>CM052715.1:60901360-60922147 GCA_028551405.1 Uromys caudimaculatus
GCTGCTAGTGTATGCTCTCTCCAGTTTCTTTTTGGAGGCCCTCAAAGCTATGAGTTTTCCTCTTAACACTGCTTTCATTGTGTCTCATAAGTTTGGGTATGTTGTACTTTCATTTTCATTAAATTCTAGGAAGTCTTTAATTTCTTTCTTTATTTCTTCCTTGACCAAGTTATCATTGAGTAGACCATTGTCCAGCTTCCATGTGTATGTGGACTTTCTGTTGTTATTGTTGCCATTGAAGACCAGTCTTAATCCGTAGTGATCTGATAGGAGGCATGGGATTATTTCAATCTTCTTGTATCTGTGGAGGTTTGTTTTGTGACCGATTATATGGTCAATTTTGGAGAAGGTACCATGAAGTGCTGAGAAGAAGGTATATTCTTTTGATATAGGATGAAATATTCTATAGATATTTGTTAAATCCATTTGGTTCATAACAACTGTTAGGTTCACTGTGTCTCTGTTTAGTTTGTATTTCCAAGATTGGTCCATTGATGATAATGGGGTGTTGAAGTCTCCTACTATTATTGTGTGAGGTGCAATGTGTGCTTTGAGCTCTTGTAAAGTTTCTTTATGAATGTGGGTGCCCTTGCATTTGGAGCATAGATATTTAGAATTGAGAGTTCTTCTTGGTAGATTTTTCCTTTGATGAGTATGAAGTGTCCTTCCTTATCTTTTTTGATGACTTTTAGGTGAAAGTCAATTTTATCCGATATTAGAATGGCTACTCCAGCCTGTTTCTTGGGACCATTTGCCTGGAAAATTGTTTTCCAGCCCTTTACTCTGAGGTAGTGTTTGTCTTTTCATGGAGTTGTGTTTCCTGAATGCGGCAAAATGCTGGGTCCTCTTTATGGATCCAGTCTGTCAGTCTATGTCTTTTTATTGGGGAATTGAGTCCATTGATGTTAAGAGATATTATGGAATAGTGATAGTTGGTTCCTGTTATTTTCGATGTTATTTTTACATTTGTGTAGCTATCTTCTTTTAAGTTAGTTGAAAGATTCCTTTCTTGCTTTTTGTAGGGTGTAGTTTCCCTCCTTGAGTTGACATTTTCCATCTATTATCCTTTGTAGGGCTGAGTTTGTGGAGACATATTGTGTAAATTTGGTTTTGTCATAGAATATTTTGGTTTCACCATCTGTGGTAATTGAGAGTTTTGCTGGATATAGCAGCCTGGGCTGGCAGTTGTGTTTTCTTAGGGTCTGTATGAGTTCTGCCCAGGATTTTCTAGCTTTCATAGTCTCTGGTGAGAAGTCAGGTGTAATTCTGATAGGTCTGCCTTTATATGTTACTTGATCTTTTTCCCTTACTGCTTTTGATATTCTTTCCTTGTTTTGTGTATTTGGTGTTTTCACTATAATGTGACTGGACGAATTTCCTTTCTGGTCCAATCTATTTGGAGTACTGTAAGCTTCTTGTATATTTATGTTCATGTCTTTCTTTAAGTTAGGGAAGTTTTCTTCTATAATTTTGTTGAAGATATTTACTGGTCCTTTAAGTTGGGAATCTTCACTCTCTTCTATACCTATTATCCTTAGGTTCTGTGTTCTCAGTGTGTCCTGGATTTCATGGATGTTTTGGGTTAGGAGCTTTTTGCATTTGGTCTGTCTGTTCTTTCACTGTTGTGTCATTGTTGTCAATGGTATCTTCTGCTCCTCAGATTCTCTCTTCTATCTCTTGTATTCTGTTGGTTATGCTTGCCTCTAAGACTCCCGATCTCTTTCCTAGGTTTTCTAGCTCCAGGGTTGTCTCCCTTTGTGATTTCTTTATTGTTTCTATTTCTATTTTTAGTTCCTGGATGGTTTTGTTCATTTCCTTCGTCTGTTTGATTGTGTTTTCCTGTAATTCTGCCTATTTGATTGTGTTTTCCTGTAATTCTTTAATGGATTTTTGTGTTTCCTCTTTAAGGGCTTCTAACCGTTTACCTGTGTTACCTTGTATTTCTTTAAGGGAGTTATTTATGTCCTTCTTAAAGTCTTCTATCATCATCATGAGAACTGATTTTAAATCTGAGTCTTGCTTTTCTGGTGTGTTGGGGAATCCAGGGCTTGCTGTGGTGGGAAAGCTGGGTTCTGGTGATGCCAAGTAGCCTTGGTTACTGTTCCTTATGTTCTTGTCCTTGCCTTTTGCCATCTTGTTAACTCTGATGTTAGCTGGTCTTACTCTGTCTGACTGTGGCTTGTCCCTCCTGCAGGCCTCTGTGTCAATACTCCTTGAAGACCAGCTCTCTCTGAGAGGTATTTGGGTTTGGAGAGCTGTGGCACAGGGTCCGCTCTGGGGTGCAGACAGAAACGAGAAGTATCTTGTCCCCAGCTGTCCCTTGGTTTCTGTGTCCTGATGGCTCTGCAAGGGACCCTCTTGATCCAGTGAATTTCAACAGAAGTGGTGGTTTTGCCTGTGCTCGAAGGTGTGTCAGCACTTCTGGAATACCAGCTCTCTCCTGGAGCCCTGTGGCCCAGGCTGAGGTCCCCAGCCACAGATGGAAACCGGAATTTTCCTGTCCTTGACTTTTCCTCAGTCCCTGTGTCCTGCGGGTTCTGGGCAGGTCCCGGTGAGCAGTGGTGCTCGTCTTATCCCCACTCACAGCTTTTCCACACTTCTGGGAGGCTAGCTTTCTCCTGGCGCTAGTTGGCTATGGAACCCTGGTGGCCCAGGCAGAGGTCTCCCGCCACAGATGGAGACCGGAAGTCTCTTTGTTTGATTCTTAATCATAGTAGTTTTGGGGATGATGTAGTCCTAGTATATGTCTCCTCTGGTGGAAACAGTATTCTATGAAGTATCTCTTTAAACAGCTTGGTACATTTGCTAATAGATTATGGTTGAAAGAGAAATCTGGGAATAGGGCTGGGGCTTGAGCTCATCTGCTACAAGCCAGAGATTTATACAGGAAGGTGGTGGTATTAGGTTGGGCATGCTTGTGTGAGTTTATACAGTGAGGAAAGCAATGGGCTGAATGACCTCAAGGTCAGTTTTAATACATATTGCTAAAGCAGTGCCTTAGTTAGGGTTTCTATCGCTGTGATGAAACGCCACAACCAAAGAGCAACTTGGGTAGGAAAGAGTTTATTCATCTTACACTTCCACATCACAGTTTATCATTAAAGGAAGTCAGGATGGGAACTCAAACAGGGCAGGAGCCTGGAGGCAGGAGCTTATGCAGAGGCCACGGAGGAGTACTACTTACTGGCTTGCTCCACATGGCTGCTCAGTCTGCTTTATCATAGAACCCCAAACCCACTAGCCCAGGGATGGGAACACCCTCAATCATCTGGGCCTTCCCCCATCAGTCACTAATTAAGAAAACGCTGTACAGATCTTCCTACAATCTGATCTTCTGGAGGCATTTTCTTCATGAGACTCCCTCTTCTCAGATGACTCTAGCTTGTGTCAAGTTGACCTAAAATTAGTCAGCACAAGCAGTAAGGCAGGAGTTCTATGCCAGCTGCCCTTGAATGGCAGGTGCATGGGAGAGAGGACTGAGGCCTGTTGGCTGAAGCAGACATTAAATCTTGATAGGAGTATATTATCAACTAGCTCACCAGACCTGCACACGCAAGAATACAGCTTCTAGTGGCTCCCCTGTTCGCTAGGATTGGAGTGGTCCTCCAAGGCCACTTGGATGTGTGTGCACAGACTCTTGGAGACAAGCTGGCTGATGCATTTGCCTCCGTGGGCTGTGGAATGTTAGCTAGGCCTAGCGGAAGCATGATGTAACTATGATTCAGTGCACTCTGGTTACTGCTGTTCTGGGCTCCATCCTAAGTCTAGGGCTACACGGTACAGCAGCAACGACAATGGCAGAATGACTTTGAGCATAAAGGAAATTTATGGGGTGGCCAGACCTGTGTCCTGTCACCCATGCATGGTAACTTAGGTGTGGACCTTAGGTCTGCCCCTCCTTGGTTCCTCAATTTAAAAGCATGGTTGTTTTATCCATTGGCTGCTTCTGGGTGTGATGTTAAGAGTCACAAATATCTTGGCATGCTGGCCAAAATTGTACTTGAGAAACCCACTGTACAGAAATACATTTTATAGTATGATCTAGTTTTCCTACCACAAATATAACAACATTTTCATAAAATATTTATCTCCATGCTGCATAAGTTACTCTCATCCGTTGTATTTTATTGACTGGTTTGATTAAAAACTGTTACTGAAGATCATGATCTGCAGCTCCCAGATTGAAAGCACAGGCTATGGGATAATCTAGTATTTGTTTTCCAAATCTCTTGAGCCATAAGGAGTTCCTAAAAGTCTCTTTCCAAAATGTAGCAAACGTGCACATGTGGCTCACAGTCACACTGTGATAGATAAAAGTTTCAAGGCATCTTCTAGCAAGAGTGAGAGAGTCTAAAGAGAGGCAGGAGATGGTCACAGCGACTGTCACCAGAGGCTACGGTGCTGCTGGGACAGACACGGGCACACTGGGGATTTCCTCTGTGAGGAGTATTCATTTCTTGGTCTGTATGTGCCTTGTTAAGCTGAACATACCAGTGTTTCCCACTATTTGTATACCTTACTTGGGAGAAAATAAACCCTATGTATTCAAATAGGAGATATAAATGCAATAAAAATGTGCTTACACATCAAGTACTCAGTAAAAATTAGCTGTTGCAAATTTTCTTTTTCACCAGATCCATTGAATGAGGATGTTTAGAGGCGGGAGGGATGGGAGGGAACTGACCTGTACTTCTTCAAGTCACACCCAGGTGGCTCTGAATGTCAGGGAAGTCCAGGGGATGTTGGAACAACCTATGACAGAGCCTAGAGAGTCAGCTTCTACAAAGTGCTGTTTGCCGGTGTTACTTGATTTTCCACCAGTCATTCCCGCTTCTGTGCTTCCTTCTTATTCTGGTTCCCCAATCCTTGCTGCCCCTCCCATGTCTTTCTCCCTTCCCCCTCCAGCCCACCATACACAATGTGCACCTCTCTATGCTTCCCAATACTCAGAGATGTCCGCCTGCCAGTCTTCACTGAGCTTTGCATTATATGCTACCTTTTTTGTGGCTTATTGATCTTGCCTCCTAAAAGTAGATTGTAACTTCCTTCAGTATTTCCAGAAGGCTCCATGGCCAAACTCAACGTGATGCTGCTGTTGTCATGAGTTAGGGAAGGTTAATTCTGTAGCAATTTCTATTGACCTTCTCAAAGTTGACACTAGAGTAGCTGCCCAGGCTATCTGTCTGTCTGTCTATCTATCTATCTATCTACCTACCATCCATTTCATCTATCATCTATCATCTATCTATCATCTATCAATTATCTATCTATCTATCTATCTATCTATCTATCTATCTATCTATCTATCTATTATCTATCTATTCATCTATTTTATTTATCTATTTATCTATCATCTATCACATATTTATTTATTTATTTATTTATTTATTTATTTATTTATTTATTGTCAATATTCAAGCTAGACTGTCCTGAGAAGAAGAAATCATGCTTGAGAAAATGCCTCATAAGATGGGGATGGGAGTGTAGGTAGGCCTGTAGGGCTTAGCTCACTGGAGGCACCGCCAGCCCTGGCCATGTGGTCCTGGGTGGGATAAGAAATCAGGCTGAACAAACCACAAGAACAAGCCAGGCAGCAGTTTTCCTCTGTGGCTTCTGCTTCAGCACTTGCCTCCAGCCTGCCCTGACTTCCCTAGATGATAGGCTGCAAATAAGCCCTTACCTCCCTACGTTGCTGTTGGTCATGCTGTTTTTATCACAGTAATAGACAGATGAGTAACTAAGACAGAGCATTTAAGTAGCTGCTAGGATAAGGTTGGCCAAGCACTGAATGAAACACCTCACCAGTCTGCCACATCATACAAGAGGCCCACAGAGAGCACTTACCTGTCCTGGCTTAAGGCGAGGGCAGCCAAGGTTGAGACCACTGTCCCCAGTGCCCCAGCAATCGTCCACCAGGGATTCTGGATCAGGAGCCCTATGAAGATGATGAGCCCACTAAGGGGGTTGTTGACAAACATCACCTGAGCTGCTCCCCGCAGAACCCAGTCTAGGAACTGGAGGACCAGGGGCTTATCTGCAAGAGACAGATAGAGCCATCAGCATGATACAGCTTGTGTATTAGACCACTAGTTGGCATAGAAACTCAGGCACACAGGGATGCACCAGCCAGGGTATTTCTTTTTATTCAGCCTGGCCTGGGGTGGGAGTGTGAAGGGGTTGGGAGTGGGTGTTGGCACCCAGCCCAAGGCTCTGAGTGGCCTAGCAATTGGTCTACAGTGGGTGGTAGTTTTTGCCATACAGACTGAGGGACCATGCTGAGACTAATTTAAAGCAGTTCCAGCCATTGGCTTGGTTGGCAAGGAGCATTCCAAGGGAAATGTATTGGTCCAAGGGAAGAGGCGGGGAGGGAGGTAAACTCTCGCTTTGTGTAGTGCGTGTGACTCAGTTGAGGGCTGGTATCTGAGCAGCAAAGAAAGTAGCTTCAAGAAAGGATGTTGGAAAAGAAATTGTTAGAGCCCAGCTGTGAAAGTCATTATTGAGTCGGGGCCTAGAAGAAGCCAGGTGTAGGAGAGGGGCATGCGTTCTGCCTCCTCTGGTTTAGTTTCCAGGACAACCACGCTAGTGGGGGGCAAGTAGGGACTGATGGGGAGAGCATGGCGTTTGCTAAAGCATTCAAGTTCAGAAAGAGGTTAAAGGAAAGACCCTGGAGCTTGGAGAGGGCGATGCTGATCTTTTCTTGGCCCATAACTGGCATAATAAACGGCCGTGGAGCAAATGGAGGAAGAGCCACGTGGCTTATTTGAGAAATGGCTAGCACGTTACTAATTTGTTTGCCCTCTATTGATTCCACACTTGGATGAGTGATTGGCAAAGGACTAAAAATTAATGAAATGTATTAATGATAAAGGGAATGACAGGCTAATTGGGTACATGCCCACCTGGGGTCAGCTCAGCTTCCCTTCCCTGTGTCAGTCCTTGCCATGAGGGGGTGAGGGAGGGAGCAGCCACGTTGCCCAAGCTGGAGGAAAGGTTGCCTCTGGCTTGCCCCTCCCTGGACACTTACCTTTCAGCCAGTTCTTGCATTCCTTCATGTCACCAGTGAGATAGCTCATAGCCTGGAAGAGGCTGAAGCCTCCCTGGCCTGCAGAAGCCCGACGAGGCACCTCCTTTTCTCTGCGTTTATTCCTTTCGTTGGGTTTTTCAATCTTCACTATGTGGCTGTCTTCATCCGACGATCGGAGGTCCTTCATGGAAAAGACGGGAGAAAATACCAAATAATATGCCTTCCACCTATTGTTCTTTCTCTGAGACGCGGTCTCCTTTGTAGCCCAGGCTGTTCTTGAACTCTGGACAGCTCCGGTAAGCTGCCTTGTGTTTGCCATCCTTCCTACACTTGTCTAGGATTTTAAGTACTTGTTACAAAACTCGGCTTCAAATGATATATCCTTTTGATAGTAGGGACATTTGGGAACAGCGGGCATTGGTCAGGATTTTTGACAGAGATATGGGATTATGAGATAAAAGATGAGACTCCTATTGTCTAAAGCTGTACCCCACTGTAAACCTGCCCTTCCCAGGGCTACTAAAGGTTCCACACAATAGGTTTTCTGAATGATTTGTGACACCGATTCCTTTCGGCCGTTTGATGGTGCCTATAGACTTCCTGCTATAATAAATATCTGGAAATGTATAAGGCAAAATAAGTAAATAACAAAGAAAATTATATTGAAATACAGCGATTATAGTATTTAAAACAATTGTAGTCCCCAGATAAGCATGTGTCTAATGGCAATAAAATTGAAATCAGTGATGGGCAGCGATGTGGGACCTACTCATTCCAACCCAGGGCAGTTGTGTAAGGCTATCCCAGATCCCTAGCCCACAAGATCAGCCATGGCCTTTCCTGTGGCTGGTGAGTAGCTCACTTTCACCCTTTGCCAAGTCCTGCTGCCCCTCCTCATCTCTGAGCTGTGCTTCTAGCCAAGCCTTGCCTGGCCAACTTCTTACTTTCAAATCTTTGTGTGAAAGTCCAAGTCCTGGGCAATCTGGTTCATGACAGCTTGGACAGAAATCGCAGCTACTACTAACATGTCTGACTCTTTGCATACATTATTCATAATTGACATCCACTGGAGGTTAGCAGATACAATGATGGATTATTTCCCTCATCCCAGTTCATCTGCTCCTCATATGTGGACCTCTTGGGTCAAGACTTCCTTGTCTATAGCTGTGCTTTTCAGTATGGTAGCTCGTAAGACAGGCAGCTCCTGAACATTTGAAAAGTGGCTGTTTTAAAATAAACTAGGAAGAGATGAAAATTTCCCAAGCTTGACAAAGGACGTCTACTAAAGACCTATGAGCGACACTACATGTAACAGTGAAAGATTAGAAATTTCTTTCTCTAAGATCAAACACAAGTCAAGGGTGACTGCTCTTGCCAAGGCTACTCAGCATTGTGTTCTAGCCCAGGCCAACAGGCAAGGAAAGGGAGCAAAGGCAACAAAATGTACAGAAAGCAGTTAAACAGATTGCATCTCTATTTGTAGATGGCCTGCCCTTTGTATAGAACATTCTTAGGGCATTGCAAAGTTCTTACTAGAGGTATAAATAAATTTAGAAAAGTTACAGAATAGAAGATGAAATCAAATTTATTTTTATGTCTTGGCATTAAAAAATCTAAAATTAAAATTGAAAACAATTTTATTCACGATAGCATCAAAAAGTTGAACATATTTGTGGATAAATTTGACAAAGGATGTGTAAATGTTGCTCACTGAAAACAACAAAACATCACCGAGAGAAAATAAAGGCCAAAATAAATGGAAAGATATCTCAGGTTCATGGATTGGAAAACTTAGTCTTATTACAATGGCAATATTTCCCAAATTTATTTACAGAGTTAATATAATTCCCGTCATAACCCAAGTCATCTTTTTTTTTTTTTTTTTTTGTAGAAATGGAAAATTTGATTCTCAATACATATGAAAATGTCTCAGCACTCAAACCATCTTTCACTGCCTTGGCCTCTGCCTCCCCACTTAGGAAGCATCCTAGTGGGGTCGGAGCTCACCTTTTCTTCAGGCATTTCCAGCAGGGGGAGGGCTAGGTGTGTATCCTGGGAGCTTGAAGGCCAGGTGGGGCTGCTGAGCTCTGACCCATACAATTTATATCTGCTGGAAAGAGGCTCTGGCAAGAGAGGGCTGCTGTTGCTGTCAGACATCTCCTTCAGGGGCTGGTCACTCATTTGTCACATGACTGGTAAGAGAGCATGGGAAAGAACAGATGAATTGGGATGTACACGAGGGACTTGGCTAAGGTTAGATGGACAGGTGAGGAGGCATGGCACCTGGCCTGGCATAAATGGGTATGTGTGTAGTTCTTTTATGAGGCAGAATATCTTGTCACCCAGATTGGCCTTGAATTTGGCCAAGCATGACCTTGGACTTCTAATCTTCCTATTTCTATGCATTGAGCTCTGAGATGACAGGGACATGATCCAGTGTTTTGAGGATGCTAGTAAAACACTCTACCAATTGAGCTATATCCCCAGACCCAGGTGGGACTTCATGTGCCTACAGGCAGTGCTTCAGAGGATCTCGGGCTAGTTCTCCATTCATAATGGCATTACCTTTAAAGTAGCCCCATCCTCCCATGCCAAGGATAAAGTCCTTTTTCTTGTAAAAATTTACCTGACCACTCAGGCAAAATCTCTCTCTCTCTCTCTCTCTCTCTCTCTCTCTCTCTCTTTATCATTTATATATTTTTCTCTACCATTCATCTTACCCATTGTGCTATCTCAATGTGGTAGTCAGTTGGAAATTTATTTTTACCATGGTAAATGCAAACAGAATGCAGCACCGCTTGGGGGTCTAAAAGAAACTCATTTTCTATGTTGCTAGGGAAACCATGTTGTTTCACTTGGTGTCTAATCCCCATTCTTTCTCCTGTATCCCCCGTGACAGTTCTTGTCTCTTTCTTCTTGTCCTTCCTCAGAGTGACACTGAGGTACAAAGCCCTGGCATGTTCTATTGGAAGCTGTGTACAACCAGGATGAGGATCCTTTACCTTCCATGTGGGCCTCCTTTCTCCTTCACCACTAAGGCCAGGGCTTGTGCTGTGACTTGCTCCAGGAATGTGCTTTGCTGGAGACTCCCAGTTTCTTGTTTCATTTTACTGCCTCTGGTAATAATATTATGCCTCTCTCTCTCTCCCATTCAATTATTCTAACCCTTCTTCTTTGGCACCCTCCACCTTATATGTGTCTCTATTGACTTTAATGTCTTCTGAGAGTGGCTTTGCACCTACACACAGTCACCTCTCGGCATGGTTTATCCTTTTCCTCATTGTTCTGTGTTGCTCCATCTGAGTTATGGGAAGCCTTGCTTAGGACAGAAACCGCAGATCTCCAACATGCGTGCTAGCTGCCATTCCTTATGTCTACTAGTACAGGTGTTTCTCAAGGACAGCACAGGCTCTTTCTGGATGGGATCCTGACCTGCCTGTCCCTGCATCAGCACCACTTCCTCTCCTTGCATCAGTGCCACTTCCTCTTCCTGAATCAGCACCACTTCCTCTCCCTGCATCAGCACACTTCCTCTCCCTGCATCAGCACCAGCACCACTTCCTCTCCTTGCATCAGTGCCACTTCCTCTCCTTGCATCAGCACCACTTCCTCTCCTTCCATCAGTGCCACTTCCTCTCCTTGCATCAGCACCACTTCCTCTCCTTGCATCAGTGCCACTTCCTCTTCCTGAATCAGCACCACTTCCTCTCCCTGCATCAGCACCAGCACCACTTCCTCTCCTTGCATCAGTGCCACTTCCTCTCCTTGCATCAGCACCACTTCCTCTCCTTGCATCAGCACCACTTCCTCTCCTTGCATCAGCGCCACTTCTCCTCCTTGCATCAGTGCCACTTCCCTGGTTACTTCCTTTCCTGATCCCACTGAGAGGAATTCTTGCCTTCTACTGTTGCTTCCAGACCACCTCTCCTGGTGGCTACTTGTGTGCACAGTAGCCATCTTCCCTGTGGCTCACACTGGCCATCTCCTTTTCTCTAGCTTCTCACTGCTCTTACAGACTTCCTGGTCCCTGACTCACTTAAGGCTTTAGATGCTCCAACCAGCCATTTTCCTCCCAACACAAATTTAATGCCTGTTGTTCATTCTCTGACTTCTCATCTCCAGGGTTTCTTTTCATTCCATCTTTCTGGTTACCAGTTGCCACAGTCAAGGCATGGGTTTGAAATTATTCTTGTATGAATTCTCAAAAGTCAGATCTCTCTTCTGGTGCCCACATCTTATACTTTCAACTCTGTTGCTCAAGGGTTTCTCATGACCCAGCTCTTTGACTTCCTGGAGACCTCTGACCCACTGACTCTACAGCCAGCTGCCATCCCCTTCCTCTGTGACCAAGGTAGATACCATGGCTTGTCATTTACCTCTTTAATCCCCTTCTTCCTCTCTCCCTCTTTTATGCTCGTGTATGGAAACCCCAGTGTTTGCAAATCTTAGTCTCCTTCAAAGGTGCCTCCATCCAAAGAGTTCTTATTGTAGGCCATTCCGCAAAAAAACTTAGAGTCAGACTTATTGTTCCGTTCGCTGTTACCCCCAAACATAGTAATTCTGTCCTTAAAAATGTTCTTATGTTCCCAGTCACTATCAGCTTGCTCTCATCACCTCTCGCCTCTTCTCTGGTCATTACCACCTGGACATGCACACCTTCTTTTCTCTTGATTCTCCAAGCCATGCTCTGTAGGACAGCTTCATAAGAATGTCCCAATCTACCAAAGACAGTCCTATACTTAAAACCTGTAATGAAGCTAGACATGGTGATGTATGTGCCCTTGAAATCCCAGCACATGGGAGGCTGAGGCAGGAGGAGTCTTGGGACTTTGAGCTTGGGTTATATTACCAACACCAGGCCAGCCCAACTGTCTAAAATAACAAAACCTAACCAACCAACCTTATTAACTTCCTCCCTCAAAAAAAGCCTCAAATAACTTCAGATCAAAACTCACATCTTTAACACACAAGCAAGGATCTATGTCATGTACTGTCACATGATTTAGCTTGTTTCAAGCTTCTCTGGCCCATGGTTCTGGGCTCCAAACAGGACTCCTGTTGGTTAGTGGATGGTGTTGAGTTCCTTCTAATTACAGTGACACTATAAGGGCAGACCTGTGGTTTTGGAAGGTCTGTCTGTCCTTTACTCTTTAATTGGTGGGGCTTGTTTCAACCTTGTCAGAGAAGCCTTCTCAGACCCACCTTGGAGTGGAAACAGCCACCAATCATGACAAGGGGGTTCTGCCTTCTGAAAAGACAAAGCTGGAGGGTGGCCACTCTCTTAGGCTATTGGAAGTCTCTTGAGACCCACAAGAATTTGTAAAGTTTTACATAAAACCAAATACTGGTGGGGCCCAGTATTTCCCTTATAGCTGATGTGTGGATTTTGTATAAATCTCCCAGAGCTCAAGATTCATAAGGACAGTGATTGGTTCTCCTTATTTCAGTGTTGCTGGCTCCTGGCACAGTTTTCAGAATATAGTAAGTACTCAATAATTAATACCAAATGTAAAGAGGAAAGGAATGAAGAAAGGCAGGAGGGAGGGAAAGAAGAGAGAGAGATTTTAAGCAAGACTCCACATGACAGCAGAAGTGAGTGCATTTCCCCAGAAAGCTTCAGGAATCCTGGTGGATCTTGGGAGTCTCTGAATGACTTAAGAAGAGGATGGCTATCCCCCCCCCCCCCCCCAGCTCTGCATTCGCAGCAAGCAGAGGCCCGGCCATGACTAGTACCTGTTCATGCTCTCAAGATCAGCTCATTAAATTAGAGCTGAGTTTTATGTGGCTCTACAAACATAAAATTCTGCCTGCATAGACAGTATTGTCCATCCAAAATGGGGTCCTTTCCCTGATCTGACTCTCCAGGTGGGTTTCCACTGGGAAGTGGACACACTGCTGTGGAGAAGCAGGCTGGTTTAGGAAGAAAACAGAAGCTTAGGAGAAAGCAGAAGGACAAAACTATCTGTCCCCAAGTGTTCTCTCTCCCTCTAGTGGCCCAAAGGTGACACAACATCCTTGGGCCCTTAGTATACATTTCAATGGAAACAATAGCAAGGCAGACAGATGAGAGCCATGCCATTCGTCTGCAAAGACACATACAAAACCCGCTAATAGTCTTATTGAAGAATAAGAATAGTAAGTTGACTTTAAGACACTACAACTATAATATATGTATTGCTCATTTTGCATACCACCAAAAAAGAAGAAAATTCTGCCAGTAAAAATGATTATTTGCATCTCGATTGATGCCCATGTAAGCGAAGTACTTTCCAAAGGTGCTTTCTTCTCTGCCCGAGTCTCTGCTGTATGAAGACAATGCTCCCCTAGAAACTCACGCTACAGAGCAACAGATAACAGTATTTTTGCATGTGACTATAGTGCTATCTGTATTTGCCAGAGAACCCTTCCTTTTCACTGTGGTATCTACAGAAAGCAGAGACTCACAGCACGGAAGTTTGCCGCCGCCATGTCAGGAGTAGATCTAGCTCCCAACTTGAGCTCCCCCGTCCCTCGCGTTGCTTTGTTGGGACCTAGCTGAGGTCTGCAGAGTTGGTTCTGGGCCCCGGGCTTTGTTCCTGGCCCTCAACACAGCTCTCAATTTCATAAGCCCACATGGCCTCTGCAGGAACGACATGCTTGCATCTCCTCTAGGGAACACAGCGTTCCTCTGCCATGGGAATGTTTATCCTGTTAAAACACGGGGAATTTTGGCTTGAGGGCAGTGGTGTGATGTGTGGCAAAAAATGGTCTTGTAAAGAGAAGGTCCCGATGCTTGGAACGTGCCCTAGCCACTTACACTGTGCGGGCCTCCATGTTGCCTCTTTACAGGGCAACCCAGGATTCCTAGGGCAATAAAAGTGCTGACTTAGTTCCTGGCACACAGTAGGCAGTCTGTGTTTTTAATTTTCCTTCAAGCACTCTCAAGTTGAATCATTTTCTCTCTTCTTCCCTCCTTTCTCCCCGCCCTCTTTTCTTTTACGCTTTTAGCATATAAAATAATTAGGTTCATTATGACAGTTTCATACATAGGTATCATGATATTTTGCCTGTATTTTCCACATGCCAATGTTTTCCCCTACCCCAGCTCCCTCTCAAATAGTCCACCTTCTGTCTTCCTGTTTTACACACACACACACACACACACACACACACACACACACACACACACACACACACACACACACACGTGTTCCACATCAAGGAAAATGTGATATTTTGTCTTTCTTCCTCCCCCCTTCATAGTTCCCTTCCTACTTTCATGGATATATTTAAATCTAGATTCTGCATCTGAGAGAAAACACGTGATATTTGTGTTTCTGAGTCTCAATGAGTCTTTCAAAAGTTTCCGTAAGGCGTTGCCGCTTGGTAGAGCTGAACGTGGATCTCTGCTCCAGCCACGTCCTGACTGAGGGCCTGTTCCCAGCCCTACTTTCAGCCAGTCCATTAAACTGGCTTCCAAGAACACATAACGATCTGTTTGGCGTCTTCTCTCTTTCCTTGGCTGCCCCATACCTTCTCCTCTCCCTCCGAAGTACCGACAGAAAGGCTATTTGGATCAGCCCCACGTTACTCTATGATGCCAGGCTTCCCAAACAGACTGGCTTCTCCATTCTTTTTGCAAGAGCCCTTTTTATTGGGTACCTACTGTGATCCACAGCCTTAAGTTGAAAGGTCCCAGACCTGTCTAAGAAGAGATGAATTTGAAAGGTGAGGAACAGGCAACAGGTAGTGGGCACCAAGGGAGTGGATGGGGGGCCAGGGTAAGTCTGGCCAGGCTGCCCTTCTTCAGCTAGGGGCACAGAGGTCCAGTGTTCATGTTAGGTCTTGGATTCATGGACAAATAAGAGACTCATACTCCAGAAAAAAAAAATCTCTGAACTGTGCCAGGAATTTCCTGGTGGCACATGGGGTGTCCCCATCAGAGATAAAGACAGAGACCCTGGTTCTTTTTCCAGCATTTAGAAAGTGTGATTCCTGCTCGATTGCTCTAATTGTGAAGTCTTATTTTTGGCTCTTTACTCTAAAAGAGTGTTCATTCCTCACAGAACTACAAACATATAACTCAAGGCCAAAGGGACAGGCTAGTTTCCATCCAGAATATTCCTGCTGCCCTGTGTGGGACTGGGCTTGGCCTTGGAGGGTTAGTGTGCAGTCTTCTCTTCCCATTATGGTCTCTTAGGTTTAAGTATAGTGGGCTGAGTCTCAAATGGTCCGTTTACACTGTTCTGAGGTTGCCAAAGCTCTGAAGGAGGAAGAGCGATTAGTAGCTTATTCAAAATGTGTGTTGAATGGATTGACTTTGCCATCCGTGCAGGGAAGATTGCCGTACGATTTTACAACCTTAGGATCCAGGGTCAGGGGTGCCTGCTCCTCTTTCATCCTGAGCACTTCTACTCCTACTGGCTAAGATTCCAAAGGTCCCAGAAGGCTACTTGTTTTTAATGTGAATTGCCCAATTAGTGGAAACCCTTGGATCTCTGAGGCTAACACAACTCCCCCATCCCACCCTGCAGTGCCTTCACCCTTTCAGGTGTTTCAGGATCTGTCCATCATGTTAACACATAAAACACTTCTACTCAGAGAGAAATTAAGGGCTGATTGGTCCTAAGCCTTCCTTTCTCGAGGGCAACCCTCTTGTTTTTCTTTTGGCCCCCTAGACAAGGCCGAAGACTTTGCCATTTTGGTTGGTCACCAGGCAGGTAGATAGGTCACCAGGCAGGTAGATAGATCACCAGGCAGGTAGATAGATCACCAGGCATGTAGATAGGTCACCAGGCAGGTAGATAGATCACCAGGCAGGTAGATAGATCACCAGGCAGGTAGAGCCAGTGAACAGTTTAATAACTGGCCAGGGTGAGCTATAACTCTATCAGAGTGGATTGTGTAAGAGGCTGGCTTGGTTCTGTATTTATTAGGGATGCTCTGAGCTTTTCTTGGCAGCTCCAGCCCACCAAGGCTAATCTGGACTGAAAGACTAACTCACTGGCCAGAGGTTCAGGCTGGGAGGAACAGGGTCAGATGCAGCCTTTCTGGGCCAGCTGCCCACTGTCTGGACTTAGAGACAGAGGGTGGGGTATGGCCTATCTTTTGGTTTCTCCTGCAGGCCCTGGGCTGGGGTGTTGTAGCTGGCAAGGAACCTCTGGCTGTGGCCTGGGGGGGGGGGGGGAAATCAAACCCTGTTTGATGCTTCTCCTAGGATACTAATGAGATTGGAAGAGCATTTGCAGAGAGTGGCTATACCCTTCTCAGCTGATACTTTAAAAGTGGGGTAACCCCTCAGTGTTCTTTCTGTCTATTATACCTGTGCCTCACTGCACCCTGACGGAGGCAGTTACTAAACTATCAGGTTTCTCTCCATGTGTGCCTGCCTGTGGTAGCGTATGTTCCTCTTTGGGCCATGCCACACCATCCCAGGCCCAGCTCAGCTCCACTTTGATATGCATGACTCTCCTTTACCTCTAGGACCTCTGTCCCGGGTTCTAGCTCATCACTGCCAAGTTCCCTTTCTGACTTCCCATGGGGACTCCCAGATCTCCTCTGGTCTGGGTGCTGCTTAGGGTATATTTGAAAGAATCTCCCTCCCTCCTTTTCTCTTTTTCTCTCCTTCCCTCGATCCAGTACTCTCAGCTGTGCCCAGATGGCTTTGGGTCATTAATGTTATTGAATAGAAGTAGTATAGAGCCAGACTAGTTCACATCTTGGGAAAGGTCCCCATTTCCTCTCTGCCTCTGGTCATTTCATCCATGAGACATAGACAGAGCAGTGCCTGTTCCATGAGGCTTTCTTCCCGCCATTGCTGTTTATATATCATCTCTTATAGACAGATAGGAAGCCATTGAGGACATTGAGGTACAGCATACAAAATAAGTATGCTGAATGAATGAATGAATGAATGAATGATTGAAATGACCACTGGAGATTGAAAACTGTGACTGTCCAAATCCTGGACTGTTTTTGGATCATCAGTGCCATCAGGTTTTACGTGCCCTGCAGCCATTTTCTCCAGTCATCCCCGATTACAGCTTTCTCACATTGGCAGGGGTGGTGGCGGCTGGAGAGAGAGGGAGATTCCATTTTGTTTTTCATTTGATGGGCCTAGAGAAATGAGAGTGCTTGTTTGAAGTCATATAGGAAGCTGTCCTAGGACCTGAACTGACCTTATGCTCAAACCTAGGCTCTCTCTAAAATGACATCATTAACATCCATCCTTTGCTATGGATTGTGGACCCTTCCTGAAGATGTGTCTTTCATACAGTGACTATGGGCTGGTGGGGTTTTGATGCTCCCTGGAGCCCAACTTTGTGTAGTTGAAGTGTGCAACCTTGGATTCCATGTAAGAGTGCCTGTCTCCTCTTCATTACAGGGAGAAGCTTGCTTTGTGTATGCACAAAACCCTTTCCCCACTCAGGCAGGGACTCAGACTTTCTGTGCTTGACCCAGGTCTTTGCTCATTCTTAAGTACTTGTCTGGTGTTCTCCTTCCTATTGAAACACCCCACCCAGGGTTGAGGGGAGGGCTCATGGGACTTAGGAGGTGGTGAAAAGGTCTTATAGAAACTTGCAGGAATCTGGATGGCCACTCCCCAGCGGGAGAAAGAGTAGCAAGCAACTGTTGGGGAGGAGATTGTGAGCAGCTGGGCCACAGAAGGCAGAGGTTTCTTAGACTGTTGAGCTGCCTGAATATTCCAGGGCGCAGCTTTTGTGAGCCATCGTGTGGGAGTGGGCTTTTCAGTGACAAAGTTGCTTGTGAATCATCTCTGCTTGTAAGTCAGTCCTCCCTCACACTCCTGTTGGTAACACCAATTAAAAAAGAAAGCATTGGTTAACTATTCTGAAGTTTGTCAAAATCATTACTTGGTGGGTGTCATGGGGTTCCTTTTCATTTTGGGGTGAGTAGACTGTGTGTGAGTGAGTGTGTGTGTGTGTGTGAGAGAGTGTGAGTGTGAGTGTGTGAGTGTGTGTAAGTGTGTATGAGTGTGAGAGTGTGTGAGTGTGAGTGTGTGACTGTGTGTAAGTGTGTGTGAGTGTGAGAGTGTGTGACTGTGTGACTGTGAGAGTGTGAGTATATGAGTGTATGAGTGTATGAGTGTGTGTGTGTTGCATCTTCCCTAGGAAAAGTCTATCACAAAACAGTACTGCCTTTACTTTTACTTTAAAACCAACCAAAAAAAGCCAAAACCCAAAACAAACAAAAACAAAAACGAACACAAACAAACAAACAAACCCCAAACCATTAATCCTTTCTTCTGCACAGATGTTTGTATTTTAAAAGCAATGCCTGTGTATCGTGAGAAGGAAGGGCTAACCCTGGCTAGTGCTTTGGGCAATGCTCATCTGGTGCCATTCCAGGATCCTCTCATTCAGAGAGCACCCAAGACGTGAATACTGAAGGTCCTCTTGCAGAAAGCATGGTGGCCCTGGCTGTCCGGGAACTCACTCTGTAGACCAGGCTGGCCTCGAACTCAGAAATCCACCTGCCTCTGCCTCCCAAGTGCTGGGATTAAAGGCGTGCGCCCCCACTGCCCCGCTGCATGGCGGTGCTTACAATGGCCTTAGTCATGATCCGTAAGCTAAGGGAGGCAGCCAAGGGTGTGGTGTTAAATCTCAGGTTTCCCTTAAGCACCAGCAGGAGCTCCAGGGCTTGATTAAGTTAGCACAGCATCCAGTGGTTGTGCCTCCTCCTTGCCTTTGTAAAGTGTGTCTCAGCATGCTATGACATCGGCAGGAGTCCTCCTAGGCAGTGGATTTTCCCACAAAACCTACACTTCTTCAAAATTGGCTTCAGGTGGCATTTTCCATGATGATCTTGAATCATCCACTTAGCCTGACTTGGTGGCAAGCACAGTAGGTGACTAGTAGGAGAGGTTGTGGCTCTGATAATGATCTGAAGGTACCCAGAAGTCCACGGTAGAGAAAATTAGACCTCCAGGGAAAGACGCCAACTGTGTGTAGCCACACCTGGCTACCCTGCAGTACAAGGGAGCAATAGAATTATAGAACTTAACAGAGTCGGCTGTCCCCAAATATTTTTTGCTGGCCAATCAAGGAGAACGAACGCTCACCAGCTAGATGTGACTGCTCCTTGTTTCAAGTTCTCAGAGAAGAAATCCTCAACATTGATCAACATGACATCTTTACCAAAAAGACTATGATCAGGTCCTCTCCTCCAGAGATCCTGACTTAATGGGCCTTCCCACATAGGGCACTGGGGTGGGGTGGGGTTTTAAAGCACCACAGGTAATGCAAATGTGTGATTTGAAGAGTTTGACTGATGTCTTTCTTTGTTCTGGCTGCAAACATTTTTCTGCCTGCCTGCTCCCAGGTGAGTGCTGGATATCAGCTTCACCTGGGAGGGTAGCAGGCCCTCAGCCCTATGTCAGGAGCAGGAGCTATGTGAAGGGGTCAGGTGAGCCCCTGCTCATTCTCACAGGTGTTCAGGTGTAACCTGGGATAGCTGCCACTGAGGCAGAGGGAACACCAAGCAACAGGAAGTGGGATGGAGGGAGAAGCATGGAAGCAATCTTCATGGATTCCAGAATTTATGCTTAGTGGTCAAATCATTCAGAAAATAAGCAAAACCAGATTTCATTTAGCAACAATAAAAGCCAAAACACAACAAAAACATGGTTCATGACTGTAAAGACTATTAACATCCTCCGTCTCCAGATCAAGCAAGGTGGCAACACCCCAGCATTTTTAGTATGCCTCATGGCCCGTGGAAGTTAAACTGTGCTTCCCCCACAGCCTTCTCAGGCCACATCAACAGCAGGCTTCTGAGGAAGCTAGCGGCAGGTGGCACGCAATCTCAGAAATAAAGTGTGTAGCTTATGGAAATGGGACTCCCTCAGTAATTCACATATTCCATAATGGACCCCCCTTTGCTCTGCAAACCAGATGCAATCAGGGAGAGGAGACAGATGGTTTCTTGATATTCTTAGCCCTGAGGAAGACAGATGTACAGTCCTCTGGACCTACGTTGAGGGGAATCAAAATCGGTGACTGTCTTAGTCATGTTTCTAGTGTAGAGATAAAACACCAACCTAAAGCAACTTGGTAAGAAGAAAGGAATTATTTGGCTTACAAGTTACAGTCCATTATGAAGGAAGTCAGAGCAGGAACTCAAGGCTGGAACCCGGAGGGAGGAACTGAGGCAGAGGATGCTTACCAACTTGCCCATATGACTTGCTCAGCCTGTTTGTTTTCTCATATAACCCAGGACTACATGCTTGGGGTGTACCATCTACAGTGGGCTGGGCTCTTCTCCTGTCAACCATTAATCAAGAAAATGTCCCACCTAAGACTTGCCTACAGACCAGTCACAGGGAGGTGGTTTTTTTTCAATCGAAGTGCTTTCTTCTAAGATGACCCTAGTTTGTGTCAAGTTGATAGAAATCTAACCAGCACAGTGATTTTTTTTTTTTTTTTTTTTTTTTTTTTTTTTTATGAAGCATTGTTATAAACTTCAGAGGAATGCTGGGAACTTGGCTGGAGAAACATTAGTTAAGATCATTAGTAGTCAAACAGAGTTTGCGAAATATCAGAGAGAGAAGAGAGAAAGCCCACCTGGAGTGGAACGGGCCATCATGGCGGCAGAGAGGTGTATAATTAAAATTGACACGGAGGAGGAATGGGGACTCACAGAAAGAGTCAATAAAGGAGGAAAGAAGAACAAAGAGACGGGAATTAAAAGAGACAGGAGAGAAAAGACAGTGGAGAGGTGCCTTAGAGAACTGAGAGTGCTGCTGGAGCGTATGCTGGGAAGGA
>CM052715.1:60929890-60955510 GCA_028551405.1 Uromys caudimaculatus
AGGAGGAGGAGGAGGAGGAGGAGGAGGAGGAGGAGGAGGAGGAGGAGGAGGAGGAGATACTTAAGTATTGGGATGAGCTGTATACACCTCCAGGTCATGAGAGCTGTAATGGCTGACACCCAAGGCTCTGGCTGCTCAGCACTTTTGGTCAGTCCTGCCAAAGCTTCTTGCATCAAACCATTAAAATATTCCTTATCCTGCTCAAGGAAGTATTAATTACAGGACAACCTTTCAGGTTCAGGGTCACCCCATTCTGTGGTCCAAGGTTAGACCTCACTTCAGTGCCTACTAACGGGCCAATCTGATCCATTGGTTTGAGAAAAGACCCTGGGTAGGCAGGCTATTCATACAGCAAGTGTCTGTTTAGGGAATGCAGGGGTCATCTTCTAGGTCACTTATGGAAAAAGCTCGATTGTTAGACAGAGAGAGGGAAAAATAACCACCAGAATCAGGACAAGGAAATTGAAGTGGTTACACACAGACATGGGAATTACAGTTCCAAGGCATTTGAGTTGTAACCTGGTCTAATCCTCTGCTCTCCTACTGTGTGCCGACAGGGAAGTACTATGGCACAGTGTTTACATTGTCCTTTCTAGACAACCAGAGCCAAGTCCTGGGCCAGCTTCTTGGAGATTGGTGGAAAGAGACCCGGAAAGACGTCTGATAGGTCTGAGTCCTGGGCAGGGATTTTCAGCTAGACATCAGATGCTTCGCTATAAATGCTCCCTCGTGATCCTGTGAGCTTTCTGCACACAGTTCATGCATGTGGCAGGTGGAGCTAAAGTTCAGAGGTGTTAAGTGACTTCCCAAAGGTGACCAGCAGTGGCTGGATCAGCATAGTGGTACAGGCTAGCAGGATATGGTTTGGCTTTGGCACAGGGACTTTCAGTGCACTATGTCACCCTGAGAGAAGGCTCCGGTGGCTGACAGTTGACTGATACCAAGACACTTTCCTCCTATCTCAACCTCATAATCTTGGGCAGATTGCAGAACCATGCTTTCCCCTTTGCCAAATGAAACTGGTAAGACAACCGATCTAAGGTCAGCTTTGCGGGCATGCAGCCAGTATGACCGCACACGGCCTTATGTGCAAGTCGCCATCAATGCAAAAGTATTTAGAATTTTCAATTATTCAAAAATCTTGGATTTATGTAGAATATGAGTCACTGAACCTTCAGTTCTGTCTCATCCGCTCTTCCTAGTTCTCCGTTACATCTCCATTCTGGTCCTCAGCATCCAGAACAGTCTCTATTTCTTCTTTCCCATCCAGATGGCCTCTCTCCCTTCGTGCTAAAGTGTGCGTAGGCATCAGGAAGTGACAAGATGGGACACATGTACCCTGTAGCATCTTAGTCCAGTATTTGCTCCCTGAGCATCCTTTGGCCCCATTGTGTATTGTATACCATGAGACAAAGGTGGAAGGCACAGCTTGTATCTTCTGTAAGCCGGTGACTATCGTGCATATATATGGTGACAGCAGCAACTCACATCCTGGTAGCCTGGTGGACAGTGGCCTCTTCACAAATGCACTGTTATAGGGGGAAAGCCCTGGAGCCCATGAGGGGATGGACCTGGGAAGTGTTTCTGTGCTCCAGATGTGCAACATTAAGTAGTAAGTAAGATGACTGACAGGGAGTGAGCAAAGGAAGAACGGTTGGTAGGGAACCAGCCAGCCAGCCAGACACATAGAGCGAAAGAAAATTATAGGAAGGAGAGGTATATACAAAATTTTGTTTTAGCATCTTTAATTACATCTAATTCTCCTCAAGTTTTCAACAGGTGCCTCACACTTTCACTTTGAGTCGCTCCTCACAAATGCTGTAGCTGTCCGTGTGTCTACCTCATGAAACGTCTTGGGGATTCGATAAGGTCCTCTGGAATCTCCACACAGGATGTGAGTTGCTACTGGAGCCAGAGCTGCTTGGCCTGCTTCCCTCACCGTACAAAGAGAGGGCTATTTCACAGTCTACAGGAACACATTCCTCAGTTCATCAAACCCAGGGTTATCTGCCACCTTCCTCCACCATGTCCAGTTTCTTTCTGCTTCTAGAGAAGAAAGCACTGCTACAATGTTCAGAGAAGGTTGGGTGAGGCCTGTGTTAGACATGTGACTGAACCCAATGGTCCCACAGCCATATCCACTGTGCTGTCTGCTTCATTGCCAGCATGATTATGAATTCAAGAACCAGCTTCTGAAATGAGCCCTCAACTGGGAGAGGCAGTAATAGCCCCGGTTATTAGTAATTCTTCCTGGATGGGTTAGGGCGTGAGCAATAGAATTAAATGAATTTCCTTTGAAGGATCCATGGTGCCAAGTAAGAGATATAAATGCTACATTATGTGTTGAAAATACCTCCAGGGTTTCATTTATAGACTTGTTTATATTTATATATATTTATTCGAATGTTTATGTCTCTCTGTCATTTTCATGCCGGTATCCCCCCCCCCGCTCATTACGGCTTTATGGCTGCTGGTTGGCAGCCAGTGGCTGCGCATACCATCCCGTGATTTGATGAGGGAGAGGATCCAAGAGAGAAAAATAAGTTTAATTCGATAACTGGGGAAAAGTCTTCCCTTGGAGGGGAAGTTGAGAAATGAAGCAAGGGGGTCTATGTGTTTTAGGGGGATCCCAGAGAGTGCCTGCTGGGGGCGAATGTCATCTCTTGTTGTTCCATAGAAACTGAGACTCAGTGGCTTGGGGTGGAGGCTGTGCAGAGGTCTCAGAACAAATGATGGAAAGTCAGGACCAGTTCCCAGGCCTCTATGCATATGGCTAATCCAGACCCACCCCCATCTTTTACTTATATAGGCCCTACTGAGGCCTCAGGTACAGCAAGGGCCATGTCTGCAGCCCATAGCACTTCTAGGGGCCCATGAAAATGTTTTAATTTCTTTTTAAAACCAGAAAAAAAAATGCATAGAATCCAAATCATGTTATATTTGTCTTGATATCGAGAAAGTCATAAAATACAATTTTTAATACTTTTTTTTTTTTATGGAGTGAGAGACCAACAAAAGGAAAATGTCTGGAACCCCTCACAAGACGCATGTAGGCCTGATGACATAGGTTATCTAAGAGAGTAGCAGGGGGTATGGGCTGTCCCTACAGACGGCATTATGGGTTAGAGTCTCTGAGTTAAGTTAGCATGGGTCAAAAGTCTTTCTCACCAACTCTAGAGAGACCATTTCAAATAGGGAATCGGGGCCTGTGGTACCATCCATTAAGATGGATGAGTAAAGAGTCCCATAGATAATCTATATTGGCAAATACATACTCAGTGTAGAAGCTCTCCTGGCCTTGTTCACCTCATTTTTCTTTCGACTCTCCCAACTTTAAGATACAAAGGCTAGGCTCACAACCAAAAATATAAGATATAGTCTCACGGACCTCGAACTCAAATCTTCTTCTTACCTCCTGGGATTATAGGCATGTGCCATGGTGTCTAGCCCTGATGTACTTTTGATCAAAAGACTTGTGATGATGTTCTGGGTCTCAGGAGTGGGCCACAGGCAGTAAGGGAGCACGAGGCCTGTGTGCGTGGGTGGCCCATCCGCAGAGAGTTCCATGTAGTCATGTGTATGGCACACGTCAGACTGGGGTACCTGGATTGGCTTGCATCTCCTAACCTGGCTTCTTAGGAGACTCCCTGGTTTTAGAAAAGAATCCTCCACTCCCTAGCTGCTTGAGCTCTTTCCACCATCACTTGCCACACCCAAACACACCGACATCTTCTTCCATCTTGATCTCCAATGATGTCATCATCTGTTTTTTTTTTTTTAAAGATTTATTTATTTCATTTATATGAGTACACTGTAGCTGTCTTCAGACACACCAAAAGAGGGCATGGGATCCCATTACAGATGGTTGTGGGCCACCATGTGGTTGCTGGGGATTGAACTCAGGACCTCTGGAAGAGCAGCCAGTGCTCTTAACCTCTGAGCCATCTCTCCAGCCCATCATCATCTTTCTTACCACCATGAGGCCAAGTTGCTTCAGACACTGTCCCTCTCTCCCAACTGTGGGAGTGGCCTTCACGCCAGTTCTTTTCTTTGTTCTGGAGCCTGCCTTCCCTCTGATGTCCACACACACAGCAAGGAACCTGGTCCTTTGAATATGTAGCTCAAATCTGTCCCCAGGTTAAAATCCCTCCAGAGATTTCCTATCTATGGAGACATAGCACAGTATAGATTGGAAACTAGAGTTACCGGATTTTGTTGCCTGCCTCTGGCTAATTCTCCGATATCCTGCCTCCTGTCACCTTCGCTGAGCTGAGCCCCTTAGAACCATTGCTCCCTCTGCTTAGAATACTGTTAGTCCCATGGCATCTCCTCGAAAGGCTGTCTTTTGCCCTCCTCTACCACATTATATCCCTGTCTTTTCCTCCCCAGTTTCCAAGCCCTTCTCCCATCTACTCCTTTGAGTACTCACTACTGCCTGACACCCTATCACATGTGACTGGCAGAAGGAGGCACCATGTCTCACTCATCATTCAGGGCCTACATCAAGTGCCACGATCAAGTAGTAGTTGCTGGAAAAACAGGCAAGACTGCGACTGCCATCCATTAAAACCATCTGAACACTTGTCCTGATAGGCAGGCTTTCCATTCTCACTGTGGAACTTCTGGGCCTCTTGTTAGCTCTCTCCCTTGGAGCTCTGCAGATATGGCCCTGAAACATCCCAATGTCTGGCCTCCCCGTCTCATGATCTTGCTGCCTTTGGAAAGTATTCATTTCTAAGACCTACCTAGGCCAGCCCCTCCCCTGCAGACACTTGCAGAGGCTCCCATGGCCCCAGAGTGACTCACACACTTTATCTTCCTCAGGGTACCAAGTGCTGCCCTGCCCTGCCTCATATCTTAGCCAGCCTGAACCTTTTCTGCTCCCATAGACATAACTCATATATCATAAATTACCATGACACTATTACTGCAGATACCAGTCCTCAAATTGACAGGAAAAGGAGAAGGGGAAGACAAAAATCATTCTCTTCAGTGCACTTCAAACTGTACTACGGGAGGGAGAAACAAGGGGGAAGTTAGAAGAGCTGGGAAGGAAAGGGATGCTGATATAAACTCTCCACAAACTTCTGTCCACGATCTCTTCTGGAGTCTATGGGACTCCTGCAATCCCAATGGATACAAGGAAGGGACTGGTGCAAAGGGCTAAGGAGTGGTGCTCCTCTGTTGGAAGGGGGTGCACAGCAGGCAGGTTGTCACACACAGAGGCTGGGTGGGGGGTCTGAGCCTGTCCTCAGTGGGAGGAAGGGGCAGGAGTGAAGTTCAGAGCAATATACAACCTTTGTGCTAAAGACGGAGCCTGTGTGGCCAGTTTCTAAAACCATAAAAGCACAAGGTGGTTGCAGCAAAGGGGTCAATGTGGGTTCAGGGAGAATGTGGCTGCAGGCTGTTCTGAAGAGCATGTGGTTTATTTGGAAGTGGGTAGGCAGCCCATGGAAAGGCCTGATGCAGATGTCACTCATCGGATCAGATCCGTAGCTTAAGCTTCAAACGTCTCTCTTGGCCATGAGGGTTTGGAGGTGGGAAGGTCAAAGTGAAAGCTTTGCTTACTGGTCAGCTAAAAAGTGCTAATCAATGGTAAGGCGACATGCTTTCAACTTTTCTTAGAGACTTATTTGAGGTTTGTATAGGGTTGGCATACAGAGAACACTAGGGTCATTCTAAAGGGGATACTGTGAATTTGTGTGAGGATCAGCAATGTTCTGTTTTCCTTGACTGGAGCTAGATGATAAAAAACCTCTGGTGTCAATTTTATGTGTAATCTTGGTGGGGTATAGTTCCCCCAGTACCCTGTTATATGATTAACTGCTAACTCTTGTGTTTTGTTGGGAAAGTATCTTGCATGTGTAAGGTCCACGATCAGCTAGAATGAAGAAAGGGAAATTGTTCATGGTGATGTTAGATGGACCTGACTGGATCGCCGGGAAGACTGTGGACAGCACTGAAGCTTGGCCAAGAAAAGAGAAATCTGCTTGTGAACAGCAGCTCAGCCCGTGCCCAGATGTGCAGCTACCCTCCCTGGTGAGCTGCTAGTGGACTCCAGACTTGCCATGTCAGCCCCCACTGCACAAGCCCAGTCCTTCCAGGAAACCTCCTAATACAAGAGCTTTCCTACTGGCTCTGTGTTTTGGGTTGACCCTTGATTACATAGCAACTGGGACAGGATCCAAACCCAGTCCCTGACTGACCAGTTCTCCTGGCTTCCTCTATGTTGGGTCCCATTTTGGCCCTGGTTTGGGCCTTGAGGACAAACCTGAGCCTGGCTCGAGTTTCTTCGGCCTTGTGGGAGAGCCTAAGCCTGGTTCAAGTTTTGAGACCTGTCTCAGTCACTTCCGTATTGGGGTGACTCAGCAAGACCTGTTTGGCCCTGCCTCTGCCCCGCCATTTCTGATGTGAAGCTTTGCCATTGGCCCTGTCAGTTACCCTTTACCCTCCGTCACCCTTCCCTGCCTCCAAGTCATCTCTCCCCATACCTAAGTGCCCACCTCCTTGCCTTCTCTATATAAGCAAGTGCCTAGTTTAATAAAGTGAGTTCCTGCTTCGACAAGACTCCCGGCCTGGTGTGTTTCTTTTGGGCCTTCAACACTCGACATCCCGCTCAGCCCTAGACAGACCTGGCTGGACCGGATTCTCTCCTCTCGACTGGACCTGCCAGCAAGGAGCTGACACCTCTAGTCACATCACTTCCTGCTACTCTTGTATGGGGAAGCTTGTGGAAGATTGAGCCCCAAGAGAAGTCTGGGGATGGAGAGGTTTCTGTGTGCTAAAGTGTGGGCAAACATGCACATTTGCTGGTGGGGACTCACTCTTACTTTTCGGAGGAACCAGAGCCAAGCGACACATATCCAGCTCTCACTTTATAAGTTATCCATCTCATTCTCTTGTCCAACTCCTGGGCAATTCCTTTTGGGGTCAATAACTCACTGGAACCTCTCATTCTGGCTGTTGTTCCTTCCCTTTGAGTTCTGACATCTCTCCACTCCCAATCAAGGGTTCGAAGTAGACCTTCAGTGTGATGAATGGAGATCCTGCTCATGCCTCCACTAACCTAGATCCAGCGCAGAAGACCTGGGGGCAAGTCCAATGCTGTTCTACGTGGCTGAGCCAAGTTTCACTGCTTCTAATGGTATTCCAAATTTATGGAGAGCACTGGGCGAGGCAGACACTTCCACATGGTTCCCCCACATTAATTAATGTAGCCTTATGCTATAATGGCAAGATGACTGGGCTGCAGTTCAGTGGAGGGTCAGGATGGGTGTTCTATGTGCAGAGAGGGATGGTGACTATGGGCAGGTATCTCCCTCCAGGCTACCATAGGTACTATTCTTGTTTTGGGTGGCCTCTATATCTTTCAGCAGGAAAGGCTCCAAGAAGCCTGCATACTGCGCATTCCAAGATTCATTTCTATGCTGTGTCTTCCTGATTGATTCATGGATTCTGTATGTATGTGTGCTAACTCCTTAATAGGCTGGGAGCAGCTGACTTGGTCGGCTGTAACTGTATAAGGATGTGCGAGGCTTCAGCGTTCGTGGACAGAAGGGAGGACAGTATAATGGTTGACCTTCATTGTCAACTTGATTGGATTTGGAATCACGTTGGGGACAGAAGTCTGGGTGTATCGGCGAATGCATTTACAGGGAGTTTAGTTAAAGAGAGAAGACCATCCTGAATGTGGGCTGAGCCCTTCCAGGCACTGGAGTCCTGGATTGAATAGATAGGTACAGAAGTGTATCAGCTCACCCTATTTGCTTCTTTGTGATGTTCCCAGATGTGAGGAGTCCTAGCTGCTCTAAATGCCATGAACTCAACTGTACTTTCCTTACCAGGATAGATGGTATTTTGTTCAACCACAAGCCAAAATAAATCCTCTTCTCCTTAAGTTGCTTTTGGTCACAGCAAAAGCCCTGGTGGAGGGCACTTGGGTTCTATTTCTTGGGTAATAACCAATTAATTCATCCAGAGTGTGCTTCACTTTACTTAATGGTTAAATGGAAGGCTAGTTTATTGTAGTGGTAAGAGTGTAGAGTTTGAAGCTAGACTGTATTATACTGTAGAACTTTCTATGCTTCAACTTAAAAAAAAGAGGGAAAAAATAAGAAATTTGTGAGACCAGACAGGGGTGTTATACACCTGTAATTTCAGCACTTGGGAGGCTGAGGCAGGAGGATATTCAGTTTTAGGCAGCTTGGGCTATATAGCAACCCTGATAATCTATCTATCTATCTATCTATCTATCTATCTATCTATCTATCTATCTATCTATCTATCTATTTATCTATCTATCCATCCATCTATTCATCTATCTATCTATCTATCTATCTATCTATCTATCTATCTATCTATCTATCCATCCATCCATCCATATCTCTGTCTATATCTGTATCTAGTGGAGGGGACACACACACACACACACACACACACACACACAGAGGCTTTTTTGTTGTTTGATAACACAGATTCCATGGGTCCATTTGGATGCCAGCAGGGTGGAGATCAAATTTAGTCTCTGAAAACTCTAAGGAACAGCTTTGTGTAGTTACCTACCTGCTCAGAGACTACTCACATGAGGAGTACCACCCACACAAGTGCTAAAGACCAGAGGTAGAGCATCCATCGCTCACATATGGGATGTCGAGGACCCAGTCCAACTGTGCTGGATGTGAACGATCTCTGAGCTAAGCTAGCTCTCATTAGAGCAGAGTGTCTTGCATTCGTCTGGCAGATCTGCCAGACAGAGCTGGGCAGAGTCAAATGCAGCCTCTTGTGTACAGCTGCTTGTTTCATTTGGCCTTCAGAGCTGGTAGGACTATGCTGTGGTATGTTTTGGCCAGGAAGGAAAACCCAGGGGCTTGGAGCTTCACCTTTAAGCCCCAGGTCTCTGCCAGCATGCAGGGGAATGAACCCATCTATATCTGCTCCCCAAGGTGCAGTCTGGTAAGGGGATAACCAAGACTGGGGGGAAGCTGTGCTTTTTCATGGCACTTAGCCTCCAGCTGGAATAGACCCTGTCTCCATGTACTGTCCTTGGTACACCGGCATCAACAACATCGGAGTCTTTAGACATTCAGACAATTGGTTGCATTTTATTTATTGTAGAGGTCTTTAGGTTCTCATGATTCAGGGTAAAAGGGAGTGAGGATGAAAAATTATCTAAAAATTTTGTTTTACTATCAAATAAATGGCACCAGAGAGGTTAAATGTTTGCACAATCTGACAACGCAGATGGAAATGGCACCAAGCAGCCAATGCCTGTTGGTCAGCAACTCTCCCTCCAGGATTTAAGAGAGGCCTTTGGTGCTGACTGTTCTTGGCCTCTCAAAGCTGTTTATTAATTACCATCCCTGCCAAGTATGTGTAGATACTGGACTCTTTGTTCCCGTGTTGTCTGGCTGTTTTCTGCTGCTGCAAAGATTAATAGCAAGGGGACTCTAACATCCTCAAAGATTGTATGTACCATTTTCATTTTCCCCAGTGCCTGATACTTGCAATTTAAAACATAGTAGACCTATTGGTAGGTGGCAGTCAGGTTAGCCTCAACTGTACTATGACATGGGCTACATGGATTTGATTCTCCCAGTTGTATCTACATTGCAGACGACCAGGACTTGTGGTACACTGTGTAGGAAGCCACCTGGAGACACTTAAGGCCTGGCCTCTCTAGGTTGTACCATGGCCCAGTAGAAGTACCAGGAGCTTAGTAGCAATGCACAGACTCAGGCTCCTCTACAGACCAAATCTGCATTTCAGCAGAACTTCTAGGAATGCATAGCCTACCCCCACGCAATTGGAGAAGCTATGGGTTAGGTTATTAGAGACTTAGTGTATTACCACACACAGGAGAGTTTATGTATCAAAAAGGGAAGGAGAGAATGCAGTACTTAATAGGAAACAAAACAAAAACACCTTCAATAGGCATAAGGAGTAGAAGAATTAAGACTTGGGTGGCTGGTGGCTGACCTTCAGGTCTGTGTTAGGAGTGGAGGTGAGGGCTGTGGCCGGTACTCTAGGAAGTCAGACTCAAGTTCACTGACTGAGGTTCAAAGACTGGCTCTGACACTTCTGTCAGCTGTGTGACCTTAGCCGGCCATGAGACGTCAGGCAGCTTGCCTCAGTTCTCATATCTGCAAAATGGGGTAAGAGTATTATGACTTCATAGTGTTGTTTATAGAATGAAATGGCTGGCCTGTAGGACAGAGACTTAACATGTTATAAGTACTCAGTGTCAGCCTTTATTCTGATCACATTCCATGCAGGAGACCACCCCTGACAGCTGGATCAGAGATGGTGCCAATGTAAGGATATGTGGAATTCCTATTCCAGGGACACTATATGGGGGACGAGTGGGTCATGTCATTGGGGGAGAATATATATATATCCCCCAGACATAGAGAAGGAGGGGTCACATTTGGTTTCCTTCAAAATGAATATCTCTCTCTCTCTCTCTCTCTCTCTCTCTCTCTCTCTCTCCACTTGCCCATATCCTGTGGTAGTTTCCAGAAAGCAAAACCAGTTCCTCTCTGGGAACTCTTCACACTTTTCTGTTTGGAAATCAACATGTAATAGTTTTATGATATGAATTATGGTTTAATAGGAAATGAGCAAGTGTGCCGAACTTCTTTAGGAAGGGCTGTTTCATAGCTGGTGTGGTGAGGTGGGCCTGTAAGTTCATGCAAAAACTAATGTTGTCAGCAGCTCTGAGCTGAGGCAAAGTGAAGGCCCCCATCTGGCTTACTCAGGGAAGTGGTGTGTTTTGGGGGAAGAACCAAATTAGGATCCAGAAGCCCTGGGTTTTCAATTTGCTGGACCTTGGACAACCCCCACCCCTTCTCCTGCCACCCCTTGATCTCTTAGCTGTAAAACAAGGGGAAGAAAGGGTGGAGCCTACATGTCTGCCACGGATTGCTGGAGTCTCCTGGGCTCTCAAACCAATTGTCTCAGCAGTTGAGCTCCTTGCAGCAGGATGTTCACCAACCTGGGCCAGAATTGTGGTGACAACCCTGTTCTCTAGGGAAAGGTGGACCCCTGAAGGAGCTTGGTTACTCAGTCTGTGCTCTCAGGCCCAGACCTAGAAATCTGCACCGTCTTCAGAATTCCCAAGATTGAATCTCCTTCCCAACAGCACCTCATCTCTGCCTCCTTCCCTGGCTGGCCTCAGCACCTCCTCCTTCTTCAGCAAGTTAACCAAACTCTCCCTTCATGGACAGTTCACTGGAAATTTAGTCTGAAACGACAGTGTATCGTATTTCACGAATTTAATAGGGTTTTCATGATTTTACAAAGTGCCTCCACCAGACACTCGCAGCTGGAGGCGGCTCAGCGGGAGGCTGAAGCCCTGCATCTGGGTTTTTCAACTCTTGCCAAAATCCATTGAATTTGATCCGGAATGACTATGAATCTTTGGAATGTACAGTCCCTTTTCTCTTGCCTTATCCAAATTTAAAAACAAAACAAAACAAAACAAAACACCCCCCCAACAAAACAACAAGAACCAGAAAAACAAAAAATAAAACCAAACCAGGGGTGGGGGAGGTGGGAGAGGGCGCGGGAAATGTCCTACGTGAGAGTTCCATCTGGAAGCACTGAACAGCATTAGAGAGGATTTCCTATAAACAAAATCACAGGCAGGGATGCTGGCCCCTCCTCATGCTCAAAACAAAGAGCCCTTGTGTGTGTCCGTGTTTTAAAACATACACATATTCATTTGGGTCCCCTCACAGCCCCCTTCCTTTCTCTGGCTAACTTCTCCCTTCTTTACCCCCTCACCCATCCCCAACTAGCCCCAAACTCCTAACAAGAACAAACTTTAATCGTTCTGTGCAGTAAATCCTCTACAAATAAATATCCAGAGTGACTTCAAACACACTTAATTGGAAGCACATGGGAAGAACTCTGCAGTCCTGGCTGAGGCTACAGAGCTGTAATTTAACATTATGATCTGCCATAAATATGCGCCATAATGAACGCCGTTTGGGTTTCCCTTCTGTGTATCAGAAAACTGCAGGTTTGAGAGGTTGGTATTTTTTTTCCTCTCTCCACATTCTTTTTTTTTTTTTCCCTTTGCTTTTGTTCAGTCATCAAACTTCGCATTTCACACTCCCCACCTACCAACTCAACATGAGAACGGACAGCTTTGCTCCCCCTTTATCCTTGTTCCCACAGCCCTCTCACTCCAAACCACGAGTGGCTGTCCTGTCTTCCCCTTTGCTGTAAAAGAATTATGGTTTAGGGTTATAGGGCTTTAAAAAAATGTGTTCAATCACCAGAATGGGAGAAATGAGGTTAAGTCTTTCTGGACTCACCCTAATGCTTTTATCATAGAATTATAGTTGGGATATACAGTTGGGATGGTAGAGTCTATCCTTTGCTTCCAAAGTTGCCTTAACTAAAGTTTTGCAGTGTCCAGCTCTCTCCTCACAGATCTCTTCAAGAGGCATTTTAGAGAAGCCCTCTGACAGCTGAACTCTATGGCTGTGCTCACAAGAGAGGGGGTGCTTTATGGATCCAACAGAAGTCACGTGGCTCAAGACTCGAGACCACTTCTAATTCCATGCTTTGGATGGAGATCACTTAGGACATTATGATGTGGGATGACTTCACTGGAGAGAGAAGATGCTTTAAGCCAAGTGGGTGGGAGAAACCCATTTTGGTTTCACAGGGAGTGAGCCCAAATGCCACACTCTCTGTGCATAGAATTGCTGAATTTCAGACTTGGGAGGAAGCTCAGAGGCCACCCAGCACAGCTGATCCTAAAGTGCTGCAGTCTTCTGCGGTGTCCATGATGGCTGACATCTAGCCTTGGTCCATGTCCTTCCGTGGACCAGGAACCTACAGGTTCCCTGCCAGCCCCAGTTCACTCCTTTTCAGAAACCTCACATTGCTATGGAGACAGATCATTCTTGTTCCTTGCTTTTTCTGGTCTCAGTGTCCTCTTAAGCAACGCAGAAAAGTTCAATTTTTTTTTTAATATAAGAAAAAAATTTCCACTATCATAATCAGTCCATCTTATCCCTCTTCAAGAGTAAGAAAGAACCAACTTAGAATTTTCAATCAGCCCTTACCTTTCATTCAACATAGTCAAAATGTTGGCTTTGCTTGTTTTACTGTGAAATAGGGACGATAATGCCATTGGGTCCCACATCTCGAATAGATATGAGGATTGCAACGAGATGAAGGGGTTATTTCAGCATAGCGAGGGGTGGGGACTTCGTTATACAGCTTCATTGTCACTGCAGTCACCTGCCTTTCCTACCCATGTGGCTCTGGGAATGTCCCCATTAAGAAACTGGTTCTTCACTTGGGACATCAGAGGGCTGGATTTGTTTGCTTTTCAAAAATCCCTACTGGCTCACCAGTGTCACAGGCACAGGTATTAATAACTGGAGTTGAGACCTAGGCTTCTGAGTCTCAGATCCTACCACCTTTTGCTCACTGAGCCACTGAGTGTGGACATGGAATTGACTGGAAGATGAGGACGTGGTTCTTGTCTCTTAGAAACCTATCTTCATATCCACGAGAAAGGAGGATGGAACCAGAGGGTTAGGTGAAATATTTTACCACCATGTGCTCAGAGTGTCCTGCACGGGAGGTCTATCCTTGGTGTTGGTGTACTGGTGTTGGTGTACTGGTGTTGGTGTACTGGTGTTGGTGTACTGGTGTTGGTGTACTGGTGTTGGTGTACTGGTGTTGGTGTACTGGTGTTGGTGTACTGGTGGAAGCAGCTAACTGTGTCTTGCTAAGTTGCAAGTCATGTGCCATCAGTAGCATTAAAGTACTGGCATTGAGAACGCATAATTAAAAACCAAATCTGAATAAATATTGTTTTCCTAACAATATCACTCTCATATACATTTTATTATAGGTTTCTAAATTGATAAGGAAAGGTGCTGTCTTAGGGTTTCTGGTGCTGTGATGAAGTAACATGACCAAAGTAACTCGGGGAGGAAGGGGTTAATTTGGCTTACACTTCCCTATCACTGTTCATCATTGAAGGAAGTCAGGACAGGAACTCACACAGGGCAGGACCTTAGAGGCAGAGGCAGGAGCTGATGCAGAGCCCATGGAAGGGTGCTGCTTACTGGCTTGCTCCCCACGGCTTGCCTAGCCTAATGTCTTATAGAACTGCCAACCCAGGGACGGCACCAGGCACATTGGGCTGGGCCTTTCCTCATCAACCAACAATTAACAAAATGTCCCACAGACTTGCCTATAGCTCCATTTTATGGAGGAATTTTGCCAAGCTGACATAAAACTAGCCAGCACAGGTGCAGAATTCCATTTACTACTTATCTACCTTTTTTCTCATGACATAAGGCTCCCACTTCAGCTTCTGTCTATGCCTTAGAGCCTTACTTGGCTTACAGATAGCAATAGCCAAAGGGTTCTGGCAAACTTGCTTATGGACTGAAGGATGGAAGAAAGAGACCTTGCTGTTCTAATGGAAGAGCAAAGCCTCAGGAAGTGGACAAGCTTATGCTATATTGGGCCACATTCAGGACAAGAGGCCACAGCCTGGTCCAAGACACCAGTGTGGGTCATCTGCATCATTCAGTGGTTGCCAGTATTCTGCTACTCTTGCATCTTGAAAAACAGTCTCCATCTATCAGTCAGAAGGATCTTTTCAACACAGAGAACCTAGTTATATAAAAGAGCAGGGATCCTGCGTGTGAAATGAGGCATTCATTACCTTAGTGAGAGGACAGGGTGAGGTTGCCCTTTGATGACCGTCTGTGAGATGGGAAGACTACTGCCTTCACTCCTTCAAAGAGACCTTAATAACAGGAATGGGTAAGACAACAGCAGTTGAAGAGATCATAAATGGCCCAGGAGTAGGTGGACTCGAGGCGGCTCTGACAGGTCTCACCTCATACTTGCGGTGGGCACGTGCTGATAGGGCAACTGTCCAGCAGCGCTCTCCCCAAGCTGCTGCCCTAACAGAAGCATCAGCAGGAAATATTAGATATGGATCTATTCGGAACTGAGCATCTTCAGTTAACAGTTGGGCAGACACAGTGACAGATGATTATGAAGACACAGGGGACGGGGGCTACTGGGTGACTGGATAGCTGATTTGATGATCATCTTGATTCAGAGCACAGAGGCAGGAAGCAAGTGTCTTAGGTAGGAAAGTAGTCTCCAGGAAGGAGAGCTGCCCACAAGGCCTGTGGCCTAGAGACCTCTGCAGGTGCCAGTGAAGGGGCTGGAGACAGAGTGGCTGACCAAGCTTAGCATACTGCACAAACGAGCTGCTCTTGCTCTTCCCTCAAGGTTCAGGGCTTTGTGGTTCTCTGCCATGATAAGGGATATTTGCTCCTTTCCTATGCCCTGTAGAGCATCAGGGCTCCCCCCACCCCCGGCTTTGCCCGACCATTTTCTCTCCTCTGCTGTTACTCTTCCTTTAGCAGTCATTCTCCACTAGCTTGCAAATGTGCGTGCTTATTTCAGTCTAAAAATTGGTCCTTGAGCAGTGTCCCGTTCAGTTACAGCCTTAGCTGTCTTTCCTCTGCCACCATGTTTGAATGTGGCCTCTTCTCTTAGGCGTATTTTCTCAGTCCCTACATTGGATTCTCAGATATTGGCACCTGTGTTGTTCCCTATTGTTCTCTGTCCACATGGCATAGCCCTCTTTATCAGAATGCATCTAATTGTAACCTATAAGTGTAAGTGTGTGTGTGTGTGTGTGTGTGTGTGTGTGTGTGTGTGTGTGTGTGTGTCTTTCTTTAGCTTTGCCCCTTTCTAGGTTTGCAGCCACAAACAAATTACATTACTTCTCTGTACCTCTGGTTTCCTATCTGTAAAATAGGAGAGTCATCAGAAAAGGGGTTATGGAGAAAGTAGACCTCTGAAAAGGACAGGATTTTAACTGAATATGGAGAAGGAGGAGAGTCTTTTAGGTAGATGAGTGATAGGACCCAGAGGAAAGGAGGAGTGTTTTGATTTCATTAGAACTATGAAGATTAGAAGCCTCTGGTCCAGTTGTGGAGTGGGTTAATCATCAAAGTGGATGCGGGCTGTCCAGCATACCTCATTAACGATTTCGTGGCGTTCCCCTCCATGAATGTGTGTCTTGGAGAGCACGGATACTTTATGCCTTTTTATACCATCCTTGGCATTGGGCAGAGTGTGAGAGTATGAACTGTGGATGGTGACTGATGGTGAACTCCACTGCGGACTTTTCCCTGCAGCTTATAGGAATACGAAGTTTTATCACTCGGCACCTGTGTCACCTTAAAAGACACCAAGAGACAGTTCTCACTGGAGCATCTTGTGCAGCACCTTGGCCTGGAGAATGTGGATGCTAACAGGTGGGCAGCTGGACTGAGTGGCTTCTGAGCCAAAGGTTTCTGACTGTAAAAGGGGAGGAGGTATCCATTAGTCATCAGAGGCATACTGGGGAGATTATTATGGGATGGATGCTGATTTAAATACGTCCATTGATTCCTTGGCACATCTCTGTCAACAGATGCAATCCAGGTACTGAGTGACTTTGAAGCTAGCTCATAAAAGGCAAGAGAGATTTTCCTGGCTCTCCTGTAGCTTTGAGAAACTCATGGGGCTCAATATGCCATGTGTATCGGCCATGTGTTTTATTTTCTGTGTTTTGATGCTTTGACATCTGAGGCCATAGTGATCTTGGGCTAGCTAACTCCTAGAAGTAATAAGTACCTGCCCTGGTGAGTGTGCCCTTCATATGGGCCAAGCAATCAACCATGAATGCATCCTCCTACCATCTCCTTTATGAAGCTCTCCCACCCATGGCCACTCTATCTACCTGCCCCTGATAGCCCAGGACTGTGTTATGTACCAGCTAACTTGAGCTAGCCCCTATGTGCCAGAACCAAACGTAATTACTCAAACAAGGCAATCTCTAGCCTGTACATCTTTCTAGATAAATATGATGAAGACTCACATTCTGAACACCCCCTTCCCCAGTTCTGATGCCATGACTACCTTATCTGGCTCTACATATTGTGGTGTACCACCTCCACTTGGCACGTATGAGCATAACAAGTTTTAGCAGTGGCAATTGTCTTCTGGTTCACTGGGGATCACTGGCGAGTCATCTCTGAATAAAGAAACCTGTATTTTAAACACCAAGTGTGAAGTCTGCTGTGCATGCAGCAGGGGACACACAGGGAAAGCACAGCAAGAAGGAGGAGGAGCAGGAGGAAGGGGAGGAGGAAGAGGAGGAAGAGGAGGAGGAGGAGGAGGAGGAGAAGGAGAAGGAGGAGGAAGAGGAGAAAGAGGAAGAGGAGGAGGAGGAGGAAGAAGAGAAGGAGGAGGAGGAGGAGGAGGAGAAGGAGGAAGAGAAGGAGGGGGACAGCGAACATTCGAATACCACTGATTCAGCCTTTCAGCCCAGCTGCCAGATCTATCAGGAGGGTCCCAAGCAGATCCCCACGGTCACTCACTCCAGACACTCTCAGGATTGCAACCGAAAACCTCAAGCAAGAACTGCCAGTCAACCCTGAAACCATCAGAGACAATTGAAATAAAGAACTATTGTTTTTAACACTAAGTTTGGAGAGTTTGTTAGGCAGCCATAAATATCTAAAACAGGAGAGACAATCAGTGTTAAAATTCTGCAGATTTGGTTCCCATTCCTTTGATGCCAAATCACTGTTAGTACTTAAAACTGAATCCCCCTAGTTCTAACAAGATGCTGTAGCCTGCCTCAGTGCCCCACTTGGTGGGCTAGTAATAGCTCTCTTGTGTCACTTGGTACAGTGCCTAAAAGAAAACATCTAAAACTATTTGGAAATATTTTTAAGGGCACCATGATGGGTTTCAGAGCTCTGTATGGCCAATCAGAAAAAAGTGAGGGAGAAAAAAAAAGAAAGAAAGAAAACAAGACAAATCCGGCTTTCAAAGAAAATTGAGGATCTGGAGAGCCTTCGACTCTTTTGATTTATATTTAAACATTTCTTGAGATTGAAGTCTTGATTAGCCTAGTTCTCTCAAGTTCTGCCTCAGCCTTGATTTATGGGGAGGCCAGGCCGGTGCAGAATGAAAGCAAAATGAGGTGTTCTTTAAAATTACCTTGGCTCTCTTGAAGGAGGGTACAAGTGCTCACACGGAGATTAAAAGGGAAGCAATGAGATGAGCTTCCGAGGAGGCTCTCCATCTGTGGCAAGTGGGGAGGGAGCCAGTGAAGGATGGATGGATGCAATCTCTGCAGGTGAACCCCCTGCAGGATGCTATGTTTGGCTGGCCTCCCCTGGACTATGCTCTCCTTCAGAGGGGTTATCTGAAAACCCAGACTGGCATTTTCATTTAATGGATCTGTGGCTAGAAGGGAGGGACTTCCTGTGTGGCAGGAACAGAAGGGGTGTAGAGTCTGACTGCCCTGGGTTTTGGTAGTAGCATCCCAAGTCTTGTGGTTTAGTGGCTGAATCATTCTCTGTCCAGGTAGAGGTAACTTCCTGATCCAGACTCTTCACTTTAAGTCCATTTGCCCTGCTTTCCCAATGCCTCAAACTCAGGAAGGCTAAGAAGATGGGTTCATTTGGAGAATATCATCCTCTTCTTTTCTTTTTAAACCTTGCCAGGAGTACCCAAAGATAAGCGATTCCCTAAGCAGATGGCTATAGAACCACTCCCTTGGTCTGCAGACTCCCTACTTTGTCTATATGTCTTGGGAAGATTTTGTTCACATTCCAAGATTCAAGTAGTGGTCAAATGATGGCTGTTTACAGGAGATGTGGGGGAACATGGACAGGTGTGGTCTATTATAGTTACAGGTGTGTGTGAGTCACTTAAAATGTGAGCTCAAGCCAGCCAAGTTGTGTGTGTGTGAGACAGAGAGAGAGAGAGAGAGAGAGAGAGAGAGAGAGAGAGAGAGAGAGAGAGACAGAGAGAGAGAGAGAGACAGAGAGAGACAGAGACAGAGATCCAGCTATAAATCTGAGGATGTTGAGAATTAGAAAAGAAAACTTAAATTTACTTATCAATTAAGAAGGATGAAGCAAATTATAGTTGATAGTCATCATCTTGATTTGCAATTGCATATGTTGTACAGGTGTCCTGGGTCTACAAACGTTAGAGAAGGGTCTATGTAAAATGTGTTGGCCTCTAGGTAAAAGCCTGCAGTGAGATCTGCCTTTCTCTCTTCTTCTCCCTTGAGGGTAGGATGGTATTTGTGCTATGGTATTGCTTCCAATCTTAACTCTCTTCCCTAACATCCTATGCTTAAGAGTTGGACTGTGGCTACTCTATGGGAAAATCCTTGAAGACATGTGAAACATTCTGGACATAATTTATGCTCTTAGTCCACTGTGATGCGTTTTCTTGGTTGACAACTTGACTATATCTGGAACTAAAACCCAAAATGGAGAGCAGATCTGAGAGGGATTTTTTTTTTCTTTTGCTAATTTAAAATAGATCCAATTCTATTCTAATCTGGATCTTTGAGTTATGAAGACACAGACCTTTAATCCAGATCTTGAGGTGGAAGACACACCTTTAATCTGGGTTACATCTTTTGCTGGAAGCCTATCTAAGGACATGGAAGAAGGACAGTTTTGCTCTTTGACTGCTTGCCCTCACCGTGCTAGCAAGTCCATTCCTTCACTGGCATGAAAGCCTACTTCCTTCAGAATCCAGCATATGCTGAAGATTAGCTGAGACATCCAACCTTGTGGACTGAGCAATTACTGGATTCTTGGACTTTCTGGTTCACAGTCAGTCATTGTTGGATTAACTGTACTATAGTCTGTAAATCATTGCAATAAATCCCCCTCCACTACTACCCTGTCCTTTCTGTGTGATAATGTAAGCCCCTTTAACACACTCCATGTTCCTCTACATTGTGTTCCCTTACAACCACCTCTGACCCACTGCAAGCACGTACATGGACATATGCACTCGTACACACACATGCATACATGTGTGCATGTTTGTGACTAGGTTTCTTCATCACAATTTTTACTCTTGACACTTTGAGTACCATTTTCTCTCCTAAATATCCAATCCAATTATGCTCATCTTAAATCTATTGGTTCTTCATTCATGAGCCTTTCCAATGTCTAGTAACTGACTCTCTGGCATATACTTAGATCTTTTTTCCTTACTTCAACTCACTCTGTTCTTTATTTTCCAATTTGGATTTAATACAACTATCCATAGATTCCAACAAAACCTCAACACTGTTTTCTAAATTTTCCCAGTTGTAAATTTTGCCTCTAAAAGGTAGAGATATTTCTCACAAGCAGGTGCTCTGTGGGGCTGCCTCTTCTCCCTGTTCATCAGCCATCAGAGAGTTTAGTGATATAAAGCTGATATGCAGCAAATGCCTACTGCCTCAATGATAGGCAGATTGATGGAGCGACAGATTGATTTATTGTTAGCCCCACATCCACATAAAAGACGTTTCAGAGAACATTGGTCTGGTTTTCAGTCTTTTTCTGCCACTCTTTATCATCCCATTGGATTATTGCTAATCTCTTATGCATCTATCATGTCTAGGTTTATAGAAATGTCTTGAACATATTGATACTTTAGTCTGAATTCTTACTAAGAATGATTTCTATTTTATAAGATTTTATTTGTAATTTATAACAAATTTACTCCTCTAGACAACATTTGTTGACGAGAATATGTTCAGCTACTTCTTATTTCTTATTATTTCCATATGACATTTGCTTTGCTTTTCTAACATTTCTTAGGGTAGGCATAACATTCCTGTTCCCTTTGCTTTCTCTAGGAGACAGCTTGGGTTAGAGTAGTGGTCCTCAAAGAAATGGTCCCCAGAGCATCAATATCAGCAACCCCTGAAAAATTCTTAGAAATGAAATTATCACAACCCAATTCAGAGCCATTTGAACAAGCCCTGCAGGTGATTCTGATGCATGCTTAGATCTAAGAACCCCTCTGTCAGTCAAAAAAACATTGAGTTCTTAGTATTGATTAATGGTTCTCAACCCATGGATCATGACCTGTTTTGGGGATCGAAAGACCCTTTCACAGGTGTCACCTAAGACCATTGGAAAACACAGATATTTACATTATGATTCATAACAGTAGCAAAATTACAGCTATGAAGTAGCAACAAGATCATTTTTGATTAGGGGGGTTACCACAACATGCGGCATTAGGAAGACTGAGAACCACTGGTACACATTCTGAGTTTGGCTGTTGGCGTGGGACTCTAGCTAAGTCTCAGTTCCTCATACACATTCTAGGGTGGTGTCTTTAGGGACAATGATTTTGCTTTTAGAGTTTTATTTTTTAAGCTTGTGAAAATCACATTAGTATTCACAACATTATTCTAAAGATCAGGTAATTCATTGTTTGCCTACCCTTACAGAATTTTCTTTTAACCAACCATAACCAAAGAAGCCTGAGTTCTCATGATTTCACATTAAGGTGCACAATTAGACCATCTTGATTTCTACCACACGTCGCTGTTGGGGGGCACTTCTATTTGCCAACAAGATATAACTGAAGTACTTGAATAAAAGGTACATACAACGGACAACATCTGAGAAGAGAAAGGACTTCTGAGAGCTGTAGTGGTCACACATAGGAGATAACATACCAAAAATGAGTCTTGAACTGGAACTTAAAGATAGGTTATGGAGGGATGAATGATTGGCCCAGGTGGTTTTAGGGTCATTTTTAGTAGATGAACTCTCAGCTTACATATTCAGAGTAAAGTGAGGGTGCAGAGCGGGAATAGTAAGCAGTTTAAATATTAGGAATGGGTGTGTATGTCGAGCAGCTTGATAGTAAGCAAAGGAATCTGAAAACTCTAAAAGAGACTACTGGTATTAAGATCACCAGTGGTATTTCAGGTATCTTCAGTATCAGGAGGGTAGTTGCTTTGGTGTCTGGAAGTATCTTGCCTCAAGCTTTCAGGAAGAAGACACACGAGATCCCAACCCTTATAAATCTGTCTTGAGATTTGCTTGGCCAGCTCAGTGTGACCATTCTAAATGTATAGATGTTAACTAATGCCTAATAGTTTCAAAGGTTAGTGCAAAGACAATGTTTCAGATGCCCTGGAGTGATAGAAGTAAGCCTACCATGGTCTTTGTTCTTCATTGAAGCTATATATGTTAGGCTCACTAGAAGCTAAACAAAAAAACACCCAACAATCCACATCTGGATTCTATCCCACAGAATTTGATTTAATTAGTTCAGGGGTGCATACATGGTTAATTGGAAAGGTGCCCCTAAATCAGATGATTTTGATGCTTACCCAGGGCTGAGAGTCACTTCCCTGAGGATGCAGAAGATATAACTGTGGATATAAGATGAGCTCCAGGCACCTGAACACATACTGTGCCCTGTTGACTCAGGAAACCATTCTGTTATGTCAGACAACAGCTGCCTCTGACTTTTGGTGGCTCTTTAGCTAACAGAACAGATTGACATGATTTGGACAGGTTGGGAAACCTGGAAGACATAGCTAATCTCAGTGGGAACATTAAAAATATATAGACCCAGAGAAGAAAGCATACCGTGAGCCTCCCAATAGAATAAGTGCAAAGCCTCTGGGGACAGTGTCTGAAGACCTGATGCCCAGCAAGGAATCAAGAACTGCAAATTAGGACCAGAGCTCCAAAAACATTGTCTGATTTCTTAGAATTTCATAGCCATCACATGTTTATTTTTTTATACTCTCCTCTGCAGCCCCAAAGCAGCTACCAGTAAATCCTTGGATTTACTGAAGGACAGCAGGCTTGTTGCCAGGGCCTGAAGGAAAACTGGAGGGCCTTTTGTGGCACGGTTTCTGGAGGGAAGGACTCCAAATGCAGCCTGGGTGGGGTCAGCCTTCCAGAGGAAAGAGCAAAGCTGATGGAACCAAGCCAGCTGGAGAGAGTGCTTTGTATCTCCATTGTGTTTAAAAATGGACCCAACAAAATGCTCAGCACACAGAACTTATCAAATAAGGGCTTGTTAATATTGACAAGTGTTCTGTTTGGTTTCCATTCCAGGGGGTTATGTATCATTGAATGTGTTATTTATTCATCTCTAGTTTACTTTATCCTGGGTAAAGAGAGATGTATAATTCTTCAGGAAGTGTCTTGGTAGTATAAAAGAGTTACACATCTAAAGTGGTGCACCTTTAATGATGAATTATCATTAATTGATTGATAATTAATTATCATTTCCACAATGTCTCAACTCTTACCTTAAAAATCCATCCATCACAGGCTGGAGAGATGGCTCAGTGGTTAAGAGCACACTGACTGCTCTTCCAAAGGTCCTGAGTTCAAATCCCAGAAACCACATGGTGGCTCACAACCATCTGTAATGAGATCTGATGCCCTCTTGTAGAGTGTCTGAAGATAGCTACAGCAAGCGGGGCCAGAGCGAGGGGCCAGAGAGGGAAGAAAAGGTGTCTGAAGACAGCTACAGTGTACTTACATATAATAAATAAATAAATTTAAAAAGAATCCATCCATCCATCCACCCACCCACCCATATATCCATACCCTTCCAGTATAGGCACTTGGGATTGAATTCAGAACAATAACCAAAGACCTCAGTCTCATGTTGTTTGTGGCCTAGTGGGTGGGGACACAATAATCCTATAATTCATCCATGTTTGATACTGAAACAAGGACAACTCAGTAACACCTTTCCTACTTCTTTCCTGCTTTGGTGAGTTTTCAATGGTGTTCCTGGTAGAGGTGCACAGCCCATACCTGGCCTTCTTCATGTATTGAACTTCCTGAGGCAGGTAGTTCCATTTGGAAGAAATGAGAAGAGTATTATAAAGGTTCAATCAAATACTGTGGCTGCTTGAGGATTTTAACATGCTTTGTACATGTAAAGAATGCTATGTTTTCAGAGTTTATACTTCCTGGTCATACAGGTTCAGTGAGAGCTAGCCTTAGGAACATCTAGGATATTACTAAAGGGCCCTCTTTTGTATCTGTGAAGGTGTTTTCAGAGAGGAATATATAATAGGAGAAGATCCATTCTGAAAGTGGGTAGCACCATTCTGTATGCTAGTGGATGCCCAGAATGTAATAAAAGAACATCAGTGTAGGTCTTCTCCCTACTTGCCACTGGCTACGAGGTGAAGAAGCTCTGCTACCATACACTTGGAATATCATAAAACCCTGTTAAAGTGTGTGGGGTCAACCTAGCAATGACTGAACCTATAAGGCCAAGGAATGTCTCTCTCCCTTAGGTTTTCCCCTCAGGTGTTTGGTCATAGCAATAAGAAAAGTAGCCAACACATGTACTGCATGCCTCATACAGCGGCTCCGTGCCTGTGAACTATGATTCTTTCCAATGACCTTAGTCCTATGTCACTATCTGGCACTAGTATTTCAGCACACGTAGCTATGAATGGACTTAGCCGTGCTTTAAGATCTATTGTTTGGGTCAAACAACAAGCATGGAGTCCAGGAAGAGTTTTAGTTCAAAGCAAGAGTCTGAGGAATCTTCAGTCTGGGTCTTTGAGAGCAGGTAATATGTCATAAAATTTTAAAACCAAAATAGTTAAGTGCCAGGCTGAAGGCCACAGAGCTCTTAAGAGCTAGATTGGGAGTAGAGTGGAGGGCCACCCTCTTTCTCTACTCCCTGTCTGTTAAAGGCCGACCTTGCACCAGTTCACAGCAACCCCCTCAGCAGCTGGTCTTCCTCAATGGCACACACTGGCTAAAGGCCAAGTACATTTTTCCCCCTGTTCATCAGGAATAAATTGATATATAGTTCTAATGCTTTCTTCATTTTTGGCAACTGTATAATTTAACACAGAAAAAGAATAATGCCAAAGAGTCAAAGAATCTCGCCATTTGAAGGCCCTTTCTGATGGAGTAGAGGCTCATAGATGGCAAACTGAAGAGGGTTGTGACTAATTTGAAGTAACAGCACTGCTCAGGAAGAGCTGGTAAAGGCCCCAAGGATGGCTGACTGTCCATCCAAAGACTGTCTTTCATTGTCACTTGGAGCCATATTGGCGTGTGCCTACACTTTTGGCAGTTAAGCCATTTAATAAGTCAAATACTTTTTCTTTAAAGGCATGAGTACTTCACAATAAATCAGGTCTGCGGTTACTAGTGCTTGCCTAATTATCCACATGTAGCCAGTCAGGGTGAGCTTTCCCCTTGAAATCTCTATTTCACAGAATATTGATTTCCCAGATACATTGCTGTGAGATGTAATCAGTAGCCAGGGATGAGATAGGGAGTCTGAAGTAAATTCACGTCAGCTTGCTTTTTAATAGCAACAGACCCCCCAAACCTTGAATTTTATTTTCTAAGGAGGAAGTTCCTAGTGGACTCTAAAGCTGTAAGAATCACAGAATCAGTATGTTAATGAATCAATCAGAGCAGAGTAGAGGGGTCGGTTCAAGGCTAAGAGATGAGTTTTATTTCAAATAGGGAACAGTAGGGAAAGGAGGGTTTGGAGAGAATGAGGCACTATGCTTTCTTAGATTGGAGGAAAAAGACAACCATAAGAGGAATATTGAGACACAGTGATGGGGAGGAGACTCACCTGCCTGATGCAGTGTGATGGGGAAGGGACTCACTGTCTGATGCAGTGTGATGGGGAGGGGACTCACTGTCTGATGCAGTGTGATGGGGAAGGGACTCACTGTCTGATGCAGTGTGATGGGGAGGAGACTCACTGTCTGATGCAGTGTGA
>CM052715.1:60956010-61027210 GCA_028551405.1 Uromys caudimaculatus
GTGTGATGGGGAAGGGACTCAACTGTCTGATGCAGTGTGATGGGGAAGGGACTCAACTGTCTGATGCAGTGTGATGGGGAAGGGACTCACTCTGATGCAGTGTGATGGGGAAGGGACTCACTGTCTGATGCAGTGTGATGGGGAGGAGACTCAACTATTTGATCCCTTCCTACCCAGTACAGTGTCTCAAAAGCAATTCAGGTTGTTACCAGCACCCAATGTTCAGGGAGAAAAGAGAAGGGTGGTACTTCCTCCTAAAGTTTCTTGGGAGTATTATCAAGCCATGCTGCTCACAACAGGCCCCTCTGCTGTTGTCATATCAAGCATTTACCACCAATTGCCCAACACCTGGAATGTGACTACCTACAGCATCTGCCTGCGTCACAGCTCTGCCTCCGTCACAGACATTAGATGCTGCTGTGGATTCTAGGAACCAAGTCTCAGTTCCTGCTCATCCCGAATGTCTGCTGTGGTTTATATTATCATTCGGGAGCTCCAGGTGATAAGAGGTTAAAGTGCTTTCAGGAGGATCTGTCTCAGCCATTGGATCTTCAGCTTACGCATAGGGTAATAGTGCGCGTTTGTGCACACACAGGTAAATGTGTGTGTGCAACACACAGAAACTCATCCTACTTCATCTTATGAGGCAGGGTCTCTTATGTCTTGGAGCTCATCGAACAGGCTAAGCTGTGTGTCCAGTTAGTTTCATGGGTCTGCTTGCCTTCTCTTTCCCAGAGCTTGGATTGTAAGCAAGTAGTACCACACCTGGCCTTTTATTTGGGTTCAGGGGTTGAACTCAGGTCCTCCTGTAAGCAAAGAGCCACCTCCTCAGCTGAACATGATGTTTTCCTGTTCAGTTCAATGGCTGGGAATACTGTTGAGATGCCACTTACTCTAAGTGGAAATGCTCCATTCCGGGACCAGTAGAAAACGACTTCTAGGCTTTTCTAACCATACAGACACATTCCCTCAAGACTGGACCACACAGGTCTCCTGCTTCTCTGGTAGGGGCCATACTGGGCAGACAGAGCCCTGATCACAAGGTAGTGGCACACTGGCAGTGCTATCTCCAGACCACAGGACCTGGCATTTGTTAGGTAGATGAAGTGAATCATGGGAATGGCTGTGGGTTTGAAGAGTCACTTGGTAAGATACAGGGACAGCTCGCTGGATGCTGATGTTGCTTTGTCGAATGTCCAAGGACTTCATCTGATTCTCAGGATTGGACAGGGGGCACTTGCAATGCTGGCCTCAGGTTAACTCAACATCTGGCCAACTGGATTGCAGGGAACCCGGTAGAATCCAGAGAAGATGAGGTCAAGCCAGGTGAAACCTATGCTGCTATCATCTCTGAGCCAGGGCCCTGAGGCCCAGGAGGAGACAGGTTGCCCCCTTCTCTTGATAGATCTGTTCCTCCCCTCCCGCCCCCCATGAAACTGAACTGGCTTGTTAAGGAAGTTTTAAAGTTTAACAAAAACAGCAACAACACATACCCCTTAGTGCCTTCAGTGACTTCGAGCCCCAACATTCTCCAGTGATGTAGTCAGCAGAAGTGAGACAGTGAGGGTCAGGCAGGCAGTTTACTCAATGCAGGGGTCTAATGACTGGGAGCAGCTAGCCCCCACACGCTCCTCAGGGTGCTGTAATCCTTGGACTTATACCAGCTCTTTCAGAAATAGAACAAAAATAACCCCAGGCTTCTGAACTTGAGGGGCACTCTGACTCCTTCCTAAATTTTTAGGCATCCCCAGATATTAAATAAAACGGAGACATATCCTTCTATCCAAGGACAACAGCTTGAAATCGACAGAGAGATCTGAACTGTCTAGCAGGCTTGTCCTTTAGCAGCCAGGGTCCCTTTAAGATGCAAAAAGCTGGGAGGTAGAGAGGTCAAAGGCAGGGCAGTGGAAGTTTCCACACTCTGTGTCTGGGCCAGTGTCTGCCTATCTCCACTTGGAAGGGTGGGCCCTGTTCCCACAGGCTAGAGGTTTATGAGTTCAGCCTGGGAGGAGGAGGTTTTGGCCTTATTTTTCTGAAGAGCAAGTGGGTCTCTTTTTGGTGGTAAAGAATTAGGGAGAAAGATGATTCAGTGCTGGTGCCCTCATTGTGGGTATGTTTTGCTGGCTCTTTGTCTCCTGTGAGCTGCACATGTACACTCACAGGCATGCAGAACATGGATTCACATGTGCAGCCGTAAAATGAGACAGACTGACAGGGTTATGATTGTAGATCTTCTCTAACGTTTGCTCCGATGAATCAACACACGCGCGCGCATGCGCGCGCACGCACACACACACACACACACACACACACACACACACACACCCTTCCATCCTCACCAGAGCACTGCCCTGCAGTTATCTATTATCGAGCAGGTAACCCTCCCCACCCCCAAATCTTCCTCTAATACACTGAAATACTGAGAGGCAAGAGTTGTAAATACAGAAGGCCTATGTAGAGATTAATTACAAACCAGAGATCCGTAACCAGCTGGCTGAAGTAAGTCTAAGCCCTGGAGGAGGGGCAGGGACAAGGACACAAGATGATTGGGAGAAGCAGGCTTGGAGTTGGGGGGACAGCAATGACAAGGAACAAGAGTATGCATGTGTATAGAAGTTTGTGAGCACATATATGTCGGGGTGGGGGGCGGGACCACAGGGAGAGAGCAGTTAATGAGCTTCCACTTTGAGGGTCTTTAAATGAGTCTCTGTTTGGGGGAGTCTGGTAGGGCTCTGAGCATATTGGGAAATCAGCCCATTTTCCTCCACAGAAGGTTGCACACCATCTTGGTTTAGAACTATCTGAATCTGTGCCCCAAACTCTGATACTCCCAGCTAGGCCAAACCCTATAACTCCGAAAAGTTTTAGTGTACTTGCCAATGGAATAGGCCTGATCTGAAGAATGATATTTTAGAGCTGGCTTGCTGAGTACTCAGTATAGGACATCTATTTCGATTATCCTTTGATTTTTTTTTTTTTTTTTGGTTTTTTTTTTTGGTTTTTTGAGACAGGGTTTCTCTGTGTAGCCCTGGCTGTCCTGGAACTCACTTTGTAGACCAGGCTGGCCTCGAACTCAGAAATCCGCCCGTCTCTGCCTCCCAAGTGCTGGGATTAAAGGCGTGTGCCACCACTGCCCGACTTTGATTTTCTTTTTATCTGGATAGTTATTGTACATATATCCTTACCCACACCAATATAAATGATCTAGAGTTCTTATTTCTGCAGCAGACATGACTCAGACAACCCTCGATTTCCACAAGCAAGCACAATTCAGATGGCCACTGAAGCAAAAATATACATTTTTCTTCCCCTACTCTATTCTCTAGTATTTTGTGATTTTTTGATGGGGACAGAGCTGGAGCTAAGGGATCAGGATAAAAGGCCCAGGAAAGAGTCCTAGTTGGTAGAGCTGAGTGGCATTTCTGAAGGAGTAGAGAGGTTATCCCTCAGGTTCATTGGCTCTGGGTGGGGACAAGTGGTCAGGGTATGCTGATACAGCCCGGGAGGGCAAGCAGAAGGCGTCTGTATGTAGGAACTCATGCATATGGTGTGTGGAGCATGCTGTCAGCATGTGTAGAGAGGTCGTTCCCAACCTTCCTCATGCTGCCACCCGTTAATACAGCTCTGCATGCTGTGCTGATTGATCCCCAGCCATACAATTATTTTGTTGCTACTTCATAACTGTAATTTTGCTACTGGTATGAATTGGAATGTAAATATCCAATATGCAGGACATCTGATATGGAACCCCCATGAAAGTTGTGACCCACAGGTTGAGAACCCCTGGCCCAGGGAGCCACTTGAGTTCAGCTACTGAGCAAATGGGAAATGGGCAAACTTCTTCACCTTTCTGGGCTTCAGCATCCTGCCTGTCTGTTAGACTGGTGCCCACTGTTACACTAGGGCATTTCTACTGCTGACTTCATATTCATTCCTTAATTTGCTTCCCATACATGCACCGTGCATACAACATATATGTATGCACACTTGTACAGGGTACATATATATGCATATATAATATGACATACTTACATGAATGAATTAATCCTGTGCATACACACACACACACACACACACACACACACACACACACACACACACACAGCTCTTCCTTAGCAGTCTGAATCATATACATTGCAGCTCTGTCTCTTGCTTTCCTGGTACTTCTCGTAGAGCCCTTATCTGAATTTCAAGGCTAAGTTCACCACAGCAAGACCCACTTCAGTTCCCTTGTCATGTATAAGTTGCTTATAGTCCTGAGATACTTTTGTCTCCAAATGCAGCCAATTCCCAGCTAGCCTGTGTTCAAAGGTCTTTCCTCCAGATCACTGTACATGTGTAGAAGTGAACTAGCACAGTGTGTTTACACGGTCACCAAGCTTCTATGGATTTGGTGAGGCTTTCAGCCATAGTCTATCTCTAAGCCAGTGTTCCTATTGTTTCTGATTTTGCTACTTCCTTCATGTTGGCTGGCACTGAGACAGCATTTAGAAAGTATTAAACAGCTGCTGAGTTTGGGGGGTATATTTCATTTGACACCTGTCACCAGTTGTCAAATTTCAGTGTTCAAGAACACCCCTGAAGCTCGTTGTATTGACACCCTATGTATTGAGTCATAGCTCCCCTGTGTCATTGAAATGACGGGGAGGTCCAAGTGTGAGTGTGTCCTACAGTGCCCCATGTCAGAAGCTCATGGGTGATGGGAGTGACAGAAGAGAAACAAGCCACTTGGTGGGCAATCAGTCCCTCCCATCATCAGGTACAGAAAGTAACAAGCAGGCGGTTGTCATCATTGCTCCATCAAAATCCAAGTTGTCTCTTGTCAAGAATATATTCGATCATGCAAAGTAACATAATTACAACTGTGCTGTTCATCTTGTTTCTTTCTCTTTTTTTTGTGATGGGAATTACTGACATAGAATTTATCAGAGTCCCAGTGTTTAAACGTCTTGCTGATTTGACAGGAAATACTGACATTGACAGAGATACCATAAAACTCATTATACGCCACTAAGGCAGGACCATCAATGACAATCTGGCTAGGAAGTTTCATAAATTCAAAGAGCATTTTAGATTTGTTGCTATAAAAGAAAAGTTAAAATGCCCTGAATTCTCATAGCTCATATATGAAATAGACTTGACAGAGGTTTTTTGCAAAGTTAATAGCAGTCCTGAAAACTCACATGGCATTCCCAGTGAAGAATTGAGGCTGAAAGAGAGGGTTTTTTTTTTTCAAACCATAAATAATAAAGAACCAAATCTGATCAACTTGTTAGATGAGAGACTGAATTATCTTCATATCCTCTGTTTAAAAATAATATTGAAAAGATTACAACTGTTTAAAGAGATGATCAAAGTGCTTGCTGACAAAAACTGCAGGAAGAAAGTATTACAGATGTGTGCCAATTATTTCAAAGTTTGTGGTGCCTGAGGAATTTGTCAGCTTTTCAAATGTGCAGTTTGTTGTGACTTTCCTCTTTCTCATTAAAATTTCACTTTCTGACATAATTTAGTATTTGCAATTTGGAATTATTTTTCTTCAAGTAAGTTCGCTGCCACAGACAGCTTCAGGCCCTACACATTTGGGTCTTATGCTTGTTCAGCCTCTGCTGAAAGTGTCCTCTTCTGTGAGGTGCCTAGTGGCCTGTGGGGACCAGCAGGGGCTTGGGACCTGAGGCAGGGTCTGGGAAGCTTTCACCAGGCACCACCCACTAGGTGCTGGTAGATATGCTTCTGTGAGGTATCACAGATTCTTGGCGACCCACTTGCATTTTAGTCTATCAGGGGAAAACTTTTGTCACACTACCTGAGCGGCCCATGCCTTCCCACTAAGCATCTTGTCAGGGCCGGGCAGGTCCCTGCCAGCCCCCTTACATTTCCTTTTAATAAAATTTAATGTTTTCATTTTCAAAGACCTCGAAAATCCAAACACTTTTTTAAAAGCCCCGAGGAACTATAAAAATTAATAGCACAGGGATAATTTCTTTTTCAGTGGCGACTCAATTAAATCTGCCAAAGTCAGACTGTGATTTAAATGTGCCACTTGCAGAGAGACCAGGGCAGAGTCGGCACAGGGAACGAAACAATAATATTTACCAATTACCCTCTTGGAGGTTTCCCTCTTGGCCCTTTTCCCTCAGGGAGGATTTTTTTCCCTCCCTCTCTCCCTCCTCTGCAGGGCCAAGGCTCAGCATCTCTAATTGTTTTCTCCTTGAATGGTCACATTGCTATCAACAAGTGACTGAACTTTGCTTCCCAGGGTAATGGAAAAATACCACCCGGGTGGGCTGCCTGGGGCCACATGGACACCGTTCTGCTCTGAGGGCTGAGTTGAAAACCAGAGTGGAGATCCAAGTTCATCACAGATGCTCCTGGAAGAGCAGATAGCTCAGATTCTGTGCTTAGTCCTGCCCCAGGGCTCTTGTTCCTGCTGTTCTGTCCACCAGAATGCCCTCTGCCCTCTAGAATGTCCTCTGTGCCAGTCACTGAAGACTGAGTCCTTAACTCTTACATTGTCTTTGAAGTTCTTAGGAAGCTTTTCTGTTGGCATGCTGTCTAAACTCCACCCCACAGTTACCGGGCAACAGACAGGTATGCTCCGCCCCAGAGTTGCCTGGCAACAGCCAGGTGGGCCTGGCCTACTATAAAAGGGGCTGCTTGCCCCCTCCTCTCTCTATCTTTTTCTCTTGCCTCTCTCTTACTTCCCTTACCTCTCCCCGTTCCCTTCCCCCCTCTCTCCACGTGGTCATGGCCGGCCTCCACCTCTCTACTTCTCTACTCTCGTCCTCTCTCTGCCTTTCTCTGCCTTTACTACCCTCTTAACTCCCCTTCCCATGCCCTAAATAAACTCTATTTCTATACTATACCTTCGTGTGTGGCTGGTTCCTCAGGGGGAAGGGATGCCTGGGCTCGGGTCTACTGAGGCGCACCCTTCCCCCACACCTACCTCCCCATAACCCCATATAACATCTCTCTCTCTCTCTATTTTTATAAACACAACATTTTCTAGCATAACTTACGCATGTGGATTTCTCCCCCTCACTACCTTCAACTCTCCTATGTTAAGCCACCTCTTCATCTCTTAATTACCTATAGACTATCTGGGCACTGCCTCGGAGATCTCTTAACACCCAGCTCCGCGATAGGCTCGCTCGCCTCCAGACTGTTCACAGGGAGGACTCCTCTGCGAATACCTTCACATTACTCCATGTACTAAGTTCAGTGCTCTGCATCCAATGGAAGCCTACATTGAGGCAGCTTGGAGACTTTCAAGATTTCTCTGGATTAGAGGAAGAACGGTGTGCCTTGAAAAACAGACAAAAGAATTCTAGCAATGAAGATGAAGACTCGGGGAGCTTAGTGTCCACCAAAGGGGGAGAGTGGATAAAGAACACGGGGAACATGGGGATTTGGCACAGAGCAGATCTAATATGGGAAATAGAGTGGAGTCGTGAAAGGAGGGCTATGGGCGTGGGGCCAGAGAGCGGAAGGGGAGAAGACAGGCTTCGTTATCATCTCAGAAGGATCAGAGTGAGTTCCAGGTTGGATTGTTTACCATTTCTTCAAAGCTCATGACCCCCTGCACTTAGCATTTGTTTGTTCCCACTTTTCATCCTTTAATGGGCACTCTAGACAAGCACCTATAGAATGCATGGGGGTGTTTAGTCCAGAGGCAGAGCCATCCAGAGCCAGCATACTAATCTTCAGTCTACCCTAGGTCAGAAGGTTCTGCAATGAGAATGGACCTAAGGCTGGGGACTTCAGGCACAACCAGGCCAAACACCTGAGGTTTCTGGGTAGAAAGTCGATCCCGAATGGAAAAGGGGGCCTTTATGTGTGCTAGCAGCAGTCAGATGCTGAGATTTGGGCTTGAGCGAAGGCTCCGAGTCTCCCTGAGAGCCAGATTTTGTGTTTCTAGAAAGCGAACAATGAGACTTTGCTAGATTGCTGAATAAAACACGTAAAAGAGTTCATCAACCACCGAGTGTTTGCTAAATACACACAATGTCTGTGGCTGGTACAGCTGATGCCACATAAATGCAGGCCAGTTTAGATGAATGAGCAGGCAGGTGAATAGATGCAGGAAGGATCTCCCTGGGGGAGGGGGCCGAAGTTTATATACGGGTCCAGGGGTACAAGGTAAGGTTGTCGGGCAGTGACAGCATCTAGAGGATAAGACATTGGCCTCATACTCAGGACGTCTCTGCCATAGGACCTTAATGTAGCAGATCTTTTATCATCTCAAGGGTAGACCTCAAGCACCCTCTTACTCAGAGGAGAGCCTTTGGGACGAAATCCATTGCTTATAGCTAGTGGACATCTTTTGGATTCTGGCCTAATGAGTGTAGTTCAAACTTGAGTCTACACCAAAGAGGACACGGGAATCCAAGCAGTCCCTTTGTTGTTAGTAATCTAGTGTCTGCTGGCCTAGCCAGATGGCATACAGAAAGTGCAAACCACATGCTTAGAAAGCAACAGGATGATTAAAACGGTGATCCAAGAAGATTGAGCCAAATCCAAGATGGAAGTTCTTCGTGAGGGAGAGCAAGGACAACACACTTTCCCACCACAGGGTACTATCTATTTGAGGCGCCTAACATCCCAGTGCCCTGGGAAGTGAAGTCGGAGCATTTTATTTGGATACTAGAGTTTTCCACAAAGTCCACAGGCCTTTCTGGTGTTTTCTCCTCTTCCTCTGTCTTGCACAAATGTATTTGCATTTGCCAACCTATCTTAAAACATTGTGTTCCTCTCTTTCTGGTCAGTTCTATCATTAGGGCCCCAGTCAAATCTCCCCCTCTTCTCATTGGACTAACAGGTTTAACTTCATCCATGCCTTTTGTTCTTCAGGCTGTAGTTCCTAACATCTCTAAGTGTTCTACGCCTGTACCCTTTAACCACTCCTGAAGGTTTCCCTGCTTTACACTGGGACTGTCTGATTGTCTCGTTCCTTTATTTTCATATTTTGAGCCCCCTCCAGAGAACTAATTTCATTTATCCTGCAATTCCTTGTGTCCTCTAGTTCAAATGTTTGTTGACTGGTTGGGAAGAGAGTCCTTAGTGATCCAGTGAAACATGGCCCTTGGTATTTCGTGTCAAGTGGATACTTGTGGGATTAGAACTTTTCATGTTTTCCAAAGGACAGGCATTAACAGATGACCGATGCTAGCTTCAGTGTTCATCACCATATCCCCAACCCAAACTAGACTCATTTCTATTCCCTTTCTTCTGTGGAGATGATGCTTTTGAGGGTTCTTCACATTCCACCTTTTCTACTCCATACTTCTTCTATTCCTCGGACACAAAATCACATCCCACAGTCATGTTCCTATGATGCTCTTGTCACCAGAGTCACCATTTTCTCATTTTCTACTCTTTCTGCACTGTGCCCACCACTTAAACTCCTATGGTGCCAACACGGCAGTATTAGGGTTTGAACATGAAATGTCTCCCACAGGTTTATATTTGCCCAGCACTGCTTTGGGAAGGCTTGGAAACTTTGGCGAGCATCAACTAGCTGGTGGAAATAGGTCCCTAGGAGGGGACCTTTGGGGTTGATGCCCACTCCTTATCCTATTCCTGTCTTACTCTCTGTCTATCTGTCTATCTGCTATGATATGAACAGCTTCTGTCCCACAGTTCCACCACCAGCATTTGAGCTGCTCCTACATCTTCCTGGCTATGTTGGGATGACTTCCCTGAAACCATGAACTGAAGCAAACTCTTGATTCCTTAAGTTGCAGCTGTCAGGGATTTTGTCATAGATCTATAGTAAGTGGTTAACATAGGCCAGATACATCAGCATCACAGAATGAAACCATAAGGGGATGATGGCCATCAGAGAGAGTGCCTCATTTCTGGCTGGGCTCAGGTGTATGGACAAGGTGGCATTTGAAACTTGGAGGGCAAGTAATATTTGAGGTGGAAAGGAGGAAGGGGGAGATGTCAAACTGAGAGTGAAGAATGTTGGAGAAACGTAATTGACCAAGTGGCTGGAAGGAAGAGAATACAGAAGTCAAGGGAGGACAGGAAGAGGAGGGGCCAGGAGCTAGAATGACCTGGGAGGTTACCTGGAAGACAGCGAGGAAGGCTCACAGTACGTATTTACATTAGAGGCAGATTCTGAGTGTCTGTGAGTGCCTACCCTGTGGCTGGATAGACAGTCAGGTAGGCTCATGCTATGTCATTCATGTCAAAATCCTCAGGCAGAATGTAAATGAATCAGGAGTTGGAGGGAGAGCATCCTCACTAGTCTAAACACCTGCCAATCCAGGAGGGATCTTTCCCAAGTGCCTCAACTGCTTTAGAGCTTCGAATAGACCTTAGGCAGAAGTAATTAAAATAAGAAATTGCTGCCACAAACTCTGCAAGAATCAGGAAAGAGTGATTGTTAGACAGAATGGGTAGTCATCAGAGAAGAGGCTCTGCTAGGATCAGGGCTTCCTAAAGACCTCGATCCCCAAACCTGAGGGCTCTGGCATGTCTAGAGGTCTGGAAGGAAAAACTTCTCATGGCTTTAACCTGACTCAGAGAAGCCAGAAGCGGGGATCCTGAAAGAGATGGAGTCGGGAGACATTTTAGTGACGTGTTAGGGGAATGTGAACCAGACCTAGTTGTTTAAGGCTATTTCCAAATGCATTAATTTATATTTGAAAGTTCAAGAGACTATAGGTAAAAACTTTGAGCCTGCCATATGACACAGGTACATCAGTGGGGCTCTGCACCTGCTAAGTATCTTTGCAGAGACCTTGGAAACCAGAGACCATCAAGGTCATCCAGGTCAGAGGCTACAAGGAACTGAGTGCAGGAACTAACAGGGACAGGAGCTAAAACATGGAAGGGGGGAGATGGTGGGTGGGAATGATGGAATGGCAGCAGTAGTCAGCCAAGCATGCAGTAAGCTGTCAGTCAGTGAGGCTGGGTAGTACAATCTGGAAACTTCTGTGAGGTCAAGGAGAGGACCAGTGTTGCATGGCACAGTCAGATGCTCATGGTGACCACAGTTAAGTGTACATTTCAAATACTGATAGGACTTCAAATGTTCCCCACAAAGAGATTATAAGTGCCTGAGAGAAGGGACACGCCAGTCACATTGACCCACCCACATGGTGAACTTGTATTCACACGTCACATACTATGCTCATAATTATGTACAATTACTGTGTCGATTAAAAGTAAAAATATTAAGATAAACAATAGCACAGAATGTAGGCTACAGTTTCTCAATTCTTGAAGACAGTTTACCATACAAAGGCTCTGCTTGAGTCAGTATCGTCTGTTCTGACCCAAGTTCTTGCATGTGTGGGCCTGATGTTACGATGTATTGTAAAAGAAACCTGGCTAACCCCTGTTTGAGACGTACCATTTTGAGTTTATCTAGAACACATGCGAACAGCATCTTAAAGATACCTTGTACATATAAAGGTTTTATATTTACTATTGACCCTAGTAAGGTAAGAATGATGTGTTCTCAGAAGCAGAAGAATCCCAGTGTGACCTTCTAGAGTTCTCTGTGTCAAAAACAACTGCCCACATCACTTTGTGAATGGATTCTCAACTAGTGTTTGAATTTAGTTATATACACAGTGCATGCAAGGTCATTGGTAACACACATAGAAACTGTACTATAGAACTCCAAGCAGCTGGGAAATCACATTAACAGGCACTATCTCATTTGTTCTTTATATGAATCCCATGACTTAAGTGTTGTTGTTGTTGGTTATTGTCTTAAGCGTCTTTATCTTCATTTCACAGAAAAGGAAAACTTTGCTTACTTGCATGCAGAAATATTAACTGTTCCTGATCACTTCGCTGGGAGTTGCTTGAGGTCAAACTTCAACCAAAGTCTGGCTGAAGGCTTTAGTTTCTGCTGTCTGCTGCAAGTATCTTAACGCAGCAAGAATGGTCTGTCAGGGACACTAATGGGAGAATTTCTGCCTCAGATGTAGGGGTCAGTTTCTATGGTCTTGTCTACAAGATGTGTAATAACATGAGTTCAGTAGTCTGAATGCTGTATCTCCTCAAATTTGTATCTTGAAATCTCCACCTCCAAAGTAATGACTTTGGAGCAGTGGTTCTCAACCTTCCTAATGCTGAGACTCTTTAATACAGTTCCTCATGTCGTGGTGACCCTCAACCATAAAATTATATTTTACTGCTACTTCATAACTGTAATTTTGCTACTATTAGGAATCAAAATGTAAATATCTGATATGCAGGATATCTGACATGTAACTCCTGTGAAAGGGTCATTCAACTCCACAGAAGTCATGACCCACAGACAGAAAATCCACTGGTGTAGGAGATGAGACTTTGAGAAATGATTAATCAGGTCATGTGGGGATGTGAATGAGGTAGGCGTCTTTATAATAGGGATCCTACATAGGGGTACAAGGACGGAAATAAGGTAATGTGTACCCCGGGGCCCACCCTAGAACCCGGCCGTCCCCTACCCTGGTCTCAGATGGTTAGCCTCTAGGACTGACAAAAATACATTTACTGTTTATAAGCCACTTAGCTTATGGTAAATTTTTTGTAGCAGTCTGAATGTACTAAGCATTCAAACTCCTTGTAATGCATAGGGGGTAGCACTGTACAGGCAGAGTCAGGCCCAAGGGCAAAGAGGGTGATGACGGTCTATACCCTGGCATCATGTTTCCTCTGTAATTTGTCCTGGCTGTCCCTTTATAGAACCTGCCTTCTGGGGACCCAGGTGACTGATCTGAAATGATGAAATGACAGATGGAATAGGCTAGGGCCACAGGTGTCAAACCCATCGTCAGTGTTTCATAACTCCCCCTTCCTTCCTTCCTTCCTTCCTTCCTTCCTTCCTTCCTTCCTTCCTTCCTTCCTTCCTTCTTCCTGATGTCCTTCCTTTCTGACGACCTTCCTTTTGTTTTGTTTTGTTTTGTTTTTTTGAGACAGGGTCTCTCTATTATGTAGCCCTGGATGTCCTAGAACTCACCATGTAGACCAGGCTGGCCTTGAACTCACAGAGATCCACCTGCCTTTGCCTCCTGAGCACTGGAATTACCAGTGTACATCATCAGGTATGCCTTCGCAGCTCTTCTCAGCCCATGATAAAATAAACCCCCTTCCTGCAGATTCAGATATGCCTGGAATTCTGGTGAGATGGGGATCAAGAACCCTTTTGAATTTGGTTGGCTTACATCACGTTGTCTTCAGCTCCTTTATCCATAGCTTGCAATAGGGGGGTTAAAAACAGACTGTGAGCATTCCCAAATATGAAAATATATTATACTGAATGCTAGCTCTCTGACTATGAATACCCCCATCCCCCTTTCCACTGGGATCTTAATGCCTCCTTCTACCTCCTGTACTTGTACTTAAAATTGAGTCTTTCTGGCCTTGTGCAGTCCTCATAGCTGAGAAATCAAAGATGGGCATTAATTCATTAATTAGGTCATAGTCACAAATGACTCATTCAGCTACTTCAGTTTAGTTCATTAACAATTGTTTATTATGCATGTTCTATGTGCCCAACACCCTAAAAGCCATATGCACTTCTGCATTTTCAAATCTAAGGAGAAGGTACCCTCTAACCAAGGGATTGAATTTTGAGTTAGAGAATTTAGGTTCTCTTGGCAGACATTCTGTTAGTATGGAAACTGCTGGATAACACAAATATCTCCCATGATGGACAAATGTCAGCTAAAATCAACATGTAAAAGACCAGCTTTGTATGATGCTCAGGTTTCAAGGTGGCACGCATGAAGGGGTTTAGAGACATGCCCCTACAGTAACAATGACTCCGTAGCCTGCTCTTGTCAACACCCACTTGTCCCTGGATTCTCGGTCTTATACCCCACCTGCTGTTCTCTCTACAGTCTTTTCATCCCCACCACAGTGGGCAGAAGGGCACCCCTTTACTTCCCCCTTAACTTCTCCCCATCCAGTCATCTCCAGCACAAAGTTCTATTCTTCATTAATGCTGTTTTAAAGCCCACACGGAGCTGTTTTCCAGATGTGGCCATGCACAGACAGTAATTGTGCTCTGTGATCCCTTCCAGCTGCTCCTGTCGCTTGCCAACAAATCCCCCCACCCCCACCTGGCGGCCCCAGGAGTCCATGTTTGGGGCCTGCAAATTAGGACAACCGCTGTAAAATGATCATGTGCTACACACAGCCTTCCCCACAAGAATTATGGACTTTATAACTGAGCTAATTGGCATTAGGTCTTGCCCAAAAGGTCAGCAGAGTGGCAGGGAAGCAGGGTCTTTGGAAATTGATTGGCTGTCTCCCACTTCTTCTCCCAACTCCCCTTCCGCTTTTGAAATATGGCCTACCTGCCCTGCAGAGTTGCCGACTCTTGTAAATTACTGCTTCGGCTGTGCAGGACTATGACACATTGTTTTACATTGCATGGAAGGCAGTGTGGATGCTGAGGGGTGCATAATTATGGCCTGCAAATGCTTCTACCTCACCACAAGCTGCAGCCCTTGTGGCCCTCTGTGAAGTGGGGCATTGTAACTTTCCTTACCTCTAAACCCTCATGATTTATCCAAGGTCAGCATACCGCCTTTGGCTTTTTCTATGTCTTCTCCTTACACATGCCTGTTCATTTTGAATCATCTTGTGGTACATATACTCTGCCGGTCTATTGTTTCTCACGTGGGAAAGCTAGCATGGTGTTTTTACATTCCACAAATTCTTATAGAGTGTCCTATAGTTGGGATGCAGGGCTGACTTTAGGGGGAAAGAAAGCCATGTTGTGGAATAAGAAATGTGTTTCATCTGCGGACTGTGTGGCTCCCTTCCTGCCTGGGGTGAATTGACGTCTATGGCTTAAAATGTCTGCCTTTCTTCACCTTGTGCTTTCTACTTGCGATTAAACATGGAAAGTCTTTGTTGAAACATATATGATAACTGGGTGGAAAGCTCTTTAAACTGGTGTGTATTAACACTACCTTTTTTCTTAGTTCCTGAGAATCTAATGAAAGTTGACCTCAGAGTACATACTCTGGCACGTTTTGCTTACAGTTTCAGGCTGATCTTGGAGCTCTTGATTTCCACTTAGGGATTGCTTCTGGCTGATGATCTGTGCTTGGTTATCATTCACACCCACTGGTATTAGAGCGTGGACCCATCCTAACAGAGAGGCTGAAGAAATAAGGCTTGGTCTGGTTGAAGGAAAGAAGAGGGAAGGAGGAAAGACTCAGTGCATACTTCGGGGGAACAATGTGATTACTGGGTCTGAAAAAAGAATCACTATTTGTATGTATAACTCTTCCAAATGCATGGATGCCTGGGGTACAGGAGCTAAGGATCCATTTAGTGTTTGCTCCGCTGACCACACTACTAAGATCGTGCTATCATGGTGGGAGAAAACTGCAAGGTTAGTAAGTGCTGTAGAATGCAGAAGAGGAAACGCAGTGTGGGGAATTGTGGGCAATCCTGGTCTACTGTACTGCTTTGGGTTTGGCTTTCATCATCTCTCATTTTGGTTGTGGCAGTAGCTTAAGGGCACATCTTCCTTCTGTATCTCCCTGGCACTGTAGCCTGTGGTCCTTATAAATGTTAGTCACGTTCAAGTCCCTTGTAAGGCTGATGATATCACATCACCCTTCTACTTAAAGCCAATTTTTCCATGGTCACCTGCTCTGGTCTTACTTTTTTATTCTCCTTCCTGTATATTCTATCTCTTTAGCCTCCCGACCCTTTGCTGTTTTTCAACAATATTGAGAGTGACTGGCATCTCAGCATTTCTTTCCTACTTGCTGCTATCTACCCAAGGTGTTGAAATACTCAGTCTTCACCCTCCCAGGCTGCTGCTCTCCTGTTGCCATCCCTCTTTGCCATGTGTGATGCAGCTTCTTTCTCTTCCTCGTTTGCCTGTAGCACCTGATACCATTTCACCTAACAGTGACTTATTTTGTCTGTAACTTCCCATCAGAATATCAGGTCCTTGGGAACAGGAACTTTGGGCTAGCCACTGTTGCAGGCACAGTGTAGTTCTGTGACATTTATAAGCGCACAGTGAATGACCAAAGTAGGGAAAGCCACCAGGTCATGGAGGTTGGCATGGGAGCCATGGTGAGGGGTTTGTGGACGTTCAGTCATCCACTTTCTTTCTCTCCTCCTGCCTGACGAAGCTGCCCGGAGAGTGTGCCTGGGCCTTGCTCTCCTCTGCTCCTTGTTTCTTTCCTCTCTGTAGGTGAGGATGGAGGCTGTGTGTGGACATGACCTTTGTCCAGCTCACACACAGGTCAAGTGATGGATGATTTCACTTCTCCAGGTTTTACTTCTAAGCCTACAAAATGAGGAGGTTTGATCTAAGCAATGCTATTCTGAAAAGGATTTGAGATATAAATAAACTCCTGCAAGACTACTGTGCAGTAATTCTTATAGCAATGTCAGAAGTCCCCGAGAGAATTCCAGATTAGTGACCATTATAGACTAAGTCTGAAACATCCTCCATATGCTCGTCTTTTGAGCATCTGGTTTCTAGTGTATAGCTGTATTTAGAAGACTTGCATTATTTAGCAAGTGGGGCCTGATTGGTAGAAGTATGTCACTAGGAGCCTTTGAACATTATACTCAACCCTGGTCCCAGCCGGTGCTGTGTTTCCTGGCTGACCATGATGTGAACAGCTGATGTATGTTCTCAGCGCCACAGGGAGAGCTATTCCTGCTATCATGTCACCTCTACCATGATAGCCTGGACTCTCTGGCTTTGTGAATCGAAACAAACCCTTCTCCCTTCATTTGCTTTTGTGAGGTTTCTTGTCACAGTAAAGAAACAATGTTTTTTTCCCCCCCCACTTTCCAATGCCCCTCATTGAGCAGAGGCTACACGATGTCCTGTTCCCCTATAGAGCTTGCATGGAGGTTCCAGTCATTGCCTGTACATCCCTGAAGTCCTGTGTTAGGGAGCATCCGGGTTTCCCATTCTGCATTGGCCTGAGGAGGCCTTGGAACTCACAACACATGTGACTTTTTCTCTTCCCACTGGGTCCTTCTATTTGCTCTTGGCCCTCAGTACTCTCTTAGCTATCATTCAGGAGAAGAAGGAAGTAACTCCTGGTGGTGGTTGATCTTGCCCATGGGGGGATCATGGAGCACAGGCATTGGGGCACAAGCATATGCAGAAAAGGGGAAGGGATGAAGTGGGTTGGGGCAGTGTAGATTACACAAGGGCATCCTGAGGGTGCTGGTCCCACCTGGACAGAGGGGAGTCCTGCATGGGAAGGACAGAGTAGAAGTGGGTGGGCAGGAGTGCGCTGGGCATGCGCCCTACTATGGGAGAGTAGTTGTGCAGCATCAACTCTCACCTCGAGGATCCAGCTGTCATCCTCACAGAGTGGCATTACTAGCTATTCGGGGCACATTTTGAGGCACTAAAGCAAGAGCACTTCTTTATTTGCTGGAATTGGGATCTGAGTTTCAGAGTTCAGTCCATGTGTCAGATTCTAACCCAGATCCTAGCACTGGCTTCTGTCAGGGTTCTGACTTTGCAGTCTTTTGAACCCACATGAGAATTTCTGGTTTGTTTGTTACTGAGTACCATTGCTCTATATAAACCTGGAGCCAAGGTCTCTCCATTTGCCATCCTCACGTAGGGAGGTCAACATCCCCTAATGGTTCATTTCTAGAACCCAGATGACCTCATGTTATGATGTATCCCCAGCTGTGAATTACTCCCTCTCTAGATCTTGTGCACATGGTATGCTACCTAGGCATAGCCATGGCTTCCAGGGAACTATTGTACATGTCAATGAGTGACTGGGTCCATTTTGATTGAAACCAAGGAGCCAAGGCAGGGCACATCTGTCTTTGCTTAGATAATGTTGGGGGTCTCCTGTCCATCTTTTTGACCTCCTAGATCTGGATCCAGAGACCAAATAGCCTATAGTGCCTGACAACCACTTCTGGTTTAGATGACCCCTCTGCGACTTGATTTCCTAGAGTTCAGACACAGCCTTATCTGTTTGAGACCCATCCTGTCTGGTTCTTGACTCTGGACCTCTGCCAAATCTGTTTCTTTCTTTCCACTAGGGGCAACTGGCTGACCTGACTCCCACACTGCCATGATCAGTTCAGTCTTATAATGCCTACAGCTAAGTTTGGCAAAGATTAGTGTTCAAGAAGATGGCGCTCAGATGACAAAGTGAGTTTCTACAGTCCTCCCTTAAGTCTAGGGTATGATATGGATGATACTGTGAAGCTAATCTGGCAACAGCCATAGTTACTTAACATCTTCCAGTGTTAACTTTCAAAGTTAATGTCTTACCTCCCTGTCGACTGATCTTCCCTTCCCCGGGCACACCCTTGCCCCTGCCCTGTCCTCTGCTCTGTTTCATGTGTACTTTACAGCACCTGTACTCCACAGCCCTCACCGCATTCATCTCATTCTTTCTGTGCCAATGTATAGAAAGAAACTCCAGGGATGCTTTTCTCAGGTTGGGATGAAACCAAGGGCCAGTCCCACTGCAGCTCAGGCCAGAAGGAAGCTCATTAATTGCCACAGCTCCCGTCTTGCTCCAACAGTTTCTTACTAGCAGGTCCAAATTTTGATTACCTTAAGCAGATTCTTCTTGGTTACCCCAAACTTAAAGCCCCCATCTGCTGCCCGGGTGTACCTTGAACATCACGTTGCAGATTTTCCATGACAGAGTTGTCCCTGGTACTGGGAGTTATCATTTTTTCCATGTGTGGCTGAAGCAGTCATCTGCCAGCACATCACCCAGTTCCCCACTGTGTTTAAAATCTGTCTGGACTTCTTTTTTTGTTTTAGTTTTCCATATGAAAAAGAATCAGTATCTCAGGTATCAATTCCTCATGTCTGTTTTGACTATGATAGAATTTACAAGGCTGGACTTAAGACTATGTGTTGCTTTTCCAAGCCATATTAATTATTGGTTCTAGGCTAATGGTTATTCTTTATTCTAGGAATGTCTATTTTTATAGATGCAAATATCATCCAGTCCCAGCTCTTAGCTCCCTCTCCTGCCACGAAGACTTCCTGATTACTCTGGCTCTCCCTTCTTTGTCACCTCCATACGAGAGTGGCTTCAGCTGTGCTGATGTATCTTCAGACAGGTAGGAGCTGGCTTTCTTTTATTCTAGAACCTAGGTCAGAGCATGATGCCCAATGGCCTTGCAGTGTTCTCTAATCCCCTCTTCTTCTGGGAAGGTCCTTCACTAAGGAGCTAAGATTTGCATCGTGCTTGGGCTTCTATAACACAATGGAATCTTTGGAATTCAACGTGGTCAATGTGCTCCTCTTGTGTCGCTAAGTGTCTCCATGAGCACTAGACAATGGGGACAGAATTCTTGACCTCATTGCCTATATAATGTACAGCTAAAGAAATTCTCAACAAATGACTGTAAGATGGGCATGGTGATTTAACACACAGGCATACTAGTAAGTGCTAGTCCCGCTGGCAGATGCTAGGAATGCAGGGATAGATATGTCACTACCCTGGCACTCAACATGCTCATGGTAGAGAGGAGTGAGTGAAATACAAGAATTTTAGTGATTTCAAGGGAATAGTTAATTCGATATGGAATTTTAATTAATATTAGATTTTTTAAAAATCCATGGGCATTTAAACGTTGACTTTATAAAGAGGAGTCACCAGGATTTGGAAGCTGGAAGAACTTGGTGTTCTCAGGGAGCAGATATGGTGGCTCTGTGTAACTTTAAGTTTTTCAAATCCTACTTTTAATGATGGTTCTTAAACATTTCAACTTCCATTTTAACCTACCACCCACCAGAGGTAGCGGGAAAGAAAGGATACAGGGAACTGGACCTGTTTAGAAATGGTTCTTTGGAGCAAATCCTATCAGGAAATAGGCAGTTCAGCTCACACAAGTCAGCAGCAGCAGCTCGATCCACTTGCAAACACTTCATGGATACACCAGCAGGCCAGTTTGGTAGAGTCGGGATAGCAAACACAGATCAGCAGCAGTGGCACTACCTAGCAGAGGCAGCCAGGCCTCAGCCTCTGCAGGAGTCAGCAGGAGGGACCAGGGCCAACAGGAAGGCCAGGAAAAGTTCTCTGCTGTGCCTCTCTCAGTGATGTGAAGATCAAGGAAGACACGAGACCCACAAGCATTGCATAGCTGGCTCTCTAAGCAAGCCTAGCTCAGCCTCCATCACTGTCCGTTGAGTCCTATTTATATCCCTCCACACATTACGTGTCCTCCATGGTCTCACCTCAGCACGTACATCTATCTGTCTCAGCTGACATCTCTCTGCCAATCAGCCCGAGTCTGTGGAAGTGGCAAGAAACTATAGCACACCACCAGAAGTCTTTTGGTGCCTTTCTCTCTATGGAATTCCAACAAATGCAACTCAACTACACAGTGTAAGGTGGGCCAATACATGCATGTGGTTGGCAAAGAATCCTTCAGCACGTGTCCTTTCACATGCTTGCTTTAGCAGAACATCCTCTCTCCTGTGTCTGCTTCAGCTAAACATTCCTTAAGTCTGCCTTAGCCTTTCACCTGTGTCCACTTCAGGAACACACTCCTTCATGTGTTTGCCCCAGCAAAACACCATCTGACACAACTGAATTTCCCTAAGAACCCTTAAGTTTCCACTTCAGTGCTGTGTGACCAAGGCATAGGAACAGTGGGGAGTCCTTGTCCTGGAAAGGCAGGACACTGGAACAGGGATCTCTGGACAGTGGAGCCTCAGACTCCTGTCTCAGAGATCTTTAGTTACCACTCAGACTGCAACGGTTGACTTGTCTGAACCTTTCCCTCCTAACGAGGCTTATCCATTTGTCTGTCTATATGTGAAGTAGGGCTTCTTTGGACTAACCTTAAGTCTTACCCATTTTCATCTTTCTACAGAGTTTGGTGTAGCTGATATCCCTTGGATGGCATTATTGTGTTAGCTAAGTTATGTGTATCAAACTCATCGTTTTATATGCTACTTAAGACTTAATAATGGACATGTCAGAATAGAATAAAATTCCAAGAAGACATCAAAACCTTTGGGAACCCGGGAAGTAAATCCATCTCTATTGTTGTGACTTTGGAAGTTGAGTTCCTCTGGACCTTAGTCTTTTCCCTTGCAACATAGAGACAGTGACACTAGACCCACCCACTTCACTGACTGATTAGGAGGCTCAACGACAACACAGCTGTTAAAGAGTTTTGGAGCTGGGCAGTGGTGACACACACCTTTAATCCCAGCACTTGGGAGGCAGAGGCAGGTGAATTTCTGAGTTCGAGGCCAGCCTGGTCTACAGAGTGAGTTCCTGGACAGCCAGGGCTACACAGAGAAACTCTGTCTCAAAAAAACCAAAAAAAAAAAAAAAAGAATTTTGGAGCATCAGCACAAAGAGACAGCAGCTCCTTCCTCCCTTAAAAACTCCTTCATCAGTATCAACCTGGGGTGGGGACAGTCCCTTGGTCTCCCACAGCAACTAGCTTCAACTTCCCACTAATGGTTTTGTCTTCTTATGGGGTGAGACTGCTCATCAGGCATAATAAACCACCCACACTCTATTGTGCCATAGATGGAAAGCTGTGAGGTGGAATGGTCTACCCCCTTTTCCTCTTAAGTTCACAAGCCCCTCTGAAGCAAGTTGTCTCCTACCTAGGGAAGGCAGAGCCTGGGCCTCACAGGGACGGGTCTTACATTTTTGAGAAGGACAGCTGCTCTTTCCTCCTTCCAAAAATGCCAGTTTGGCCAGCTCTGGCCTCGCCATGTTTGTAGCTCATCTGGCTATAGTTATTACAAGACTTATGATCCTAGCTCATCGTAGCTTTTCTTTGGGGCCATTAGAATTTATTGGTTTTCAGTCTCCCTTGGGGGTGGAGGATCAGTAGACCGGAAGCCAAATTCTTACTTTATTCCACTCCAGAGAATGGTAAAAGAGCCCCCTGTGGTCACATTTCTGGCCTTTGGACCATTTTATTTTTTACCCAAGCAACAACATGCATCTCAGATCCTGGGGCGAAACAAAGAAATCTGCAGAACAGTAAGGAGGAGGGTGGAGATTGAAACTATGAGCAACACTGGGGTTGATCACCAGTGCCAGTCTCTGGGGCCTTTCCGTCTTCATACAGATGCACGAGGCCTTCAGAGCAGTTGCTGCAAATGTTCCAGCCCATCATTCAGACTTCCCCATAGTGCAGTGCCACGCCCTGGTCCCACACAGCATCAATTTAAAAACTCACTGAATGAGAGACCACCAGAGGTTTGCTTTCTAGTTCTTTAATCAAGAATCCTCTTTACTGTGGCCTGTCCCCTCAGGGTCTTCTTCCTGGGTCAGATCAGTACTTACTGCATTTCCATTTCTTAATAGAAACTCCTCATAGTAATAAATAATGGAGTTCTTAGCTTGAGTAGGCTTTATTTAAGTTTTTGCCCTGCTCCTTGGAGACCATCTGGTGATAATCTGGTGATATTGAGCTCACAAAGTCTCTAATTCTGTCTACTGAGCTTTAAATTGAGGGTGATAATGTCTTTAAGATGATAAAATGAGAGATGCACTCCACTGAAGTGCTCTTAAAATATCAATAGAACAGGTTGCTAAGTTCAGGCCTTCATAGGGCTCCTGGGCACAGCTTGGTCTGGCTTGGCCTATTCTGGGGTGGCTTTCTTCTGTAAATCACAGATCCATTGGCTTAGATGACCTAGAAGTCAGGGCGGAACTGCTACAGGAGGGGCCCAGGGCATCTCAGGAACAGAGTAGAGGCTTTAAATGTTCTTGAGAAAATCCTCTCAGAAAGGACTTGTTAAAAGTAAGGTTTTGTTTCTATGATGTCCAAAGTAAGGGGTTTCTAAACACAACAGTGACTCTTAAGCCAAAATCAATATTATATCTTCCCTTTTGCTTAGTATAAATACTTCCATTCCTGAGTTCATACGTACTGGTTGATTATATGGTAACTATCCCTACACAGGACAAAGAAAGGCCTTGGACCTGATAATAACCCTGGTCAAGGGGTTAAAAAGCGCTCCCTACTTGGGTTGACTCAGAGGGACTCAAGGCCTGTGGATTAGTACCTGGGTTGAGATGGTCTCATAGGCCTTCTCTATGCTTTCAACTACTGGCCAGAAAAGCTAGCTGATAATATGGAATGAAAATCCAAGTGGATCTTGCTTTGGAGATGTCTAAAAGCAACTAGGCAAACAAATAAAATCAATAGTGACATAGGTAGTTTGCTATTCATTAGGAATGGTGCAAAGTGTTTGGGTAAGTAATTAAAGTTTTTCTTCAGTACAACTTTCTAGGGGTAAGTTCTACTATTACTCTGATTTTATATATGAGGAAACGGAGGCACAGAGGCGCAACAGTCACTGGTGGATTAAAAGGTACTCCGGCATCAAAGCCAATCCCTTTGCTGCTAAATGCTGATGCTCTAGAGTTTAGATAGGAATTCTAAAAGATTTACTTTTATAAATCTTTTATTTTTACCTACATGTATGTGCATATATGCCACATGTGTGTAGTGTCCACAGAGGCCAGAAGGGGGCGTCAGATTTCCTGGAGCTGGAGTCTCAGGTGGTAAAGATCCATTCAACATGTGTGGTGGAAACTGGATTCGGGTCCTCGTAAGAGCAGCAAGTACTCTTAACCACGAAGACATCTCTCTAGCCCCTCAGATAAATTAAAAAAAAAAAAAAGTTGCCAATGCTGTTGATCTGTAGGAAGATGGCTTCTGTGGTGATGTCGACTGAGTTAGATCACATCAGACAAAAGAAAACAGAGCCGGTTGCTTTCAAAGGGCCGATGTGATCTGTGTCTATCCAGGTAGCCTGCCTCAGTTCCTGCATTCTGTTTAGCATTACTCCTATGTCAGTTTGCTGTGTCTTCAGGAGTCTCAAATGAAGCAGAATCAAGAACTCAGTTTGGAAAGCCTTTGAAATTTGGGTAGTTTCCGACGCAGCGATTTTTCTAGGAGTTCAGAAAAGAACATTATCTTGGATATAGGGAAAATTAGCTTTGAAGATGTTCATCTTTATTTATCAAACAGTGAGGAGCAATATAAATGTCCCAGGGATAACAAACAGGCTGGTTACCATACAGATGTCCCACAGCTTAAACTGCAGTTGTGCCTCAGTACCAAGTTGGGAAATACTGTAAGTCAAATTTCACTTAGTGTACTTAACCTCCCAACCTCCCCTGAGTTCTCTCTGCATACCTCCTTCTACACACTCAATCTAACCCCAATTCCTCTGTACTTTTGCAAACTACCCTTGAACTCCTCTGGGCTGGTATCGCTGGGTTGCTCTGACACTGTTTTTCCTCCTGCCTATCTTTCTAGAGCTGCAGCCCTTGGTGGTAAACATTTGGTCCTGACCATTTGACCTGGGCTCTGCTGGGACTTCTGAGGCCACATACCATGGTTCTTGGTTGTGCCCGCTGAGAATTCCAAGCCCAAAGAGATCGGAGGAAAGTTATTATCAAGCTGAGAAACATACCTTTGCAATGGCCCTGCGGGCTATTTCAGGCAAGCGAGCTGAAAACCTGAGCTAAGCTTTTTGATTGTTGATGCCTAGGGAATTCAAAAGTAAAAAAAAAAAAAGGCCAAACTTTTTTCTTTCATCTCACAAACCCCTAGGATGGATCCTTTTTGTAATGTCTGCCAAAGAAGTTAGCCTACTGTCAGAAAGAGGGCTCTGATGAATATCTTCACTTAAGTACTAACTTTTTCTAAGACCTTGCTTTATGCAGCAGGAATATACCAATAAGGGGCTCTTCATGATTCCTGCTCACATAGAGACTGTGGCTCATGTAATCTTAGTTATAGGCAGAAATAGCGCCATGATTCTCCCGCTGTCAACTGTCTCTCTACTCTGGGCTAATTCTGAAAATCTGGGTCATCTCATTCACACTACCTGGTTGTCCAGTGACCCTCAAATCACACAAGGCTTGCCTCTCGAGTCATCAGTTCATTCAGAACTGCAACTACAGATACTTAATTATATTTTGGCCAACTTTAAAGGTTCACATTTAATCTAAACTTCTTCACTAGAAATACTCTGGATTAGAATCTACTGGAAAGGCTGTGTTCCTTCAGCTCCCTATCAGACGAAACTTGGTCCTTGTCTTTAAGCTAAGAAGCCTTTAGCTTAGGCTGATGTGTATAAGCCATTCTCTTGGAGGTTGGAGAATGGGCCAGTGTGGGTTCCTGGTTCCATGAGAGCCAACCCAAGAATGGCTGGGTATCTATGAGTAAATTTTGGTGAATATTTGCCTAAAGGGATGAAGGAGTAGTGAGGGTTGATAGGGTCTTAGGCTAGTGTACAACAGACATTGGCAATGATAGGGGATATTGATCTATTGAGGTGTACACACACACACACACACACACACACACGCACACACACACACACATAGAAAGGGGGGGGGAAGAGAGAGAGAGAGAGAGAGAGAGAGAGAGAGAGAGAGAGCGCGCAAAATCGTGGCAGTGGGAGAACACTTGCAAAAAACTAAAGGCTCCTGTTGTCGAGAGGCACAAATGGCCCTGAATCCAGCATGGCCTTGGACCTAGAGATGCTTAGATGCTCCTTTGTGGTACCTTGTTGGGAAGAGGCTATACTCTGCTTCAGGCATCCTGAGCTTATACTTCTTCTAACTCAGAAAGCTGAGGCAAGACTTTTCTCCCCTTCCTTCAGTCCCTCCCTTCCCCCAATAATATTTCATGACCCTTGAATCAAACTCCATTGACTCCATAAATCTTAGCTTCTTAGGGGCAAGGAGAGACTCTGTGGAGTTTCTGTCTCTGTACCAGGCATCACATGGCAGGATGCCTTGTCTTAGCTCTTGGAAATGGCAGTTATGTTTGTTTTTAGACTTGCTAACTCCCCAAAGAGACATTGGCTGTTCCCAGTAGGGTGTGTTTAAGTGATGTATGAGCATAGCAGAGACCTTGGATACTGGAGGATAGGAAAATATGACCTATTAGAAAGGGGATCTAGACACAGAACAGAATGGGAAGCGGTGAAGACTTAAGAATGAGGTGAGTCAGGGTTACAGAGGCATCGAAATGGGGAGCTAGGAGATGCAGGTGGCTATGCCAGCCGGAAGTCCTCATCTGTAATATAGTCTGGAGAAGCCACCATGTGGATGTGTCAGCCCACCTGCCCTCTCTGTCACCTCATCAGGCATGAAGTGCCAGGATTAAAAAAATAAAAGAAAAAGAAAGGAAAGGTCTCATTATATGGCTGGAAATCCTCACAGCAGATATAAAATTTTATGAGTTGCCTATTGCTCAGCACCCCGTATTTTTGACATCCCCTGTTTCACATACAGTATTTTAAACATATGAGACACAGGCATTACTGATTTAAAAAAATTTTTTTTTTACCCCTTTCATTTTTCCCTCCTTTCTGTCATGACTTAGTGGGTAGCTCTGAAGTTTTTAATACTGAAGGGCCCATTTCATGTTATTTATTGCCTTGCTTGTGTGAACGCCGAGGCCTATAAATCGTCAACGCAAGCTTTCTAATCCCAGCACCAGCAAGGTTTCGTCACATGTAATTAAAAGACCCCAAAGCCATTGGAATGAAATGGATTTGGAAATGACACCATAGGGGCATGGGGACAGGCCCATGAGGAGGGAACCGCATTTCAAAGGCTTCCTTGCAAGGTCTGGGATCGATGGGGCTGTCTGGCAGGGCTCCAGCAGGGCTAGCTGACTGGGGATGCAGGCTCAGTCTGGATTTGTTCTCATCTTCAGCTCTGAGACCGCACCTTTGTAATTCCCATCTACACAGAGGTGCACTGAGTATGTGAACCCACATTCCTGCAGCCTGGCCTGACAAGGCTCAAGCTCTGATGGTCCCATGCGACTGCCGCCCTGGAAAGAGGATCTCTAGAAGCAAGGTAATAATACAGTCTTACAGGCAGAAACCAAACCCAGAACAGTCTGTAAGTCTGGATGGTTACCTTCTGTACTAATGAAATAGGAGTCCTGCTCTTCTTGCCCATCCAGTTCTCTGAAACTGGCTCTGGTTCTTATGGTCTCCAGAGTTGCTTGTCAGTGACTCATGTTCTGTAGTCAAATGAAAGTTTCCTAACTTTTTACACATAGAGCCTCCCTCTGACTTCCCTGGGTTCCATCTCTATTCAGTTATCGGTGCATAATGGTGCTGTGGTGGTTCTGGTTTTTGGACTTCTTACCTCCAGAGGTTCCTCACAAGCAAAGATTGGGCACACATCTTTTCTGGCCCTGGTGGCTTTCCACTGGCCTGATGCCTAAGAGGTGATTAGCAACTTCAAATGTAAGGAAAGAAGAGAAAGAAAATAAAAACGGGGAAGGAAAGAAAAGATTAGAAGGAAAGAAATTGGGGAGAAAGGTCTTTTGTGACCTTTTATTGTCACTTGGCCTTAAAAAATAGGGGTAACCTGATTCTAGTATGATAGCCCCCATTTCTCAGTGTTCAAAGCCCACATCTCTCACGGGGTACTAGGGTGGGTTGTGTGTGATTAACAGTCTTTGGGAGAAGTGAGAGCCTATCTGTGGAGATTAGTTTATTAAAAAGAGTATGACTTAAAAAATTAGTGGTTGCAGATTCTCCTTCAATGGCCATGACTAGCACTGAGTAGTTAGTTAGGTTTCCAACGCCAGTCATAGCCTTTCTCTTGTTGAACAATTCAGTTCATTAGTCCAATCAGGAAGCTATTGGTTACCCAACTATGCACACCACTACTGCATTCTTAGTGATCTTGTTCATGCTGGTCATTGATGCGGGTCATAGGTGTCACAGGGTAGGGTAGCTGGATAGGATCATTGGTTGTCTTCCTCCTTTGGAAGTTTGCATGACAGCTTCTGGTACTATGAAAGCTTTCAAGTCAGTTCAAGCTCAGAAACCTTGGGCCCTCTTTCTGAAATGCACGAATGGTGTCTTCAGTAATAGTAATATCAGAAGCTACACCCATAAAGTCTCACCAATATGACTCCCCAAATATGAACTGAACATGGACAATACCAGTGAACATGACAAACAGGAAGGAGAAAAGCCCATGCCTCCTCAACCCTACACAAAAACGTATAAGCAACCGAGGAAAGCCAGGAATGGGAGAGGTGGCCTTTCTCAGAAAAATTACACCAATTGGTTGTCCAGATCCAATGGTAAGCCTTGAAAACATACATACAGGCAGCATTTTGCAAGCTGAACAGATTATATTTAGGAATATACATGCACATTTAGATACTCATATGCTTGCTAAAAGGCTGTAAATTTGAAGGAGAGTTGGAAGGGGTATATCGGAGGTCTTGGAAGAAGGAAAGGGAAAGGAGAAATGTTGTAATCAATTATAATCTTCAAAAATATTATGGCTATGTCTTGTGTCCTCTCTTGAGGAAACCAGCTACCATTTGTGAGGAAGCCTGTGGGGAAGGTTCACATGTCAAGGAACTGAAGCTTTTAGTTTTAGCTAGCCAGGAACTCAGGCATGCCAACAGCCAGGTAATGAACTTACGAGTAGGTTATCACTCCTAAGTGCGCATTGAAATGACTTAAACCATCTTGATCAGCAGCATTCATGCAACCACATGAAAGACCTTGAGCTAGCACCACTGAACGAAGCCACCCTAACATTTCTGAGTTCCAGAAACCGAAACAGAACAAATGAATATTATCTTAGCTTTCTATGACCTGAAGTAATGAACGCAGCAACGGACAACTAACAAAAACCTATAGACATTAAGTTTTAACCTTTATTTTATTTTATTTGTAGGGGGTCTTGCCTACATGCATGTCTGTGCACCACATGAGAACAGTATCCATGGAGGACAAAAGAGGGCACTGGATCCCCTGGGAATGGAGTCACCTAAGGTTGTGAGTTGCCATGTGGATACTGGGAATTGAATATTGGTTCTCAGGAACAGCAGTGCTCCTGACCACTGAACCATCTCTCCAGGGCCCCATCTGCATTTTCCTTATATTAAAGCCTCATTCTGGCCCCTTCAGCTGAACTCCAGAATTATCTACCCAACCTTCTTCTTCTCATGTCTTCCCTGTAGTCCAAACTTCATCTAATTCTCCCAATGCACTTCCCTGTTTATTACCTTAGCTCTGATCACTGTTCCCTAGATTCTTGCTATACCAACCTTTTGTTGGTTTCATGCTTCCCTCCTTGACCAACACAACACAGTCTACTCTCTACCCAGCAGTGTTTCCCAGTCATATGTAAGTCACAGTATGATGTTCCTTTGAACTAAATTCACCTATGGCTCATCTTGTCCACAGAACAAAAATTCTTCCATAACCTGTAAGCCTTCCTCTTGTTCTTCCTCATCTCCACTTCTGCCTTTCCTCCCTTTTTGATTTGTCTTTTTCCCCCCTGCCATGTACACTGTTGCTGTAGGGCTTCACTACGACTCTTCTCCCTGCCATGGTCACCCTTTCCCATTCTGTGTCATTTAATTCCTCATCTTAAAGTTCTTGCTTAGATGTTACCATCTCTATGAGGTCAGCATTGGCAGTCTTATTAATATTTGCAGACTGGGACTGAAGAGACAGCTTAGTGGAAAAGAACACTTGTTGCCCTTGCAGAGGACCAGGGTTCAGTTCCCAGCACCTTTGTGGTAGCTCACAACCATCATCTGTAACTCTAGTTCCTGGGTATCTGACACCTTCTTGTGACCTCCATAGTCACCAGGCACACAGATGGTGCACATACACATATTGAGGCAAAACACTGAACCTGGTGAGCTCGTGACTTGGTTCTCATTCTCTTCCCTTTACACAAGAATAGAATGTTCTAAAGTCTTAAATGACTTACACTGCACTTCTCATTGCTCATGTGTGCTGGCAAGTAAGCTCTGTGAGAGCAGAAAGGTTGCACTGTCAGTGTCGTCTATTGCTCATTGCTGCATCTCCAGCATCTAGAGCAGAAAACCTGGAAGCAGGTGCTCAGTAGGACTCATGGGAGAAAGGAAGGAAAGAAGGAAAGAGGGAAGGAGAAGGACAAGGTGTGTGCTACAAAGGGCAGAGCTGGAGAAGTGACTCAAGTCCTTGGAGGAATCTAGAAGATCGTGAGTGGATCCCAGACATTGGATGGTTGGAGTTTGATTTTGCTTTTGATTGTGACTGTGCCCTGATTATTTTCCCTCCTGAAGGAAGAAGGTATTTTAGTGGAGCCCACAGTTAAGAGACTTTTGATGGTAAAAAGACTTTGAATTCTAAGAGATTGGATATCTTTAAAGGGATTGAAAATTTAATATGTAAGAATTTGCAAAGACTGTGGGACTTTTAAAGTTATTTAGATCTTGGAGATGAATAAGAAAGTAAGGGTTGAGGCTTATTAGTGATGTATTTGTGTGTCAAGTTGACAAGGGGTCAATTGTACTGGCTAGTTTTGTGTGTCAACTTGACACAAGCTGGAGTTATTACAGAGAAAGGAGCTTCAGTTGAGAAAATGCCTCCATGAGATCCAGCGGTAAGGCATTTTCTCAATTAGTGATTAAGGGGGAAAGCCCCTTGTGGGTTGTACCATCTGTGGGCTGGTAGTCTTGGTTCTATAAGAAAGCAGGCTGAGCAAGCCAGGGGAAGCAAGCCAGTAAGTTATATCCCTCCATGGCCTCTGCATCAGCTCCTGCTCCTTGACCTGCTTGAGTTCCAGTCCTGACTTCCTTTGGTGATGAACAGCAGCATGGAAGTGCAAGCCGAATAAACCTTTTCCTCCCCAGCTTGCTTATTGGCTATGATGTCTGTGCAGGACTAGAAACCCTGACTAAGACAGAGAAGGAGGATGCTTAGACAGGGGAGAGGCAGAATCATCTATAGAGTGCTTGCACTTGGCTGACTTGCAGAGTAGCAGGGCAGCTCCTCTCTGAGCTAGACCACATGCTCCTTGAAGGCATGTGTGTCTGCTTAGCCATCAGCCCCCAGTGGCAGGCTCTGCTGAGACTAGCCCCAGGAAAGATCCCAGTTTCATTACACTTGACATCAAGCAAATCTAGGTATTTGCACTTATCTGAATTTTTGATGATAGTCTCCTGCTGCTTCGTTTTTTCTGTTGTAGGTGAAGTCTCATTATCTCCTAGAATATGACTTATTTAGAAGCAGGACTGTTGTGGATATAGTGTTCTAAACAAGAGTAGATTTTACTCCTGGAGGAGAGTAGACAGTCAATTACATGTGTCTGGTGTCCTCTAAGAGGACAGAGGCACTCATGAAGACCTTGTGACAATGGAGGCCAAGAGTAAAGTCTGTAAGTCAAGAACACCAAGTATTGGTCACCATTGCCAAAGGAGGCTTGTACCAACATCAGGAAGATTAATTTTTCTATTAATTTGGTCACAATCCTGACTTTGGAATTTAGTTTCCATATTGTAAAAGAATAAGTATCTGCTTTAAGGCACCAGGGTTGTAGTCCTTTGCTACATCAGTCATAGGAAAGTAACATGCCTTTATGATATACCTTTAAAATATGATTTCACACTTCTTTCTTAAGACCAGCGCCATTTTTTAGGATTTGCAGACCATCAGATGATCATTAGCAGACCTTTGATGCTTTGGAGAGTGTTTCTTCGCTCATATCTAATACAATAAGTTTCAGTTCCTCCAAGACACCCTCCTAGGAAGCTTAAGAAGAGGAAGCTCGATGTGCTTAGCATCTCTCTGCTTAAACTCTAGGACATCTGAAGAATTAACCAGCATTTTGTTGGCCTAGGAAGAGGCCGACTGTCTATCCTATCCATATGTTCTTGACTCCCTGACTCATAGCTATGCTGTCTCTCTGATTAAATGTCATAGAGGACAAGAAACAGATCCGAATCTTTCTTTGCCTATTGTTACAACTCAGAGAAAAGATGTTTATTCTAGTGAACAAAATAGTCAGGACTGTTTTGTAAGTAGGGGTTTGGTTTTAGTATTTTACAACTGAAGAAACTGAGGACCAGGCTGAAAAAGTGACTCCAGAAACTTACAGACAAACAAACACCTTCATGTTGTCCCCATTGGGCGTTTCTGACTCTATTAGCTGCTCTTGTGACACCCTCTCCACCTTATGGAAGGGTGAATACATTTATTTTGGTTTGTGATCTCAGAGGGTACAGTCTATTATGATGGGGAGGCATGGCTTCCTGGGGTGGAATGGTAGGATATTGCTTATTACATCTCTGTGGATCAGGAACCAGAAAGACAACAGTTGGAACCAGGGCAGAGCTATTACCCATAAGTCTCTGCCCCAGTGACCTATTTTCTCCAGCCAGGACCCGCCTCCTGATGGCTCTACATCTCCCCAAATAGCACCAGCAGCTGGGGAGCAAGTGCTCAAATACATGAGCTGGTAGGAGGCACTTTACATCCAAACTATAATGCTGACAGTGGGGCTTTGTATTTAAGCCAAGCAAAAGCCTACCCAGAACCCTTTGCAAAGTCACTCTGATCAGGGACCCACAGTAGGCTCAAATCACAGTCCTGAGATTCTTTGGTTGTACAACCTTGGAATTTACTTAATCTCGCTTAGTTTGGATTCTTCATCCAAAAATTATGATAGAAAGATATATTTCCCAGAAGGCATATTTTAGGAGAATACTACACAAATTATACCAAGGTATTGGTGGTCCTAGTAACTCAATCATCAGAACAGCGTTACACTCTTGAATTAAAAACTGAAACTAAAAGGTTGCATTCAAATCCCACAATTTGTTTTATAAGAAAGTAAGAAGAAAATAATCTGTCGGAAAAATTACCCACAATTTTTTTTTAAAATGATGATTATTGATGAGATTCGTCTGAACAAAAGAGTTTCGATTTATCTTTCGGGAGATTTCTCAGTGTGATCCTCACTCTTGATTTAAATACATAGTATCTGGCAAGTGCCCGGTACCCAGCAGATGCTCAATAAATATTTGATTAATGAGTGAACAGGAGGGAAGTTTGAAGAATTGTGATGTTTGATTCCCAAAGAATTCACTTACGTATAGTATCATGCTTTCTCATGAGTCACTGAGTAACAACTTTAAGAACATTACTAAGGAGGCAGGCTGGGCCCCTTCTTAGAGAACAGTGATGGCTCAGTGCCAATGTCTTATAGTAAACAGTCATGAGAACTATCTTCGGGGCTTGCTTTGAAGCCTGGGGATTCTTTGGGATCCTGGGCAGGTTTAATGGGAGAAACTGAAAACAACACAGAAGTTCATTCCAGACACTACTTGAAACCATCAGACACAAGATGGGTCCCCACAAAGACCTTCAGAGAGGGAATGCCATGCCGGAACGTCACGATGAAAGGAGCAAGTGAGGAGGTCATTTCGCCGCACTCGCCAGCACTTTGGTCTTTTATAGTAAGTCACAACTCCTGTTCTTAGTGGACAACTGGCTCTCGTCCCTTAAGTCTTCGATTTCAATGTGACAAGAATGAGGGCTCGGAGAGAGAGTGGGAGAGAAACAAGGTGAGGCCTGGCACTTGGGCTAGCATTAGGAAGCTAGTCATGTTTATTGGTGATCCAATATGTGTCTGGCAAATAAAGAGATCTTTCCAAGGAGGAAATCAAATAAATAGAAAACCTATCATTTCTTTAAACCATCCAAGTTACCAGACTAGATTTGTAGATGCACAGATTGTATATCTTGGACTACTTACAATCTCTGTGGCTCCTCAGACAAAACTGTATAGTCAAATAGTGTGGTAGTATACAGACAACCAGTCAACAAGAAAGTGGACCAGAGGAAGATATCTGTTTTATTTTTTATTTCTTGGAGACAGGGTCATGTTAATTCGCGGTGGCTTGGCACAAATTCATGACCCTCCTGTCTCAGCCTCCTAACTATTCTGTGTTGATTTTTCTACTTTAGGTTTCATGTTAGTCACCTTGCAAACAAGGATTTAGTATCTCTCATTTTCTTATGTCAGGAGTTGATTGATCAGGGCTCTTAGATGGAAATACCTTAGATGGGGCACCTTAGCTACACACTTAGTACTAGTTGGCCAGGCTGGATAGTATAGGAAGGCTTTGCTCACATGTTCAGTGTCCAGGTATTAGTCTGGATAGCCTCTTTCTCCATATGCTATCTTAAAATTCTGAAGTCTAGCCCATGCTTCTTTTTCCCAGCATAACAGCTACATTATCCAGAAAGAAGAAAAGTGGAAAATTCTAGATTAGTCCTGAATTGGTAATGTCAGGTTCACCTCAGCTTGTTGGTCAAGAATGCCATTAGTCTGTATTAGTGATTGATGAACGGATCATTGAAGGAATCAAGAAGGAAACAGAAAATAGGATTGAATGAAAATGTAACCCCAGTATACTCAAACTGAGGTATAATGAGAGTAGTCCCCAGAGGGAAGTTTATAGCTGGAAATGATCATATTGAAAAAAATCAGAGAGATCTCAAACAAATAGCTTAATGACTTGCCTTAGGGCCTTGGGAACAAGTCAACCCAAACTCTGTAGATGGAAAGAGACAATAAAGACCAGGGCCTGGGGAGACAGCTCAGTGGGGAAGACCACTGCTGTGAGTTTGAGTCCCTAGTACCTAAGTAAAAAGTCTGGTGTGTACCCTCCACATGCCTGTAATCCCAGCATGAGGTAGGGATGGAGACAGGAAGATCCTAAAGAGCACAGCTGGCAGGCAAAGAATGGGGACAGGCACCCTTAGACGCATTGACTGCTTGCTTATTACTTAGGAAACTCAATGGATCTTGAGGCTTTGATGGTGAAAGTATAAGGGTCTGCTCCAGTGTCTTTCATGGGTCTGGTCCAAACTGAACTGTACTTGGTGTGTGTGTGTGTGTGTGTGTGTGTGTGTGTGTGTGTGTGTGTGTGTGTATGATGTGAAGTAAGGGTAAAAAGATGGATTCTTTGCCCAAATGGTTAATCCATGAAGTAACCCAATGTAGAATACAACTGTTTGTGACTTACAGGTCAGAGCTCCCAACAGTGGAGTGCTGCTACTCCAAGGTGAAGGTAGCATCCTAAGATGTTGGGGTTGGTGAATCTTTTTCACCAGTGTAAATTTTGGAAACGAATTTGAAATTGCAAGGATGATCTTTCAAGCATACAGGCAGCTTTCAATTGCAACCTTGCTGCTTAAACATTCTGAGATACATTTCAGTCTTCATAAATAGACATAAGCAAGTCCAAGGAAGCCTGACTAGTCCTAAGACCTCTGTCTCGAAGATATTTTATGGTTGTAACTTTCCACTGTGAACTATCTAGCACCTATTTTAATTTTCAAAATTCTACTTCCTACTCAGTCTCTTCTGTTTTAATTGAGTTTACATTTGTATTCTGTGAAGGGTCATGGTGAATTTCTTTATTTTGGGTGGGAGGCACAGGGTCTTATTATATAGCTCTGGCTGCTCTGGAATTTGCTGTGTACACCAGACTAACCTTGCGCTCACAGAGACCCTTTGGCCTCTGCCTTCTGAGTTCTGAGATCAAAGGCATTGGTTACCATGCCTACCCCAGGGAAGAATTTCTTAGCACATCCTTTCTTGCTTTTAAAGCCCCTGCTTCGGATTATTACAAATGTTCAGAATGTTAAAATCCATACCATCTTTATTAACATTTAGCTTCTTGTCAGTCTTTTTGTTCTTGCTCTTGTCTTTGTTTTTCCTAGCATAGGATCTTACTATGTAGCCCAGGATAGCTTAGAACTCACCTCATAGTCAAAACTGGTCTTGAATTGTGAGTCTGTTATTACAGCTTCTAGAAGCCTTTCCAGTTTTATTCCTCTCCTCTGTACACACTTACCTGACTTCCTCTGCATGGGTTTTCTGTTTAAGCCATGTTAGACATTCTCCTGGGCTCCCTTTCTTTATGGCTTAGTTCTTTAATTCTAGACACTCTGTGACACCACCCCCCACTGACCTCTGAAGTTCATGTCAATGTCATTTCTTATCTGAACATGAGCATGGTCCTACTGCTTTCTATTTGTTGGGTTGTCTGGTTAATTTCTTTATCTTCCTGAGTGAATTATAAGCTACTTGATTCAGAGGGTCTCTGAGTCTTTGTTCTGTGTCCCCAAGTGTCAGGCACAGTTAGGCTTTACTGACTCCCTGAGATTCCTTACAGCCAGCCTATTGGTTAGCTTTCTCAGAAGAGCTCACCCCTCAGTTAGGTATGGGAATTAATGATTCATATTTTTCAGAGTCAAGGCATCTTGACAATGACTTGTGACTATGTCACACACAGAGAATTCTCTAGGATTACACCGGCCAAGAAGCTATTTTTATTCCTTTCAGCTGGACACGAGTGACTGCAAACCATGAGGGGTCACTGTTGGGAAGAGAATAGTTGCACAGGCAGTGCTGTATGATGCTAAAGATCCTCCCTTGCATAACTCAGGTCTTTACAGTTTCAATGGACGCTCCCTTTCTGAACCGTTCCCCACAGGAAGAAATGCTTCACCAATACCTTCCACTTCCCTTGTCAGTGCAATGATACTTTTGTAGAACAATTAGCATTCCAATTTTTCCCCTGTATTTTTGCTTCTGCTCCTTGAAGTTGTGCATCTATTTAGATGATATCTGTCTTCACAGTGTGAAAAGCAGCCCTGTAGTGCACCTTGGATTCCACTATCTCTCAGCAAATGTCCAGAAACAAATGACTGCCAATAAATTGCACATTTCCCATAAGCTTGAATTAACAACAGTTCATTGAGTTGTTCATTTAGGGTATTTGTGGGTCACAGTCCATCTAGGATACCAGTGGACAATCCAGCACCACAGTCAGAAGCATAATCTAAATAAATGAAAATAATTCTTAAGCAGACCTACAAGATGCTGAGCACAATGCATAACAAATAGGTCAGTTACGTTTCGGAGTCCTTGGAATCATCATGGGTGACGTAAGCATATTTTTAACCACCATTATTTAATAAAAGCTTTTTTGTGTGCTGAGGCCAAAGGCTTTGGCACATACTCAGTACAAGTCATAGGACTTAACAGCCAGTGACAAAGAGAAATGAAGCCAAGGAATATCTCCAAGGATTTTGGAAGCACGAGAAGAAAGGACACTGTTCAAGAAACATGGTTATATCAACAGCACTGTAGCCATGCATTTTAAGTTCCTTTCAGTTCACCCTGCCTAGGAGAGGAAGACAAGGAAATGACATCAGTGTGGGTCTTATACAGTCCTTACCTCATTTGCTTAGTTTTGTAATTAACTGCCACATATTTGGGCATGAAGTCCACTAATTCTGTGATCTTGGTATTATCAACTTGGTTTTTTTTTTTTTTTTTTTTTAGGAACTGTGGGAGTGGGGACCAGGAAGGGAGGCAATGGCTGGATTGTATATTTAAAAAAAAAATGGACCAGACATTAAGAGAACAGCCAAACAATGACTGCTCTAACTTGAGACCCATTTCATATGAGAGCTAACCCCTGACTCTATTAATGATAATCTGCTATGCTTGAAGACAGGAGCCTATCATAACTGAGAAGCTTCATCCGGTAGCAGATAGAAACAGATTCAGAGACCCACAGCCAAACATCAGTTGGAGCTCCGGGAATCTCGTGGAAGAGTGAGGGATAGGATTGAACTAGTCTGAAAGGTTAACGGCACCGCGAGAAGACTGACAGAATCAACTAACTGGGCCCATGGGGGCCTCACAGAGACTGAATCATCAACCAAGGAGCTGGTAGGAGCTGGACATAGGCCCCAGATATATTTGCAGCAGATACGCTTGGTCTTCATGTGGATCCCCTAACAATTGGAACAGAGACTGTCTCTGACACTTTTGCCTGCCATTGGATCCCCTCCTCTAGCTGGACTGTCTGATCGGGCCTTAGTCCTGCAGTGACTTGATGTCCCAGGGCAGATGGTACCTAAGTAGGGCTTCCCCTTGCCTGAGGGAGAAGAGGAGGTGGTGATGAAGGGATTTGTGAGGGTGGGTCTGGGAGGAGAGGAGGGAGGGGGCTGCAGTATTGATGTAAAGTGAATAAATAAATGAATTAATGAAAAAAATCAATGTGTTAATTAGTAACAGTGATACCTACTTTGTGGCTCCCAGGAAGGTGTAGAGATCATAGGGCAAAAAGAATAGCTACTTGTGAGCACCCATCACTGGGGCAGGCACTTGGTAACAGTATTTGCAAAGATACATTATTTCTGCTTTATTTTTCAGTTCTATGCTGAACTCAAAAAAGGTTAAGGAGCTTGCTAAACTATAAGTTTTGCTAAGTGGCCAAAGCTAGGACTGTAACATGCTTTGATTTGTCTTTATAGTGTACCACATTCTGAAATGGGATAAGAACTATCATAACTCTTTGGAACATATGAAAGATTACCCTAATGTTATAGGAGCTGACTAGTGGTTAACCTATGGTTCCAAAATTTGGAGCAGGTAAGGCAAGGAACAAGAAAAGGTGCAAAGCTGTTTAGTAAGAGCAAATATAAAACCTAAAACTTGCTATATCCCTTCGGAATGGTCTAGATCCATTCACTCATTTAACCATTAAGCAAATATTTCACATAACCCTCAAATGGCCAGGGACTGTGCTAAGAGGCAGGCAGGTGGAGGGGATACAGAGAGTAGGTAGGCAGTCACAAGATGCCTGAGTAGGGTTCTCAGAGAATGACAAAGCAAAGGGAGGGATTTGATGTATAGACCCTGGTGTGCGAGGAGTCCAGAGGAGCAGAACTACAACTCTTGCATGGGCAAGAAGCATGTGAAGAAATGTTCAGGAGCAGTCAGGATAATGGAGGCCAGGCATTTCCAAGTGAATTTCTGAAACTAGTCTGGGTCTTGCCAGGACCTTTTTAGTAGATGAGACAGAATCTATCATAAGGAAGCACAGGATTACCCAGCTCATCCCCAAAATGGCCGTCCAACGAATGGAGTCTCTCCCTAAGTACTCTAAGTAGGGAGGGACTTTGCCCTCTTCTTCTTGAAGCATGAATGAAGCAGGCTAGATGGGTGGGTACCTCTGCCTTAGGAACTACTAGGAATAGGACAAATATCTTCAGAGGAGACTCATGGGAGCCATTGGCCTACAAGACTTACTGATGCTCCTGTCATAACTGGGTCAAGGCCTAGCTGCCTTGAATGCCTCTCTGAAGCTTCATACATGGGCAGGCTTCCAGGAACAGGTGCTTCTAGGGTAGGGCTGCTGTCGCTAGATGTACTGGACATCTTTCACGTAACTACCTGTTCAGTGCTTCAGCAGCTATGCCCCTCACCAGTGGCTTCAGGGAATCTCCTGGCTTCCATTCTAGACGTAGCTTCTTTCTCTCTTCCTCATTTTCTATTTTGTAAGGTGACAAATGGGCCCAGAGCAGGTGTTACTGATGGTGGATGGTGTGCTAAGGGACTGTTGTGTGGAAAACAATTCTGACCAGCTTTACTTTGAGTCACAGAGTCCTGAGTAGCAGACACTGTCAGGGCCGCAGTGTTTACTACCCATCTCATAGATGGAAAGGCTAAAACCAGAGGGGGTATGTTATGTATGAAAGGGCTTGTCAGAGTAAGGTCTGTCCACATGGCTTTTTGTTCCTAGCATATGCTCTTTCCATAAAGACACCTCTCATCTATAACTATAAATGAGCCCTGAATTGAGAAGGCATGTACAAACACATCTGCTATCTGGCAGCCTCCATGTGCACATAACAGACTAGATGAGGAGGAACTTGCCTACTGGGGGCAGTTAGGTTTCTCTGAGCTTCCCTGAGGGAAACTTACCTTGGTTCCAGCCAGACACTGACTGGGCTTGAAAGGTACTAAGTCACTAAAACACTCGGCTCATGACTCAAGGTTTTGACTCTTAACAAGACTGTCTTGTTAAGACAGTTCATCGCTGAGTAGTACCATATGGATATTTGGGGCAGTTATTAAGTACCCTATCCTGAGCACTTAATACCTGTCACCACTAACCCTTAAACATAGAGCTAGATATGTATTGGATGCCACCCACTGTGTTCAAATCAGCCTGTTTCATAACCAGTCCGAAGGTTCGATCCCAACTCCACTCATATAAATTATGAATATTTAAGAAAGTAACCTTTGGCATTTTCTATCCATAAAAAGAGGATAGCAAAATGCTCATAGGAAGGATATAAGGGTTAAATGATAAAATGTACATGAGGGGCCTAGTGTTTGGGTAAGTTCTTGACCAATATGGCCAGAGACCTAGGTATTCTGGAAAAAGTGGAATTTCAGTCAGTGGAGGCCCAGGAGAGCTGATACTCAGCAGGGCAGTGGCTGACTCGGGATGAAAGGTAACAGTCAGAATTCATCATTTGAACTAGCTCGCTCAGACAGGGACTTGAGGAAGTTGGACTATGGTGGCAGCCAGAGCTCTGGCTGCTGCCCTGAAGGATCTGTTCTTATGTCATTCATCCATGTTTTCAAGGTATCCAGTTTGGGTTTTCCAGAATTGGAATAGCAACAGATATTGGAGAGAGACCTTGGAATTCCCCAACTCTTCTTAAATTTGAGCTACAATCCTTAGGATACAGAAAGCCAAGACCTCAAAATGACTAGAGAGGAGCGTAGCCCAGACACATACACAGACCATCTCTGGAGCACTGATAAAATACTTGGGCTGTTATAGATCTGAACTTCGAATAGACTAACCGTCTGTTTGGTTATATGTGTGCCAAGATAGGATCCTCTGCTTGAAATTTATTCTAAAGTGTCTAAACCAGGCATCTTCAGCACAACATCCTATGCCTTCCACTGCCCATAGCAAGGGGGCAGGACTGTTGGCTAAGATGATTTTCTGATGACCGTCATACCACAGGAAATTGTGAGATCAGGTGAGAGCCCCAGGAAAGCAAGCTGAGGAAGCAAATGGAAATCCTCCCATAGCCAACAACAGCAGCAACAAACACACTGTGAAAATCAATAAATATTTGTGGTCTACAATGAATGACTGAATACATGAATGGAATTTCCTGAAGAAAGTCCTATTACCAACATCATCAGCTTATTTTAGAAGTGGATGGAGGGAACTAGGCCTGTTTCCCAGGAACTGTCAGTGCAGAATTAAACGGGATCTGCAACATTTCCATTCCCGGTAGTGAGTTACTTCTGACTGTTCCCGTCCTGAGCTCAGGGCTCGTCTCCAGGAGGACAAGCAACTGAAGGATAGTTCTGGGAAGTGGCTGCTCTAAAAGTGACAGGGTTAGAACACACCCCTGGCTTCGGTGATGAGGGAAGGCCTTTGGGGCTACCTCTCTGAGCTGTTCACTATCAGCTGAACGCTTTCTCCCTGGCTTCTGTGTTGTGTGCTGAGCTGTGTTGGCTAACAAAGCTTGCTTTTCACAAAACACGAGATCAAGAACCCCATGGCACTAGGGTTTCTGTAGTTCTTTGTAATTTCTTAGGGTGCTTTGGTAGCTACCCTCCCATTTGGAATCAATAACCTGTGTGAGAGATTCCTACCTCTACTGATGACATGTTGGTCGGAAATAGGCAGAGTACAAGATCGCAGTTAGATCTTTGTCAGAGACGATTAAACAATCAAGGCAGGATTAAAATTGTGTCTTCCTGACAGCCAGCCCAGCACTCACCCCCCCTCCCCACGCTGTGCAAAGCTATCTTCACAGGAGACATCTGCTCCAGGGGACTGATGCTTAGGCTGAATGCTTCTTGCTATTGGATGGTGTGAATACACACTTACGCCCACCATGCCTCTCCTACATCCCTTAGCTTGACTCTCTCAAATCACCTGGCTGCTTGGTCCAAGTGTAGCTTTGACAGCCTAACCTCAAAGGGTCTGTTTCTGTAGAAATGTCTTTCTTGACACACTCATCAAAGTATTCTGATGCACATTAAATTTTGCAGATTGCTGCTTTAGAAAATGTAAGGGGTTTTAAAGCTTATTTGAGCCAGACATATCAACTCTCAACAACTTCCTTAAAATATGAGTTTATCACACGTGATTGATGTTATAAGAGAGAAACCTAGGGTTACGGAAGGCGAAGAACGTGGATCATGGCCTTGTCTTGAGCACAGACGCTCAGAAATGATGCTTTTATATATATCACTATTTTGAAACATAATTTTCAACAATTGATTAAATGTGTTTAAAATTGCATCTTGGTCTGCTCTTTTTATTTAAAATTTATGCAACAAATTTTCTATCTGTAAAATCATTTAGATCTTTATAAAGTTTTTGTTTTTTTTTTTTTCTTGGAGTTTCTATCAGGGAGAAGTATAGCCCATAGGACAAGAAGCAATGTGATACTCTGGAAAAGGCATGACATTTCAACATCAGAAAATATGTGCTTTCTCCAATCCAGCTGTGTGACCTGGGGCCATTTACCTAACCTCTGGCAACACCCATTTCCTGTTCTGTAGACCCAGAGGGAACAATTTGCCTAATTTGTAGGTAATTGTGAAAAGATAAGGGGAAAGGCTTTCTGTCTGGCAAAGCCCAGTGCAAACATAAACGGTTGTTATCATGATTATTGCTATTTCAGGAAAAGGCACAAAGTGGGACCTGTGCTTCTCAGTGTTTCTCTTGCAGTTGGTGATGCCTGTGCCTGTTTCCCATGCCTGCATCTCTGGGATGTCAGGTATCTGCACAGCCATCCTCTGCAAATGTAATGTATTTAAGTAACTGACAGGCTTGCCTGTGGTCTAGACTCATGGTGTTTTGGGAGACTGTAAAACCCTTGGGAGACAGGGCCTGGCTCACAGCTACAGGCCCCTCTCTGAAGTGGGCTATAGGCCTATTCAAGTGGTGCTCTGTGCTTCCTGCCTGAGCACCTTGTGAACAGCTCAGGCTCTTCATCAGGGGAGCTGACAACATCCATGCTTCCCACATGCATACACACTACTATTATGATGCAGTCCTGTGCATTGAACCCTGGGCCTTGATCATGCTAAGCACACAGTCTGCCACTGGATTCCATAACTGGCTTGATCCTCAGGTAGTGGTGCTAATGTCAAACCTAGGATCTCAGACATGTGAAGCAAACTACTACTGAACTACATTCCAAGACCGGGCTCACTCGTATTTAAAATGAACATGTGTTTATTTACGTGTGTGTGTGTGTGTGTGTGTGTGTGTGTGTGTGTGTGTGTGTGTACACATATATGTGACATGGCCTGTGTGTGGAGGTTTGAGGGCATCTTTCAAGTGTTGGTTCTCTCTTTCTACCATGTGGATTGCATGGCAATTACCTTCATCTACCAACCAATCTCACTGCCCCACTCCCCCATACTCTTCTCACTAAGGAGAGGCCTTGAGAGGCAAGTCTGAGATTCACTCCTGGTAGAGTGTCAGTGTGCATCTGATGATCATCTTTGTTTCTGCAACATCACGGTCACCCTTATGGATGGAGTAGTCAGTGCTAAGCATGGAGACCAACACACCAAAGTGCCTCATTCCAAGACTGCAATTAGAGCATTCTTTGACTCTTTGAGCACATATCAAATATGGTGCCTACAATTTATAAACTAAAGAAAATGAGATGTAAAACTCATGCTCATTGACCTGAAGAACTTTAACCATGCCAAAGCTGGAGCTTCCAGCATGCGAGGACAGCAGTAGCTGCCATTTTCTTCCATGTCTGCAAGGACCTGGGGACACCCAGATGAGGTGGGTAAGAAGCTTGGCACTTTTCCTAGCTGCCTGGTGCTACTAGCCAGTTCCTTCCTAGTTCAGGAAGCCCGACTGGCTCCAGTGTCACCGAGAGACCTTATTTTTATGTAGAACTCAAAGTGGTCTTACAACTGCAAGGCTTCCAGATCACAGGTCCCCAAGAACAACAAATCTGACAGTTACAGTGTGGGCATTGTTTCTCTGAGCCATTAGCTTGGTTTCTTACAGCCACCAGCCAGAAGATATTTGTCTCAGAACCTTCTTGATGGCCAAGTGTTCAGGTGGTGGTTTGCAAGCTTTTTCCCCCTTTGTGTTCCTTCTTTCCCTTATTCCAATTAGGCTTTTGCCAAGAGTCTTCCTCAGCTACCCCAGCAAACAGTAGATTCATGTTTTAGATTTCCCTGGGGTGAACAGGTGTGGTAGGGGTGTGTGTATGTGTGTGTATTTGGGCTCATGCATAGGCATGGGCGTGTAGAAGTGAGAGAGGATGGTCTAAGTTTAGAAAGAGCCCTGGAGGCTCTGTGACTGGGCAGATAAAGAATAATTTCCCCTGAGGGTTGTGTCCAGCCTTGGCGCACCCTGTCTCCTACAAGAAGTGATCAAATGGAACTGGGCTTGATTTGGGGGTAGCTAATCTACAAAGCTTTTTTTCAGCTCACATCCCATTTGCCTTTTGTTGCCTTTGTGGATTTCAGTTCATTTATACATGGATTCAGTTGCTTGTTAGTGTGCACTGCAGCGCTTCCCTAAGGATACAAGGCTGCAGATGGACGACATTTTTTATTTTATTTTCTTAATATTATTCTTGGCTTTTTGGAGAAGATATTTTTAATGATTATTCCTCCTGGTATTATTTTAGTTTTCAATTACAATGTGAGTATACTCCAGCACACTGCTACTTTGTAAATGGATGTATATGCTTATTGCTAATTGACTCCCCAAACAGGACCCAAATGCTTGCATTTAGATTGTGTATTATATTACTTGCATGCCACCAGGCTGGTCCCATGCCAGCAAATACTTTCTGTTTGCCAGAAGCACAGTGGCCACCTCTTGTTTTCCCTGACACTTGTGCTAACCAGTGTGCCTTGCCCTCGCCTTTACTCTCTAGGGAGGAGCTAAGGGGTACTTCCTTCAAGAGATGTTCAAAAATCCCTGGATCTTCTCACCATGTTTTATAAGAAAAAAACTCAAAAAATTTTCAAGTCTGTCCCCTAGACTATCTGTTCTTGTGAAAACAGAGAGGAAGGGTGAACCCCGCCTCATTGTTTTAATCCTTGACCACCTGTCTTAGTTAGAGTTTTGGTTGTGAGATCAAATACTATTTCATAACCCAACATGGAGAGGGTAGGGTTTTATTTCATCTTCCTCTTTCAGGAACTGCCTGTCACTGAAGGAACTCAGGTCAGAAACCTAGAGGTAGGAGCCGGTGCAGAGGCCATGGAAGAGCGATACTTATTAGTGTGCTCCTCCTGGCTTGCTCAGTTTGCTTTCTTATAGCACCCAGGATCACTAACCCCGGGGTGGCACTCTTGCCTCAAGCATCAATCAGGAAAATGCCCTGTAGGCTTGCCCACAGGCTAATCTGCTGGGTGCATTTTCTCAGTTGAGGTTTCTTTTTCTAAAATGACTCTAGCTTGTGTCAAGTTGATATAAAAGTAGCCAGCATAGCATGAATGTCTAGGTCCAGATGTCAGCAGCTTGAGCCTTGCTCTGTGAAGCTTTCAGTGAGGTCCCTGTGAAATTAGGATTCTCTTATGGCTGTTAGAGTGGCATTTTATTTGCTGATCTATCTGTTTTGACTCTAGGTTATGAACCTGAGTCGGGTGTTTTCTTTCTACCAGTGTCCAGATTGTCCCTGCCAGTAGAGTATTAGTGTGAATGAGTGACTATATTAATGAACACAGATGCTGTCATAGAGAAAGCACACTGGGGTTTAACTCTGGGCTCATGCAAACAATGGGTGGACTGCTATGAAGGATTACCAGTTGTATTTGAAAGTCATAATATTTGATAAACCTGAAAGCTCAGGCATGAAGCACGTGGACAGTGGGGCCCTGGATGTGAAATGAGATGCCCAGTCTCTGGGGGCTTCAGAAGTCCTCAAGTAACCCCGGGGCTCTGTATCGCAGTGGGTGGCAGTTCCCCTCAGGAACGGGACTGCTGTTGGGAGGATGTTGGATGAACTGTTTCTCATTCTCTAAGACAGAGCAGAGTGCAGACTGCATTTCAATGTTGCGTTCATCATTACTAGTCTTATTTTGGAGGGTAGGATGTCAACGTTAAGCTGTGTTACTGATTTGGACATTACCGTTCCACTGACTTCTACAAAAGCTGCAACAAGAGCACATTAGTCTCACAGTACTTGAGCTTTTGGGCATGATGTTGGGTTTTCTCATTGTTCTCTGAAATTGGAAGGGTATTTTATTTTATTTTTTTATATACTTCTCTGAGTTTAGCTAATATCTTTCTCAGGGAAAGAGAAATTGTGGTTTCCAGTAGAATGTCCAAATGTCAAAGGTAGAATTTCAGTCAAAAGACAAGAAAGTTCTGGAAGGAGAAAGGAGGGTAAGGAGCCCCAGGATTTACAACTCCTAGCCATAAACTGGTGGCTGCCTGCACCTCTGAGTGAGACTGGCCCTGATAATGGTAAAGCCTGTCTAAGGAAGCTAATTCTGCAAGTTGGCTCGCAGCATGCTTGTTTATGTAATGCTGCCTGAGGTTTAATGACACAGTCAAAGAATAACAAACCCTCCTGCTAAGAAGCCTGTTGGCCACTCCAGACCCTTTAATTCCCATCTGAAAACAGAGTGTCACTTCCAAGGGTTACCCACAGCAGGGCCTGCTTTGGAGACCTGTGAAGTAACTATTTGTTGGGGGGTGGGGAGAGGCTGAAGTCAGTCTGGCAGGGGTGAGAGCCTGTCCTCCATGCTGATACTGGAATGTCTTGGAATTCCAGCCAACCTTATCAGACAGGGCCATGTCTCATGAGAAGTTCCTTTGGAAGAACATTCTGTCTGCCCTGTTGCTGACTCAAGTAGCCTTCTCTGAGCTAACCAGACTCAGATGACTTTGTAGGAAAAGCTTCATCCTCAATATAAAACCCACCAATCAGATCTGAGTCTGGAGCCTACTCTGTCCTACCGTTGTATGTGCCATGCCAAATTGTATGTCACTCCAGAAGTGACAGGAGGGTCTTGCCCATCTTTTCCCTCTCTGGTGTATCTGGCTCATTGATGCCACTATGTGAGAGGCTTTCATGGGAGAAGGAATAGTCCTACCTGCCTGTATTACCGTATGTATCCCTCGTTATCTTCTAGGTCCTTATCTCCTTCTTGGGTTGAGCCCTGGCTCCCTGTGAGCGTTCTTCACTCATAACAATGTTGTCTGGATCCCTCCTACCAAGAGCACTGTGTCCACTGGTGCCCCAGATACTGACTTCACTGTAGCTAATCTTAGAGTGGAGCAAGCTACTGGGAACCAACCTCTTCCACTTACTTTGTGTTTACCTTCATGCATGGAGTGTGATACCTTTCACATGATAGAAACTTAGTAGATGGTAGAAACCTCTAACCCTAGAGTGGGACTTTGAAATGAACTGGTCTAGTAGGTCTCTAACTTTTTCCTCTTAAGCAGAAGAAAAATCCCCAATCCATTATTCTTTGAAAATAAGCTTTTATGTTCTTTCCTATCTCATGCAAACAGATGAAGAATTAGCTTCTTCTATATTATCTTCCCCGACCCCATGCTGGTTCCTAGGGCATCATTTGAAGAATTAGTAATCTATCCAGATTCTTCATCTGACTTATAAGGGAGCTGATGGTTAGAGAATAAAGTAACTTGGGAGGTCGATGCACTCATTTCAGTAGCAAATTTGGGAGGGAACAAGGTCTTCCAAGTCATTCAAGAGACATTTCCATTGATGATACTGCCTGGCTTCCAGTTGAAATAAAGAGGAGAAAGAGATGTAGTGTTCAGGAAGACAGGAATGGAAAAAACAGAGAAATGGGGAGTCAATACATTGTTGATGAGCTTGGTTTTTCTCTTCTTCAACTCTAGCATCAACGTAGACTTATACCTGGTGTAACAGAGTTTTCCCTCCCAAAAAGGAAAGAAAGAAAAGAAAAGGAAAAGAAAAGAAATCTCAAATATTAGGTTCATACAAAAAATTGCTAGAAAGACAATTTAAGGACAAACATCAGTCAACAACTCAAGTATTTACTACAAAAGGTTCTAGTACTAGCTTATGTTGAATTTTTGCAATTAGTAATTTCTATAAATTGCCTTGGGTCTTTGAGGTCTGGTCCATAGGCCCGTTGCAGGAGAGGGCAGCAGAACATACTTTGTCTCAGTTCCAATAACAGTCTGTCTTAACTTCTCCTCTCTCTGGGTCATTTCCTGTAATATGTAAGTTTATTTTTTGTTTGTTTGTTTGTTTGTTTTTGAATTATAAACCCAATAATCTCTTCAATATCCTCCATGAGCCATCAGCCCTGACCTGATGCTTCATAATACTCTTACTGTTTTCTTACTGTGTTTCAAGAGAATCACTGGATCTGGTATTGGCATTTCTTATTTTTATAAATTGCAGAACAGGGGTAGGAAAACAGTTGTGATTAGCAGCAATAAATCAGCTTGATGATATATCATTAACATCGGAGTGGAGATTAGTGTCACGTTAAGAGTGACCTCAGTGTTGTATAACAGTATGACATCTGGAACTGTTACTTCATGGGTCTTTTCCCACTGCACTAGAGGGCTCAGTTGGACTTTTTTCCTCTTTATACCCCCAATCCAGTTAAACATTGCATATCATAAATGCTCAGTAGCCTTCTGACAGACAGCTACACTTCCCAGTATCACACTATACACAAGCAGTCCCAGAGCACTCAGACTGTACTTGGGTGTTGGAACAAGCCTGGTGCGGTGGAAAGAAACCTCACATGTCTGTCCCTGGCACTGTGGCTCTTGATGGGACAGGAGACACTCGGGAAGTGGCCGAGTGTCTTCCCACACAGTCCGATGGACAGGTGGGGGCTGTGGGAAGCCTTTGCGGGCCCTGCCTGTGGGTGGGGAAGGGGCCGTCTCAGTGGGTTCTCTAGCCCGGGGCACTGCAGTTGCTGCAGGGTGTCACAGACTGCTTGTCATAGATCACTGCCCCACACTTGGGCATTTTTCTAATAGACCACGTTTGTCTTTAAAAGTCCATCTTATACTTAAGTATAGTAAATGTCTACATCTCTGATAGTATCTTTGGAGAAAACATTTATTTTCAACTACTGGCTGATTCTATTAATCTGATTAGGAAGAATTTTTTAGTTCCAGAGATGAAACTTGGAGCTGCAGAAAAAAAAGGTCGAAAGAGTGGAATTGCTGCCCTAGGAGGAACTTGAGAGTTAACAAATTTTATCACTGTAGTCGGAACAGTAGGGGATAGGGTAGAGTGGAGATAGCATTTTGCAATCTGTGGGTCCCTCTGGAAAATGAGTCCATCTTTGGTTGGCCAAGGGAGAGATTTCCATCATTTAGCTCTGAGTTGTGTTGAAAAAATGGCACAGACCAGATGAGTATCTCACTTCCTCAGGCCACTCCAGAGAGATGTCTTTGTGTCCCTACAAATTGTAAGGTCACAGTCTTGACTCTTGTTGGAAATGCTTACATGCCTGAAGCCAGGAAACACAGATATAGCTTGCTCATCAGTTCTCACTGATGTTGGCAAAATCGAACACTCTTGCTATTCAATATTATATTTAGTCTTAACTTTAAACTGTTGTAGTACTCAGGTACACTGCTGACTTTAATTTAGAGGTGATGTCATACCTAGAGGAAGTATCATGACACAGTGGAATATGTAACTTTGCCACAATGAGCTATTAATGCAGTGAAAGGAAGCACCACTGTCTATGATAATATGTCTCCCCCACATCTTACCAGTTCAACACGCTAGAAAATTCTTTTTCATAGAATTAGTGACAGAGCTACAATGAAGTTTCTGCCAAGAAAGAGATCATCATAATTTATATTTACATTGAAGGCAAGAGACACCCTGAATGGTATTTCAAGACAGAGCAAGATTTGGTAACTGCCAGCCCTGACAACCTCTAAAGTAGCCACATAGTGTAAACTCTCAGAATGCCACTTTGCTGAGGTTGTGGTATAACCACAGAATACTGTAGACATCATGGATACCTCTCCAATTTGCGAACACACAAGGTTTACTTAAAATGTAACCAACAGAAACATCCTTGAACTCATTCTGGACAGCCATGGTCTTTATTGAGAAATGATGTCTGGGAAGTCCATGTTGCCTTCCCACCCTCTTGCACCACCCCCTCTGCTTCACTAATGGCTTCATGATCTCATCCTCTACGACAAACTTGTAAGACAGAGTGAGCCTGATGTATGTAAATCTTGTGCCCTAGCCAGGCTGTCCCAGAGAGGCTGCCCTGAAGAAAATCTATTGCCCTGATCAATTACCAAACTTCCAAATGAAATAGATTGTTCTTTCTTGCTGGAAGACCATCAAGCTGTCATTTTTCTTGGTAATGAGGAACAGTGCAGAAGGAGAATGCACTTTCTCCATGGCCCTGGACACAGGGTTCCAGGAAACAGGGCCTCGCCAGGAAAGCTGGGGGTTACCTGCCAGCATGATGGAAGGGTATCTGGAAATCCCCTTCTCTTTGAAAGTGCACTCCAGCAAATTTCTCTTGACTTGTTGGGTCAGGCAGTTCTCTGGGTCTGGCAGATTTAAATTGAGAAAATGTGTCCTTTCCTGGTCTGAGCAACTCTTCAGCTTTTGGTTCCTTGTCTCCATCCCTTCCACACTCCTCTCATTTTCTCTCAAATCTTGGGTCATGCTCAGTGAAGACAAGAACTCATTTAGAAGCTTAACTCCCATCAGTTGACGGGAGCTGGAGTCAATCCTCTGCATAGGGGATTGATCCTTGGACCTTGGCACATAGTACCTAGCATCTCTCTTTCCTCTGACTTGTGTACCTGCTCATGTATCTGGGATTCCATCTCAGTTAAAGTGTCCACCATCCTCATTCTCCTTTGGGCTTTAGTGTCCCAAACCTCGTCATGTTTCGGTGAAGTCTTGCTGGGATTCTTCTTCAATATCAAGAGTTTGTTTTTATCCCTGTTTCTTGCTATGAGAACTCAGACATAAGCAGAACAATGACTTAGTGTCTTGGTACTGTAAGTGTTGTTCACCCTGTGGATATTTTCCTACTGTGGTTCTCTGCTAACCAAAGGGACTCTGCTGAACTGTATGCTACTACTTTGCCCCTAGAATCTATATTCTTCTTCCAATGAAAAATACATTTACAAGAAACCCCTCTGTATTAGTTAATGGCAAAAGTGAGCACAGAGGGCTATGGGAATTTTTTTTTTCCTAGGCTAAAGGGCAAATAATTCTTCTTGGAGTGGGAAATGGGGCTAGGGTTGTCTCAGAAGATATACATGAAGTGGAAAGGGCAAGTAATTCTTCTTGGGGTGGGAAATGGGGCTAGGGTTGTCTCAGAAGAATAAATGAAGTGGACACTTGAAGAGGCCACTTTGCAGACAAGGGCCTTCTAGGGAGGGCTTACCCTGGTGTGATCTGCTTCTGGTATGATCTGATCTGAGAAAGAATATGAGGGAGGCTGAGAACAATTGGTTAAGCTGGTATATTACTTTTAGAATTTCAGAGATTCACTGACCCAGACTATGAGTCATACTCTGGAGAGAAAAATGTTTTCACACAGCCAACAGTTAAATAGTAATAAAGCCTAGGTATAATAAAGTGCCACTGTAGATAGAAATGAATACCAAGGGTAAATCAGTGCCCAACTGTCAATGTCTGGTTTAGGTAGCATCCCTTCCAGAAAGAAGAGTAAGGCTAGGAAGAAGAGTAAGGCTATTGATATAGAGTGGCCCAGGACACAAGGAAAAGACAGTTAATACTGCTGGGGATTGTCTCTAATGTTTTGATTTAATTGGGAATCTGCATGTCCAAATGCTGAAGGTCTTTGTCCCAAATTGGTTTTTGATCAACCAATAAAGATGCCAGTGGCCAATGGCTGGGCAAAGGGAGATGGGGCAAGACCCTTAGATTTGTGTGGGATAGGACATGGGAGGGAGGAGGGGGGAGAATTGCCATGTTTCAGAGGGAGACGAATCAGATTTAGAGCTACAGAAGGAAAATCATCTGAAATATAGGTTAGAATGAATACAGGCACCAAAAGGGCTGCCCAAGTGTCTTGGGCAGCAGAGACTAAGGAGCTGCCCAGAAGGAAGAGGGCAGCAAAGATAGATCATAGATTCAGAGGGTGTTAAGTCAGGAATACCAGAGGGAAATCTATGTTACCTGGGTGGAGGATTAGAACTGCCCAACCTTTGAGCTAGTCAAGGTCTTTAAAAAATAAGCTAATGTGTGTGTGTGTGTGTGTGTGTGTGTGTGTATGTCTTTCATTCACAGATCCAGAGAGCTCCTCGGCGGTTGGCTGGAAGCTTGTGACCTGTTGGGAGCACAAAGCAGTATAGCCCTTTACCACTACAAATACAGGAGCTTAGAATAAGGACCTTTCTTCTCGGTGCAAAATCATATGGAGTGGGTGGCTGGTTTCCTGGCCTCTGCCCTGTGGAAGACTCTATTGAATTTCTAGGAAAGAAAGAATAAAAATAAGAAGTCTTATGGCAAACAACAGCATTTAGAGTGGGCGTGTGGGAACGTGTGTATCCGCTGCTATCGGTGCAGCCCACTCTAAGCCGTGACTGGTGAAATGTCCAGATGTATTATGAAGGGGGTGGCCTTTGCAAATGTCAGCTGGAGATGCCGTCTGTTGCTAGTGGGACAGGAGCAAGGCAGTGACCTGTCATTTCTGTAAGTAAGTTCCTCCTTTAACTGTGATGCTTTAGCTCCCTATTCTGAGAAGGACTCAGAATATTTGAACCTTTGTCTATTGGCACTGGCATGCAGGATTAATCAAATACTCTTTCAGCTGGAGCGTTAGCCTGGGTCACGTTCAATAGGCTAAGAGAGCATGGCATTGCCCAGGCACAGCAACTTCCTTCTGTAGTCCAGCAGTGTCAAATTTGAGTTTGGGGGGGGGGGGGTTTCCTTCCTTTCCCAGTAAGTAACACTTGAAGAAGACTGCCAGTGGAGAAGTTTCTCCTGGGTTCCACACTCTTCCTTTCCTCTAATCTTACGCTAAGTATAGTGGTATGTGTGTGTGTATGTGTGTGTGTGTGTGTGTGTGTGTGTGTGTGTGTGTGTGTACATGTGCATGTGTGTAAACCATAGGAATCAAGATACAAATTCTCCAGGCTACATGATCTTAAGACATTTGCTTAATCATTCAGAGACACAATTTTGTCTCCTGCAGCATGGACATTTTCATGATTACTGTTAAATGTAGGGTGGTTGTTAGCTTTAACATATGAGTACTTATAAACAATACTTGATACACTCTAAGGGATTTTTTTCTGTAGCCATGTTTTGACAACTCTTGGGTTCAAAGAGGTTAAATGTTTCACCCTATGTTACCCATTAGTGACAGAGCTGGGACAGGAACCAGATGAATTTACTGAGCAGGCATTCTACTTAGTTTTTTGGTCACATTGGCCAAAGCTAAGGCCATCTGGGAAAAGGGGACTTCAATTGAGAAAATGCCTTCACCAGATTGGACTGTATGTATACCTGTGTAGGTTTTTTTTTTTTTGATTAATGATTGATATATAGGAGGGCCTAGCTCAAGTGGGCAACGTCACCACTGGGCATATTGATGGTCTTGTGTTGTATAAGAAAGCAGATTATGCACGTCACTGAGAGCAAGCTAGTAAGCAGTGCTCTGTCATGACCTCCCTATTTGTTCCTGCCTCCAGTTCCTGCCTTAAGTCCCTGCACTGACATTCCTTCATGATGGACTGTGATTAGGACATGAAAGCCCAATACATCCTTTCTTCCCTAAGTTGCTTTTAGTCATGGTCTTTATCACATAAGTAGAAAGCAAGCAAAGACAGGAAGGGTGGGAGAAATGCTCCAGCCTCATCTCTGCCTCTAATAGTGGAGTTTGGAAACCTTTTCTTCTCATGCTTCAGTTTGCTTATGTTTAGCAGGAGCTACAGGGGAACTTCTCCAAGGGTCCCTCAAGTTAGAAAGTTGAAAGAGCATCACTCTTTCCCCCATGCGACAGGGCCCAACCCACAATTCATAAGATCCTGCACTAGGAGAAACAAGAGTATGAGTCCAATTCAGACACGTCTGCCAAAGGAGTTCATAATGGTGGGACTTCTCCAAAGCTTAAGCTCTGTAACACCTATGAGAATGATCCATGGGAACCAGTGGGAGGGCACATGGGGTGTAAAAATGCCGCCCGTGAAGTGGCAAATTGCTGCCACCATGGGACTTGTTTTACCTGGTTTTAACTTTTCCATTCTATCAAGTTCACTTTCCCACTCTGTCCCTCCCTAAATTTAAAATATTATGACCTTTTTTCTTCTTTTAATCTTGATGTCCTTCATACTAATAAACAAGAACAAAGTTTACCATGACAAGAGCAGTGGGTTTCTCTGAAAACGATAATTGTATGCATGTCAGTGATAAACAGATACAGAAGCTGGGAAGAGATAGGTGGAGAGAAAAACACAGACAGGGAAGGTTGTGGAGAGAGAGAGAGAGAGAGAGAGAGAGAGAGAGAGAGAGAGAGAGAGAGACCAAAGGGAAGAAATGAATGAGAAAGGTAAAAGTATGCAGAGATGAGGTAGTTGAATCACCCCTTCTTTCCTCAATGGAGTTTGCAATGGAAATTGTTAGGGCAAATGAATTGGGTTGGATTGGACAAAGCATCTCCAAAAGGGAAATATAGAGTCAAAAAATATTTTTTTGAAATTCTTCTTGGATTTTCCCATAAGATGGCAAGATCATTGGCAATAAGTGGCTCCAGATAAGAGCTAGACCACCCATTCTTCCTGAGACTAACAATGTGGATTCTTGATCCCAGTATTTTGCCTGAGGAAATATAAAAGCAATGTTCTGGAAGACATTGATATTGTCAACCATGAAATCAACTCAAAAGTCCCATCATTTCCAAATATCTTGACATTTTGTGATGTTTTTATTTTTACATGTTTATGTCTCATTTCCCAGCCAGATGGTAAAATCTTTAAGAACAAACATTTTTTATGTGAGCATGGGACCCCAAACTCAGAAGACTTTTACTAAAATGTTATTGAATTGTTGGGCACAATCCTTAGGCAGACTTTAGGGGTCTATATGATGAAACGCTAGAGTTTGGAACAACCCAATCAACAAATTACGACAATTTATAGAAGAGATGGGAACCCATGAGCTGGCTGACGTGCACAGAAAAGAAGAGTGGCTTGCCACCAAGCCACTTGGGATTGTTAATGAAGCCTAGCCAACAGAAAGGGAGGTCACACCAAGAACACAAATAAATCTTGGTTCCTTATGAAATCAATTTAGGAGGGTGGGGTGTTCAGCTCCCCCTAAGAGCAGAGGATCTACCCAAGCATCTTCCTGAGATCCAGGATGGCTCTGTTGACTGTGGTGGCTCATAGGGTTTTATTATTCCAGTTTTTCTCTTTGAGGAAATTTGGCACACTTAATGTATTATAAGCTGTCATTACCGGTTTGGAGTGCCCCTGGAAGGCTCTTAACTTGTGCAGGGACATTTGTCCCGGTGCCAGATGGCTTCAGACTGCTATATTTTCCTAGCTGATTATGTTTCTTACCCTTTTTCACTGATCCTTTCAAGTCCTCTTGCATTTTCTGCTTTCTTATTTTACTCATCAATAAAGGAAGCCGTCAGTGTCCTTGTCAACAGGTCAACTTTCATTCCTATGAGGTATCTTTTGGAAATGTCCCACTCCCCCAAGCTGAGGTAGGGATTCTGCTATGTGCTTTCCTGACTAAAATACCTATCATTCTAAACATAGTGACTTGCTCAGTGGGTCTGCCCTCACAAACCGATTGTGTGTTCACTGTGGGTGAAAGGTGTACTCTCATGATTCTTTAGCCACTACTGGGTGACTGAGAGTGTTTAGTGTATGTGAGAATTAAGAGGAATCCTAATCTCTTCCACAGAGTAGGACACTTCTCTCTATGCTGGGACAAAAGACTGATTCCTGGGTCAGAAGAGTTATGGCGGTGCTAAGGGCCTCTCTGCTTCAGCCCCAATTCTTTCCTCATGGTGACCCATTCGCAGAACCTTTGTACAGCTGTTCTTTCTGCTCTTTGCCTCTCACACTCACTTAATGAGCTGGACTCTGGCGTTACAGGTTTGGAGTCCATTGGACTGAGACACTAACCTCTCTGTGGTGCCCTCCCTGACTACAGCCATTGGTTATTCCATTCCTTTGATTTTCAGCATCAGATAATTGGGTTTTGAGATCATGTCATTATCTTGTATAGTGATGATTTCCTTTCCTTAAGCAAAATCAGATAACACTAGTGCCACAAGGTATCACAGATATTTCTCTGTCTGTCTCCTTTGAAGCACAGACTAGAAGCTCAAGTATCTTTTCAAAAGGACATAACTACATGGACAGACCAGAGGAAAAGCCAGGTCACCTCAGCTTCATCCTTGATACTTTGTCACCATGTCAACCTAGCTCAGCAAAGGTATGATAGTTTCCTTGCCAATCAGTTTTTGTACCTCTCTCTCTCTCTCTCTCTCTCTCTCTCTCTCTCTCTCTCTCTTACCATGACAAATGCCTGAAAAATCAACATACAGAGGAAATCTTTGTTATGGCTCATGGTCTCAAAGGTATCAGCTCAAGGGAAGCTGCATCTAAGATGATGCAGAAAATGGAGACAAATGCTACATTGTCTGCTCACTTCATGGAAGCAGGGAGGACAAGAAGGGGATGGGGACCAATTATGTCCTTTGAAAGCATACTTGAAGTGAGTGGCTGACTTCCTAAAACTAAGCCACGTTTCCTATTCCCAGCCACACAATGCTATCACATTGTGAATCCATCAACGGACTAATCCATCCTTGAAGTTGTCACCCTCACCATCCAATCACTTCCCCAAGGCTGAACTGTAAACTGAATCCTCAACATACGGAACTTGTAGTGACCGTTCAAGATACTTCCAAAGTGTGAGCAGTTTCCTAGGACTCTGTGACAAATGTCCACAAACAGGATGCCTTAAAACAGCATACAGTTATTTTCTCACAGGTCTGGAGGACTGAAATCCAAAACTGTGCTGGCCCTTGAGGTTCAAAGAAGATTCACTCTTGCCTCTCCTTGCTTCTGGTAATGTCTGGCTTGCTCTGACTCATGGATACATCACTCTAGTCTCTACCTATATCTTCATATAATATTTTCTCAGTTGATTACCTTCTCTTCTGTCACTATACTGCTTGTATTTAAGACTCCCCCTACCTGAGATTAGTTCATCTTGAATTTCTTATGTTGACTGCAGATACTTATTTCAAATCAGTTTATATTCTGAGGTCCAGGTAGGTGTATCTTAAAGAAGCAGTCCCACTGAAGTCACATAGCTGTATTACTGGGTAGAACTGTTGGACAAGAAGAAGGCTCTGGGGCAGTGATTTGAGGTCGGATAGAAAATCAGGCTTTCTGAGAAAGGGTGATGTGGAGATCAGTATCTTTGGGCTTCTGGTAGAAAGACTCATGGAGAATTTGAGGACAGTTAGTATATAGGCTAAGAGCACAGAGATGAAACTCTGGACTTGTTACCTGGAGAAGTTCCCCATAGAGCCTAGAGCTCCTGAGAGAGGTGAAGGAACACTTTTCAGTAAACATCAAGAAGTAGACCCTCCTTCCCCCTAAAGGTCAACTTCCCAGCAAGGTGGTTTTCTGGTCTCAGTTTGGCCCTCCCCATCCAAATTCTTGTGAAAGAAATCTATGTCAGATCTGAAAGGGGGTGAAGGCAAATGGCTTGTGGCATGTCCCAGTTCGCTACTTGAGAAGAAAACGGGAGGAGAAGCAATGCTAGGCTTTATGAAACATGTAGGCAGGCCTGTACACAAACATGGGCTCATACAAATAAACCCAAACTGGCCAAAAATAACAGAGAAGGCGACAGATGCTTCCAATTAAAATGTCAGCTTCTCCTTAAGAAGCCAAGTTCTCACATAGTGTGGGTGCTCTGGGGCCGGTGACTACTGGAAGGGACCACATATGGAAATCTGTTTGCATTATGCCACGTCCCAGATACCACGGAAGACACTGCCCGACCTTGCAATTAACACATTGACTCTTTCTGGGGTGTGGTACATGGATGCAGGGAGAAAACAGAAAATTGTGAAATAGAGTCATTGTTCCTGTTGGGTTTGATAGGAAACAAGAGAACCAGGAAATGTTACTCTATAGACTTCTTAGCCTCAGTTTCCGCATGCTCTTCAACACTGGAAACTTGTGGGAACTGCTGTCAGAGGGTATGCGTGTGCATTAGGGGGTGGGTGGAGAGTAAAGGGATCCCTACAGTCTCCCCTGGTGACCAGGACACTGTCATGGACCCAGAGTACAGCACACAGAACATCCTCCTACCCACAGCACTTCCAGTGCCCTTAGAAGATGGTTCCTTTAGCATCTGCTTTGTTATTTACTAATGGAAGTCCTTAGTTCTCCCTTCCTCCTAGGGCAGCTTTTGGTTTATTTGTTTGCATTTTTCAAACTCTCTCTAGTTCCCCTAGGTGACTGCACATGAAAGAGGAAGGAAGTGGGCCACTGAGCTGAAGGAGTCATTCCTCCCTCGCCTCACTTCCTCATCAAATCAATGGGGAGTATTCCGTTGAAAGAGTGTCTTGTTCTAATAAATGAATCTCCTTCTTCTCCTAATTATTTTTATTATCACCACTGTTATAATAAAATTCACATAGTCTAGCTAAAGATTTAACTAGAGTAATATCCACAGAAGGGGAGAACAATGGGGGAATTAATGAACTAGATCCTCATTTGTGTTTCTGTAGGCAAAGATGATAATTTGTTGGCTTTAATAAGCTCCTGGATTGAATTGTTAGCACAGGCCGGTGCTGCTAGGTTTGAGTGCCCACTGGGTGAAAGTCAGATATTTTTGTGTGAATTCAAAACACATTTTCATTTCCTAATGGTCACTATTACTAACCAGATAAGAGAAAGACTTAGCTGCATAAAACAAACACATGATTAGTTTTGACAACAGAAGCTTACACAGGACGTTAATTAGCAGCCATAGAGTTGGGAAGGTTCTGGATGGGAACAATTACACAGACAAACCCACAAGTATGGTTACAATGTGCCAGGGTCCCATCCCTTACCATATGGCTTCAGTCTGGCAAATGGCTCATTGGCAATTCATTACCATAGCGCTTGGAACTCAGGAGTGACTCCTTTATGATTAGCCAATTCATTATGCTATCATTGGTAACTCAAGGGGACTCTGAGGGCTTGCCTCTCCCTGTTGTGTTATTTTAAGGACATATGACAGGGAAGGAACAGCCCTCCCTTCCCCAGCTGCCTCAAAGTCCTGTTTGCTGGGAAGTTTGTTAGAATCTAGATAGGATCTTTCAAAAGAAAACAAACAAGCAGAAACTCCCCACAGTCATAAACTGTAACCACACTGGAACCATTGGAACATTCCAGGAGATAAAAACAAAGACTTCCTCCTCTGTCCTCCGTCCTGCTGAGGATGCCTGGCCAACCTGTAAGTTTGCTTTACCACAGCAATGAGATGGGAGACAGCTAAGGACTAGCGACCATCAGACCCGAAGACAGGAAGCAAGGTCTCCAGACGGCGCTGTTGTTAACTCACTTGGGAAATTAGCTCCATCCTGAAAATGACTGTCTTTTATCTTTTCTCCTCCCCAGGGAGGGCTGTGGGAGCATTGTGTGATAGGGTCTCCAGTGAGGAAAATTAGCCTGAATCCACAAGGCACATAATGTGGAAGCAGATTAGTATACCATCTATGAGTATTGACTGTCAGAGAGTATTTTCATTCATTGGCACATGTGGATGAGGGAGATTCGAACAACCAACCACACTGGGACCTACTACCAACAGGCTCTGCTTCTTTTATCATTAGAATTTTGGCTGGGGTCGCCCACAGAGAGTACCTGGGCCTCTGAGTAAAGTTTTTAAAAAGTGAAAGTATAGTTCACAGAGTCCAAGGCTTGACAGGGACACTAGAATGTCCGAAGATGCATAAAAACATTAAGACAGCATGCTACAGTGCCATGTAGACCCAAACAGAAAGAACAGAAAAGGAAGGGAGGGCAGATAAGAACTAAGCATTGGGTTAAACTGCTGTGCTTTACTGAGAATGTGGCTGGAGAGGGTTCTGTGCTCACTGAAGATGGGTCTGAGGGAGTACAGAGTCCAGGTCCAGCTTGGTGAACACGAGTAATGTGGAGAGACGCTATATAGCTTGCGCTCTGAAACCTACTGCAGCCTGCTCCCTAAATCTACAAAGGCAATTTCCTAGTAGAATCCCAGTGCTCTGACAGGGTTCCAGTTTACTAAAGACATAAACACCAGTCATGAACACATAACCTTCCTGCGTCATCAACATGACCTAAAAGAAGTACACCTGCTGTGCTTACAGACAGGAGCCTAGGAGGGCATGGCTGCCCTCCGAGAGGCCCAACAAGCAGCTGAAAGAGTCAGATGCAGATACTTACACCCAACCAATGGACAGAAGCCTGGGGACCCCTGTGGTTGAATTAGGGAAAAGCTGGAAGAAGCTGAGGAAGAGGGTGACTCTATAGGAAGACCAGTAGTCTCAAGTAACCTGGACTCCCAGGATCTCTCAGACACTGAGCCACCAACCAGGCAGCATACAACAGCTGATATGAGGCCCCTGACACATATACAGCAGAGGACTGCCTGGTCTGGCCTCAGTGAGAGAAGATGCACCTAGCACTGGAGAGACTTGAGGACCCAGGGAGTGGGGAGGTGAGTGGGGACAGCCGACAGCCTCTTGGAGACGGGGGTGGGGGTGGGAGGGTATGGGATGAGGAACAGTCAGAGGGTAGACCAGGAAGGGGGATAATGACTGGATTGTAAAAAAAGATTAAATAATAATAATAATAATAATAATAATAATAATAATAACAATAGAAGTAGTACACCTGCCACACTCAACAATACTTTAATTAATTCTAATTCTGTTTTCCTCTTTGAATTCATAAGGACTCTGAGGAAGATTTTCCATGGGCCAGGTTTGTGGAAAGAACTATCTTGGGGGTCTTTAAAATGAAGCTATTTTCATACAATAAATTTCCCTGGAGTTCACAGCAGAAATATTTAAAAAGAGAAAGGAGTGTAAACATCATTCTTTGGGAATATGAGCAAACAAAACAGGTCCTTCTTAGAAGATGCCCCAATGAGAAAGTTTATAGGCTTCAACCTAGATGAGAGTGACAGTGAGATTCTTTAAGCCTCAGCTGGCTCATCTTCACAGCAACTGAATGGGGAGCTCCACTCTGCGGACTAGCTGAACTCTACTGCAATGTTCCTCGCAGCCGGATAATCTCTCTACCCGAAAGGATGGCAGAGGTCAGAGCTGAGCCTTTGCTTAAAGAATGTCAAAGAACAGATCTGCATAGTTTTTAGTTTAATCACCCCGGTGGCCATGATTCAATGGTGTTACCCACATTTATGATGCACGGGGCTGCAGTGACCCTTCTCAACAGCCCACGTTATAGCTGTGGAACTGTCCCAAGGCAGTTATATTAGATGCATCTCCTGACCTGCTGAGTGCAAGCAAACGTACAGTATGCCAGATGCCCTCCTAGGCTCTGTGGTATGAAGAGGAGGTTCACAGATGCTGTCTTACAGGACTTTGGTTCCTCCCCTTCTGAGTTCATCTGCATTAGAATTATCTGAGCACTTTCCCCAAAGGGATATTTTTGTCCCACCCCACTTCTACCCCCTGAATCTGGTACCTACCTCATCCTCCAGGGATGGTAGGAATTTGTCTAAGAAGCCATTCACTATGGGGAAAGCTAACTGTGGGAAGTCATGGAATGAAGTCTTCCTGCCTTCATGGAACTCTGTTATTTTCTAAGTGCTATGGGCAACCTAGATGATTATGGTGGTATAGGCTTGTAATTCCAGCCCTTGGGAGGCAGAGGCAGCAGGATCACTACAAGGTTGAGGCCAGCCTGGTCTACATAGTGAGTTCCAGGCTGGCCAGGGCTACACTGTCAGATAATATCTTTGTTTAGGATTTTGAGTCCTTTATGTGTTCTAGATCTTAACCTTGTGTGTTCTCCCATCCTGTGGGCTTCTTACTTTCCTGATTCCGTTTCCTTTGTGGTACAGAAGCTTTTTAGCTTTATGAGATTTTGTCTGTAGGTTCTTGCCCTTTGTTTTCCCGTGTAAAGTCCTGACCTGTGCCTATAAGTTCGAGCACATTCCCTACTTTTTCCTTGTTATACTGATGCACTCGATCCATTTGTAGCTAAGGTTTGTGCAGGGTGAGAGAGAGGGATTTACTTTAATCTTTCTATAGATTTGGCTCCATTTACCCCAACACCATTTGTTGAAGATGTTATCTTTTGAACAAGGCACATTTTGGGAGTCTTGGAAAAAACAAACCAGGTAACTATAGTTGTATGGCTTTATATCCGGGTCCTCAATTCTCTTCCATCTAAGCATCTGTTTTGTGCCAGCACCATGCTACTTGTAACCTTATGGCACTGTAGTACAATTTGAAATGGTGTGTGGTTGGTGATACCTCCCATGAGATCCTTTTGCTTCAGAATTATTTTGTCTATCCCTAGTCTTTTATGCCTCCATATCAATTTTTGGATTGTTTTCTTTATGTCTGTGAAGAAAATTTTTTTAAAGAAGAAATAACAAATGGCTAGGAAACACTTTAAAACATGCTCAGCTTCCTCAACCCCCAGGGAAATGCAAATTAAAACTACTTTAGGATTCCATCTCACCCCAGTCAGAATGGCCAGCATCAGGAATATAAATGTCAGCAAATGCTGCCTTGGATATGTAAAAGGGGAATCCGTCTACACGGTTGATTGGAGTGTAAACTAATGCACACGCTTTGGAACTCAGTCTGGAGGTTTCTCAAGAAGCTAGACATAAAACTGCCACATGATTCAGCTGTGCCACTCCAGAGCATGTACCCAAAGGATGTTACCTTGCGGCAGAAGGTATTTTTACATCCATGTTCATTGTTGCTCTGTTCACAATAGCTAGGAAACGGAATAGACGTAGATTTCCATTACAAGAGCAATGCAGAAGAAAAATGTGAATTTTGCAGGTCAGTGTAGGGCTCAACTCTCATCAGAGAAGTTTCCTCTTCGAGCCAATGGGAACTATCATGGAAACCCACAAACCGAACAAGGTATAGTGAATAAGAGATTTTAAAGGGCCAAAATGGGAAGATCTCTCTGCTCACAGCTCAGGGATCTAAGTATAAGTAGAGGCAGAAAAACTGTAAGAGCCTGAGGTGGTGGAAGACTTGAAGAAAGTTAGGTCTTTATACACAATAGAACAATGCACATAGGAGCTCACAGACAGTGTGATCTATGCACAGGCCTTGTACAAGCTCAAGGTAGACAAAAATCCCAGAATGGAAGAGAGAACATGATCCCCCACCGAAGAAAACATGTGGTGCATATACACAATGGAATAGTACTCATCTGTAAACAGAAACAACAATGAAATTCGCAGGTAAATAGAAAGAACTAGAAAATCATACTGAGTGAAGTAAGAGGCCCTGACAGACAAATGCCATATTTATATGTATCTTATGGATACATTCTAGCTTTAAATTGTTTGTTTTATGTGTTTAGCTTGGAGCACAAGTAAGTGGAGGTCACAGAGTGCACTGAGGGGCCTATGAAAGGCACAGGGGGTTAATAGGACATAGAGAAAATGTAGGAAAGGATGTGAAAGACTGGAGATGGAGAGGTTTAAGCAGGGATGGGATGGGAGACTGGCTGGAGATGAATAGGTATGGACCAGTCCTCACAATGGTCACGCTATGGCCAAGGCACTGGGCTCCTTTCTCCCAAGACATTTTCTTTTCCCAAGGACACTTCCTTCACTTGACACATCTAGGGAGATAGAGTTGTACCAAAGACAGATTCCCTCCATCTTTACCCTGTGTCTAGGACCTGAGAAATGCTTGCTTACCTGTCCTTTCCAGAGGCATCTCCTTAACCTGCAACACTGTGAATAGAGACAGTGCCATTCTCTCTACCTGGCAGTGTGGTACAACATAGACTCCCTCACTGAAAGGATTTCAGTTACATAGCAACGTGCACATTTTCTGGAGAGATCATATGATATCTATTTTATAGGCATGCTTTAAGGCTGTAATTAGTTCAGAAAGCTGGCAAACATGAAGCTATGTGTTAGTTTGGGTCTTCTTGTTTATCTATACTACCATAATAATAAAGTCCCTTTACGGGAGTGTTTATGGGCAGGACAAGCGCACAGACACATTGTAGTTTGCTGGGCCTAACACTTGGACAGGCCTCTTATGCCTTTGGTCATTGAGTTGATGAGCTTGAATTTGAATCCTTCTTTGTTCCTTACTCTCTTTAGGATCTTGGAAAAGTTTTATCTTCTCTAACTCAGGCAAATGAAATAATAAACTCATAGAGAGAGTATTGTTTGGTAGATTTCTTTAAATAAATGTTAGCTTTTTTCCCAATTCCTTACCGTCCTTCCTTTGCACCAGGAGTCCAAGAGTTCTCACTTCACTTTTAAGCTCCTCCCCTCCTCTCTCCCCTCCCCTCCCTCCTCTCCTCCTCTCTTTCTCCTTCAGTTCTCTCCTGTGTCTCTACTACTCAGCCTCAGCTGGGCATGGGACGTGTCTGGGAACAGAGAATGCTCAGTGGGGCTGGGGAGATCTCTGGATTGATACCTTCCAAGCACGAACACACAAGTTTGATGTCAAGCACCCACCTGAAAAGCTGGGTGTGGGGACGTGTCCTTCGAATCAGAGCGCTGAGGCTCACTGGAGTCCGCTGGCCCCACAACCTAGACTATTCAGCAAGCTCCAGGTCAGTGAGAGCCCTTGCCTTAGAAAGCAAAGTAGATGGACCTGAGGAATGACATGCCAGGCTGACTTCTACCCTTCACATGCATGTGCACATACACACACACACATGGACACACAGAAACATGCACACACATAGAGAACACCAGCACAAATGAAATGAGGAAAAAATATAGTGGTTCTAGTCTCCATGTTCTGTTTCAGGACACTGGTAAAATGGACTCATCTGCTAGAGACCAGGGCCACTCCTGTGTCAGGGCAACGTTGGGACTTCAGGCTCTAGAGCATTTTATAGCTACCCAGCCCAGCAGAGACAGCCTAGTGCTCCTTGGGGTGAGTCTGAATATAGGCCAAGTGGCTGGGGTGCTGGTGGTTGTTTCATAGAGGATAATCTTTCTCATACACTGTATTCTTTCTCTCCTGCCTCCTCTTAAAACATAAGTAGCCAAGTAGTATCAATTTATTTGCTGCTTCTTATAATTACATTATCCATGATTAACTCACTGGAGTCTAATTTCACTGCAGAGTTATTTGGTGGGAAAGCTCCATCACTGGGCACGGTGGGACTCTTGTGAGCACAGCCTTAACTCTGTTGGATGCATGGTGCTTGCTTAATGTACTTGGAAAGGGACAAGGAAGAGGCTGAGAAATGGCGGCTCCCCCCATCTTGCTGAGCTGCAAAGTCCTTCCACATTTATTATTTCAGTTGGTGCTAACACTAGCTGTATGAGGTAGCATGGTTGTCATGCTCATTTCCAGTCCAGACACTGGGGAGCGGAACCGGGTCAAATCATAACACAGTGCCCTAGATGGAATGAAAACTCATATGGACATCCTGCTGGTCCCCTCTCCCAACACACCCTATCTCTAGGGATATTGACCCACGATTTTAGTTGAGATCATTTGTTTGGCTCCTGTGGCTTCATGAAGGATGGAGTTGTGCTGTGATAAGCTGAGGGTATTGTAAGCTGGAAGATGTGGTAAACACGTAACTTACTGAACGTTGTAGCTCAGTCATAGAGTGTACTATGGTTGTTTCTAATGGCCAGAGCTGTGCCAACTGTGTGTTCCCAGCACTGGAGGAAATCACCACATAGCTTATCGCCAGTTCAGGAAAAGAGCAAAACTCAAGGTGTGTTTTCCAATGAGTGTGTTTTGCATTTAAATCTCTGTAAATCCAAGGCCTTAAATATTTCCCAAGTTCTCTGTCCTATTGCCTGGCAGGCTCTTGCTCCTTGCTGCCGTCTCCTTTCTCCTAGAGGAAAGAGGCTGCTGGTCCCTAGCTTCTCCTTTCCTTTCCCCTTTCTTGAATAATTTCCTATATTAAACACATAATGGTGAACTTGTTTTATTTTTAATTAAGCAAATAAAACACTACCCATATAATTGAATTCTTTTCTTGTTCTCCATGAGTCTATTTTACCTTATTTCTGAAAAACATTCCACAGAACCTGTTTGCATTATTCTGTGCTTTTATGCTTTCATTATGCGTGTCTGAAATACATTCAGTGGTATTGTTTTATGTTTTACATATAAGTGTGTTATATTAAAATGGTTATCTCTATCTATCTATCTATCTATCTATCTATCTATCTATCTATCTATCTATCTATCTATCTATCTACCTATCTAATCTATCTATCTATCTATCTATCTATCTATCTATCTATCTATCTATCTATCTATTCATTCTTTTTAGTGATGGAGATGAAATCTAGGGCCTTCTCCATGCTAGGCAAGGGCTCTCCCAGTGGTCTTTCCTTTCCCACACCATATAGTTTGATTTTAAAACTCAGTTTAGATTTTTAAAGGTCATTTTCCACACATGTGTATGCAGCTCATGAATGTTCACTTTTGTGGTATCTGTGCATTTTCTATTGTCCTGTCAATGACCATATAAGTTGTCTCAGCTTTTGGTATTACAAAGATGTCTCAAAAAGCATTACTTTACATATCACAGTATCTAAGGTAGATATTGTGGCATAAACTTAGTTTGTGTTAGGACATGCAACTCCTCACTTCTAGGAGATATTACAAGCAATCTGAAGTCTCTTCAGGGTGTCACTACCTTCTTGATGTCATCAAACTTTTAAATTCTGATAATGTGATAGGTGTAAACTGGCACTCTTTTGCTTTAACTGCCATGTCATTGGTGGATAACAAAGCAGAGCACCTTCTTAGGCAGCTCCTCCAAACCAATCACCTGTCCTTTAGTGTTGCTCACGATGTCTCTGGCTCTACAGGAAACTTAAATTCTGCCATCCTCTGATCTGGCCTTTCCTTTTGTGTTTGTTTTGAATATGAAGAAATTCTTCTCTGCTCTGATGACCTGGCATAAAAATACTTTCCTAGATTGTATTATAATATTTTAAAACTTAAAAAAAAAATCTTAGCTTTTCATCTTCCTGGAATTTATTTGCAGTATTTGTCATTTTTATGTTTGTGATGTTGGAGAATTCTAATGTTAAGTTCTCAACATTAAAATATGCTTTTTTGGGGACACTGGGGATCAAATACCCCATACCTTTACTGCTTATTTATAATCACCACTGTGTGAAAAATTTCTGAGCATGCATGCACCATTTTCTCCCTGGGCATTCTGGCTCTTTTCAATGGCTTATGCACCCCCTACCTCTATCATACTCTTAGGTCATTTATTTTGATGCCTGTGACCTGAGACCTTGTATGCCATAACAAAGCATTTTGGCTGTTATTGACTCTTTTAACTTTCATATGTATGTTGCTTACTCTTTTACGAAACTACTACTTCCTGCCAGTCTGCAGAATTCTCTACTGTCCCATCCATCCCAATGGCAACTTCCCACAAAGTCTAGGTCTCAGCCCTGACTCTATTATCAAATATCTATCTGGTCTTGGCTGAGCCACACGACTACTTTGGCTTTATTTTCTTAACTGCCTTATGCTTGCCTGGTGTGGGTGGTTGCTGAGCTGATCAAGTGAGATAAAGGTGTGAGAGTGCTCTTGTGAGCTCAAAATAACAAGTCAAACCTAGAAAGGGATAACCATCCTAACCTCAGCATGACCTGTGACAAACGCACAGCTCAGATCATCTCCTCAGTCTCCTCTACTCTTCCTGATGCTCCTTTCTCCCAAATTTCCAGCCCTGTTATGCAAGGCTCTTTTCTCTTCAGGCTTTATCTTATTGATGAGCTAGAGGCAGCTTATATGCACAGGATCTGGGTGCTGGGTCAGACTCTCACTCCGTGACATCAGGCACTGGTACTCTGATAGTCTTAATTTCTTCATCTGAACAAAGCGCATGGTACCTATCCCACCCCTCAGGGCCATGAAATTCAAAAGGGAATGTACATAGAGGTACTTGGTAAAATGGGAGGCTCTATAGGAATCACAGGTACCATGAGTGGTTTTACTGACATTAGCATGTGTGAAACACCCTGAGTTACCTGTGTCACTTGGATCAAAGCGTGTAGTAGAATCTAACTCATTTTCTTAGCAAACATCATTGGCTTAGTATAATGTCTACATATTGTTTTAGAAGATGTAGGAACTCTCTTTAAATGAATGGATGATGATGATGATGCTGATGCTGATGATGCTGCTGCTGCTGCTGATGAGTGTTATTAAGATAGGATTTCACTATGTAGATCAGGCTGACCTTGAACTAATAATCGCCCTGTTCCTGACTCCTGAGCCAGGCCACAGACAGTTGTAGTACCTGGCTGGAAGTTCGTCAGTGTACTGCGGGCTGGCTGGTCTGTGGGCTTCCAGGTGGCTCTCCTGTTCACTGGGCCAGTGGGATTATAGATAAGCATCTGGCTTTATGTGGGTTCTGAACATAGATCATCAGGCTCGAGCGGCAAGCACTCTTATCCACTGAGCCATCTCTCTGGCCCCTGGAAGTCTTCTTGGTAAGTATCATTTCCTGACTTTGAGGTCTAGATGTGTGGAAAAGTAGAGGTTGGTGAGTGGTCCATGAAGTTTTTCTGGAAAGAGGCAGAGCTACCTACCTGCATGCAGAAACTCAGCACTGACCTGAGGGAGTGAGAACCCTGTGGGTGCAAGGGTGGAAGCAAATCAGTCTTTGTCCCTCCTTGCTGAGTGCAGACTGGATTCAGTTAAAATGAGCCTCGAGGTCAGCCCTGAGATAATGGGAGAGTACCTCCCCTGGAGTGAGCATATGGCTCTGCCCTGCGTCTTTCTGACCCTTGCATCTCTCACTTCTGTGCCAGGATCAGCCTTGGACTTGGGCCAAATGACATTCATGGGCCAGATGATACAACACCATAGCCTGCTCCTTAATCTATTAATAATACAGAATGTCCTTTCCTTGGTAATTAAGTTCTTGCCATTAGTTCTATTGAAACAGAATTTTTCATCAGTGCTCCGCTGCCTCCTTCCCTGGCTGACCTTACTTTCAACTCAGTTGAGAAGTTGTTGGGTCCCTAAGTTCCCATCATGACTGCCTACCCTGCCTGTGCCAATAGCCACTTCTCTGTTGTAGTTTAGACAGAGCCCTGGCTTTCTGACTTAGCTTTGGATCTTAGTCCAATAATTCATCATCTGTGTTTTTAATAATAGAGCCAACACCATTGATCTTCTTCTATTCCTGTGTTGTCCTTGCCCACTCTTGCTTGACTTTTCATGCGGTATTAGTGAAATTCTACTCCTCTTCCAAATCCTGTCTTGTCTAACTTTAAAATGCAGATGAAATGTGGAATCTTTTCCTACTGATTTCTAAGCTTTACCTCTAGAACCACTCTGTGCTTTCTTTCTAATCGTTTTATTCCAAATAGACTACAGCCAGCTTTTTTCTTCTTTACACAAGAAAACATGAAGCTTAGGAATGGGTTTTATGGGTGCAGCTTGCTTAGATCCTTCTGTTAGGATAAGGGACACATTGCCCTAGCACTTGCAAGTTCTTCTCAGAAGAGAACAGATTAGTATACCCTTCCTTAACAGGACTGATCGCATCTTGTGATGCTTGATGTGGTCAGAGCAATCGGGGGGAAGACAGCTTAAAGATCCAGCCACTCTTGACAATCCCACTTCAGAGATATCTACGTGACGAGTGGAGGCTTTGTGATACATCTGAAGCCCCCTCTTCCTTGGGAGCATTCTTGCCACCTCCCCTTCCCATGCCCTGCCAAAGCTGGTTATGAGAGCATATCTTTAACATAAAAGCTTCCATCTCAGAGACTGATTCTAGAAGACCCCAGCTTGCAACAGGAGTGCACAAATATTTCTTTCTTAGCCAATACACTATCGACTTACCATGCTTTTTGTCTTCTCCCTGAGATAGGCAAATTAGTGCCTGCCTCCACTCAAAGATGGGCATGTCGGCATCCCCATCAACCTGTGTATATCGTATCTTATGAGTCAAAAGGATTAAAACCTTAGATCTAGTCCAGTCACATGAGTCCTTAAAAGCAGAAGATTGTTTCCAGTTGTAGTTGGAAATAGGATTATAGAATGGTCAAGAAAAATGGAACATTATCAAATTCAGAGATGGAGAAAGAGGTCAAAAGCCAAGAAGCATAGGCAGCTCTTAAAAACTGAAAAGGGAATGTAAATGGATTGTTCTGAGAGTTTATAAAATGGAGCCCAGCCTTGAAAGTATCTTGGTTTTAGCTAGTGAGAACTGTATCCGACTTCTGAACTACAGTACAGCAGTATAAAGTTGCTTTAAGTCTCTGAGTGTGTGGTAACTTGTTACATTAGTAACAGAAAACTAACGGAGTCCTTCACAAATCTTTTATTTTAAAAGATTTATTTATTTATTATGTATACAGTGTTCTGCCTGTGTGTATGCCTGCAGGCTAGAAGAGGGCATCAGATTTCATTACAGATGGTTGTGAGCCACCATGTGGTTGCTGGGAATTGAACTCAGGACCTCTGGAAGAGCAATCAGTGCTCTTAACCTCTGAGCTATCTTTCCAGCCCTCAAGAATCTTCTTAACATCTGTTGTTTCTTATGACCTTGGACATGCCTGCACTTTCATTTTCTCATTACGAAATTTAAAAAAAAAATTGGGTCACACGCCGTAAAGCCCCTTATATGTCTACATTGATCCCAAGCATAGTGACTAATGGATTTTTGTTTTTTTATTTTTTATTAATGGATTTAAACTTAAATTTTAAAAATTTAATTCTTAGATTAAGTCATTAAAAGCTATAGATACCAAGGGGACTGAACATATCATGTCCTGACTGTAGAGAAAATGAAGTCAGTCATTACTGATGATGATGATTGTGTGTGTGTGTGTGTGTGTGTGTGTGTGTGTGTGTGTGTGTGTATGTGTGTGTGTGTAAGGATGTGCTATGGTACATGTGTGGAAGTCAGAAGTCAGAGGTCAAAGGAACATTTAGGCGTCAATTCTTTCCACCATGGGTTTGGACATATCAGACTCAGATTACTAGGCTTTTATAGCAGCAGATTGTACTCGCAGACCCATCTTGGCAGCCCTTAGTCATCATTTGTAGTATCTTAAAAAGTATTCCTAGCCTGAGTTTTGTCAAGAAAAGCAGGGCACTAGAAAGGGGTGACATAGAGCTTCAGTTGGCTCTTTTAGCTTCTTAGTAGAGGTAATCACTACAATTGCCACTTCTTTAACTGGTCTGTGTTATCCATAAAATAATAATGGCAATAGCACAGTGATAGTGGTGATCATTCTCTAGGCTGGTCTGCCAGGGTGTGATTTTGAAATCCTTTTTTTTTCTTCCTTCCTTCCTTCCTTCCTCCCTCCCTCCCTCCCTCCCTCCCTTCCTTCCTTCCTTCCTTCCTTCCTTCCTTCCTTCCTTCC
>CM052715.1:61027310-61194740 GCA_028551405.1 Uromys caudimaculatus
TATATATTTGTTACTAAAAATTAAAATCACAAGATTTTCTTTTATTATAGACTTCTAAAAACCACAAAATGTAACAACCCACTCTAATTATTATTACCTTCTAACAAAACTGCTCCTAAATCCATTTACAATCTTTCAAGTTATTTATTTCATTTCAGACTTGAAGCTTCTAAAACATATACGAGTAAAGGAGACTCTTTGGCACTTCTTTGTGTCAAATCAAAACATAAAGGTACAATGAAGTCACTCAATGCATCCAAACTGTACATGTCCCTCAAAGATTGCTGGTGACAGGTTTGGAAGAGATTCTCCAGCACCAAAAATAATGAAAGAGAAACATATCTCTGAGCTTATATATTATATATACAGGTTATTCAAAATTATTGTTGCAATCTAATTTCTTAGAGTAGCTTTCCTACCTACTGTATGACATTGCTATCTTGATTGTTATCTGTTATAATATCTATTGTCCTGTGGCTCCCCATGAAAAGAGATCCACTAGTATTTGAAATCAGGCCTAAGATCCTGGCATCCTGGTGACTATTACCTTCCTTTCTCATCAATACCTGCTTGCCTGTCCTAAGCAGCTACCTTTTCTCTCTGTGTTGGTATAGAGTGGCTGGTGTGGTTATCAATCAATCAATCAATCAATCAATCAATACATTTGTGCTTGGCAGTACAGCAATTTTCATCAGTGACCTTAGGATAGCATTAACTGTGGTGTAGATGCTCTTTCTAAACCTGAGCCAGGAGTTGAAGCTGGTAGAGATTATTAGTGGCTCTAAAACCTGAGCCAGGAGTCTTCCAACTCAGGTCCTGTTTTGTACATGAGTCACGGAAGCTGATGGAGATTATTAGCAGCTCAATCCTCTGCCTCACTCATCTTTCTCAATTTTCAAACTTTCAATTTGTTCTGCAGTGAAAGATCCTCTCATTTATTTTTGACATACAAATAGAAACTCTCCCTCTAGGATTTTGCAGAGACTGTGATATGATTATGCTAGCTCATATCTGTAAGAAAGAAAAATTGAGGGGAGACACACCCTCAAGGGTCAAGCCTTCTCATAGGGACCCACTTCTTTCAGGTCTGCTTCAGTTCCCAAGGAGCCCAGTGATCTCAGAGAGTGAAAACTGATTTTAACTTTTCATTATACTATTACTATTTACAACGGCTGTTTTAGATGCCATAACCTTGGCAACAAATTCTAGTACACACTTACAGTTTCCTGGGTCTTGGTGCTCTTGAGAACGTCTATTTAGATGACTTTAAGTGGTCAGAAATAGCCCTGAAAAGATACCAGAGGTTAGAAACGTTGGAACATCTAAATTGCTTTCTTTATTTAATGATTCCTATGATATCTTTGAAAATTATGAACGATGATTTTATTTAGAGAAAACACAGAGAAGTTGAAGAACAGGATCTATACATAAAATACTGTTAACTCATGGAACATTCACATTTTTCAATGTATGTATACATGGACATATTGTCTTTAGTTTGAAAACAGGGGTCATACTGTACACATGGCTTTATAGTATTATTTGTTTTATTATTGAATTGATATTGTAGATAGCTTTTAGTAATAAACAGACCTCAACTGGCAGACAGCATCTCAGATGGCTTTCAATCGTTACTGTCGAGATGAGTCTTGTCAAAGTCAAAGCAAACGGGATAGGGCGAAAGCGTGGTGACTGAGATGAAGTGACAGAAACCGACTTTGTCTTTTGTGTGGCTCACCCTCTCTTGCTCTCTGGCTTGCTTGTGGTAATGGAGCCATTTTATGAACTGCCCTACAGAAATGCTCACATAGCAAGCAACTGAGGGAGACCCCTGATCCACAGTCCATGAATAAAGCAAAAACTTCTCTAGTACACTTCAAAGTGCATCCTTTCCTAGTTTGGCAATGAGACAGCTATGGTTCCCGTAAACATTTGCACTGCAATTTTGTGAGAGATTCATGTCAGAGCACATAGGGAAGCGATGTCTCTGATCTGATGAACTTCTAATTAGTACTTTTGTTGTTTTAAGCTAATGTTTTAGGATAATGCAGCCATGCATAGTATAGTGCACACAGTACTTAGTAGGCGTCTAATATTTCAGCTGTATTACAGTTTACCCCATGTTTTGTTGTTGCACAGTTTGGCTCTTTTACTTCTTTTCCTACTATAAAGATGGCTGCAATGAATAGCATCGTAGCATAGCTCAAAATATAATTTTGTGTTATTTTCAATCACCCCCCCCCTTTAGATTGTGTCTCCATATAAATCAGTTAGAAATCTAAATTTAAAAAAAACCAAAACCTGAGAATGAAAGAACTATGTTCAATTATTGAAAATTACTAGTTATTCTGACATTAAGGAATATTCAAACTAGCATTGTTTTGAAGCCATTCTGATGGGTTCAGCCAGCCTAAAACCACTCATCTTGAGTGAACACTGATGTTCTGACAGTGAGGTGATGCTCATGGTTTCCAGGATCTTTGGAAGGGAGAGCAACAATACTGAATAGGAAGCAAATACTATGTCAGGTTATTTTGAAAATATTCAGCCTATTTAAGTTATCTAAGACATTGTCAGTAAATTCAGATTTCATGCTAACAAGCTAGATGGGTTGAATTCAATGGCTATTCTTTTGCAAGCATTTCTTATACATAGATAACACCACTATTTGTGACTCATTGTTGCGGACAAATGCATATTTTAATGAATGCTATATATTTTAACAGATTCCAAACCCTGCCGTTGGTGAAGCTAAGGGTGCAATTTTAGGATCTGAATAAGTAAATAAATGAGGAAGAAAATGTGTGTTAATTGCAGTAATTTGTGATACTTTCAAATTCTTAATTAAGAAATAAAATAGGATCATTAGCCATGACCACTCTAGATGGCATACATAGATCACCATTATAACCAGATGTAAGACCCAAAGTCCTTGTCATAAATGAAATAACAGAGGGAGGTCACTGGCACATTATAGCCACAGAAAAGGAGGGGAGAGAGCCACACAGAATGTCCAAACACTGCAAGTGCCATTTTCCTTGGCCCAGGAATTGCATTATTCTGAAACCATTGCTTCTGAGCTTGGAGACCTGCCTCTTCCTCCTATTCTCTGGAATAGATTCTTCCTTCAAGCTCCATAAAACATCTCTGAGCTTAGCCAGCAACTGTGTGAGCAACTGCACTGGTCTCACTACCTTTCTTCCCTCCCTCTGCTGCAGGCGGTGTGGGGACTTGGACTCGGGGCTCTGCCTGCCTCCTTTTCATGGTGAGCCAGTATTTTCAACAAAGGAGGGACGAAAATAAGGACGTTGCTTCTAATTAGAGCCATTTTTATTTGTGCTCCACTTTAAATTTTGAGCATTAGCTTTTCAATATGTCACACAATTTGTCATTAAAAAACTTGTTTCTAGGACAAGTGAGTACCCAGACATTAACTGGGATTGTCCCCAGTAAATCAGGGTGACTGAGAAATGTCCAGTTAAGTTTCTAGGGTAACGGTTGGGTGAGGGTAGGCACATATGTTCAGGTATGTAAGAGAAAGCTGTTTGGTGATATGAGAATGATATAGGTCTGGGAGAAGGGAGACTGAGGACTCCGCTGTGGGAAGAGATGAAGAGAGCCAGTCATCATGTTTCTGCAGACAAGCCATGCATCTCCTTGGCCTCTTTTCTGCTGAGATGCTGTTTATCTTAATGTGGATGCCCAGGTAGGTGTGGGCACTCCTTGAAGGCAGGCCTAGGCAGGTGTAGGTAGTCACTTGTAGTCAGCTCAGCAGTGAGCAGTGTATTCGTAGGAACAGTTTGAGGGATTCTGAATGATTCAAGACAAAGGAAAAAAGAAAGGAGATCATCTGTGGATGATTTCCAAAAGGACCAGAGCAGTGTGGGATTAGATGTTTGAATATTCTGAGCAGGACCTAAGGGAAGCCAGAAGCCAAAATCTATCTTCTGGGCATCTATTATTTCCCTTTAATGGAAGTCATGAGAACGGCCTGAGATATTCCTCTCGCACTCAGGGAATTGAGATGGCACAGATTCTTCCACTCAAAGGCTCTTTCTTTTTGAAAAAGAAAACCAGAGGGAATCCCGGACGCTGGTAGCTGTATTGACTAAAGATTGTCCTTTTTAGGAAGGCTACCCGACCTTCCCACTCCTGAATCTAAAACCCCAGAGAATTCACAAGGAATGAAATAAGTTCTCATATTTTGCACTATCCCCTTTCTGGAATAATCCTTGCTTAATGCCTGCATCTGGACACAGTTCTGGCCACCTGTGGGCTTTTGGGGGCACTGCTGTGTGTGATGTGAATGTTATCACCATTATTTACTGAAATTGGGGTACAAAGGGACTGTTTTTTGTCTTTAATTTTCTAAAAATGTACACTCAAGAGGAAAGGCGCCTTGCCAATTTCAGAAGCAAGCCAAGCAGAAACAAATTAAAAACATATGCATAAAAACAGAGACTAGAGATTAGATTAGGGCTTCACAAAACCCAGCACATAAGGGGCTCCTTAGAATCCACTGATTCTATAGGTTCCTAGGTGTCAGTACAATTACTTAGCCCAGGGAAAGCAGGATGCTAAGAAGATCCAAAAGAAGACAGATAAAGTAGACTGGAAATGCCTGAGCTATGAGAAGATCCTGGGAAGTATTACCCATCCTGTGAAGGACCAGGAACATTCTTTGTTGAAATTCTTTTAAAGAAAGTCCTACAATATGGGCTGTCTCTGCTCTTACATCTGACAAATGTTTGTTTGCTTTTGTACATCTTTTTGTTTAACAGATATTTCCGGATCATCACCTCTTTCCCTAGTACAGCCTTAGGTGCTGGAATTCAGGGGTGAACAGTTAGAGAAAGCACAGCTGTGCTGAAGGAACGTCTACTTTTAATACAGCTGTTTTCAGCTAGCCCTGTCCACTTCGTTTGAATTCATTTCAAAACACCGAGGAAAATGCAAACCAGAAACACAGAACCCACCCTTATGGAGGAAGGTCTTCCAAAAGCAATGCGTTTGCAACCATAACCAGTTGGTGCTGGAAGATCTGCCAAAGGCCTCAAACAAAGTGGGTAGAGCCCAGTTTGTGAAAGAGGGCAAACACTAAAAAAGTCTTTGGGGGAACAAGTGATCTAAAGCGGGGAATCAGTCTGCAAACGCAGTGCTAGGCCTTGTTAAGAGGTAGAGATACAGGAGCTCAAACAAACAAGACAATCCGTAGACTCAGCATCTAAGTGTGCCTATTGGAGAAGAAAGCCAGAGGAAAAATGTTCATGTTAATCAGTCTTGTAACCATCAATCTCTTCTTTTCTTGGGGGAAGATATAAAGGTGAAATTGACCTGTACACATGAAATAGTCACAACCCCACATGTGATAGGTAGTATTGTAAACAATCAGACTGTGCTGGGTACTATCATGGGTCCTTCCTCCCCCAAAACTTGCTGCAAAATAGGTGGGCAAAAGGGAGCTGTCCCAGTCAACTATTAGCTGGAATTAAAAAAAATATATCAGAATAATATTACAAAGATGTTATAATAAGGGAATTGATAACCAGAGAAAAAGCACAGACAAAGAACACACACCAAATCATGTTGCCATCAAGAAAAAGGAAGCCAGGCATGCTAAGAAAATTACCATAAAACCAACAAACATGCCAACACAAAAGACTTTAATGAAGAAAATAGTTTAAATAAGAAATCTGTGAGAAGGAGAAGGCGGAGAAGGAGTGAGCGAGGGAGGTAGGGAGGGAGGGAGAGAGAGAGAGAGAGAGAGAGAGAGAGAGAGAGAGAGAGAGAGAGAATGCACAAGCATAAGTGAGCAAGTGCAAGGAAGAAATGGAGGAAAGCAAAGTCATCTCCAGTTTAGAGACCCATTTTAGGCGACAAAACCTCAAAGAAGCATAAGAATATAGGATGTCTCAGCAAATGGTTTAAAAGGATGAAGAATGGACAAGTGTATAAAAGATAGAGCAGATTCAGCAGATCTGTGCAGATGTTTCAGCACAGGGCTTGAGAAGGGTGTGTGTGTGTGTGTGTGTGTGTGTGTGTAGCAAAATCAGAAAACGTATCTGAAAGAATATGACAACAAAAGGTCTCCAGAAAAAAAAAATTACTGAAATCTGAATGCCATACAAAGCAGAGAGTAACAGACCACAGATCACAGACTGTGTCAGGAAATATTTATGAAGGCATATCGACCCTGAAGGCAAAGGTGTCTGCCATCCTGATGACCAAATTCAACATGAAGTAAAGCAAGCCATGCTAACCTCTTCTTTCCAAATGGGCAGTATGGTCTGACATGTAGTGAGAACCTCTGGTGCCCTGTGTGGAAGCTTCACCTGTCAATAAAAATGCTGTTGGCCTATTCAGCTTAGGTGGGAAATAGGGAAGTGAAAGTTCTGGCACAAAGAGAGGAATTCTGGGATAGAAACAGGTACAGGAAGGGAGATTCTCCCCAGACACAGAGACACAAGACAGTCACATGAAAGTGAGGACCAGGTAACTGGCATTTATAGAATAAAAATATACAGGATAATAAGTTATTGGACTGGTTTGGGAACAGGCCCAAGCTATTGGTCTAGGCGTTTATTCACAAATAAGAAGTCTCGGCGTTGTTACTTCAGGGATCTTGGGCGTGGGTGGAAAGCCTGCTGCTATTCCTCACCATAACTTCACACAGTCATATGAAGCATACAAAACCTCGTCATTGAGAATTAGACAAGAACAAAGATTATATTCTACCTGTTGTTCAAGTGCAGCCCAAACACCCAGGCCCAGGAAGAGGCTCCTGCCTGAACCCTGTTTTGAGTACATTAGAGGCGGAACTTCAGCCAGTGGCAGAACGTGGAGAAACTATTGAAAGACTTGAGTGAGATCTTAATGGGTTCAGTCCTGAATCAAGGCAAGGAGTTGTAGAAATGGTGGTTAAAGGAATCCATGAAGATATTAATGAACTGCGACATTTTTAAAAATGATAACCAAGTTCAGGTGTGAGGAAAGAGAAGGCGGACAATAGTCACAGGAGACATGGCTGAGTTCAAGGCATGACCTACAGCGACACTCTCAGCATTACAAATGTTTGTGCACCAAAAATGTAACAGTGAAGTTTATTGTGCTGATCGGCAGTGCATACAAGCATAAAGAACAGATGTGCGAATACGAGAAGTCTGAAAGAAACTAAAAGATGGTTTTGAACTTTGCTAGAAGACTATCTCTAGCTTTCAAGTCCTTGTATTTGTACAAACAGCTATAAGAGAATCTGACAGTCCTTCCTCTCCTCTTCATTCTCTTGGTCCAAACACCCACAGTGTAAGTCCGTGTATCTAAATCATATGGGCCAGCCCTCCTTTCCAGCCTTCTCTCTGTCTCTATGGCCTCAGAGACACCCTTCAGACCAGGGGTTCTGTTTTGCACACCTTGGGCCCATGACACTTCCTTTCTGTGAATATTTTTTTATTCCCCTCTGTGGTAGGTGAACATAACCTTTGAGACTTTATAGCATCATCTCTCAGAAGCCTTCTCTGTCTCTCACCGCACCAGGCACAAGACACAAAAGTATACACAGCTTTGCGACTATAGTTGTTTAGGATGGAGTCAACCGAGTCCCTGTAGGCAAGTAGATACCACAGCCTTCCAGCAATTCCCCATTATCCTTCCTTAAAATGAACAAAAAATCAGTCGGTGTATATGTGACTTATGTGACGTATGAATTCCACAGTGCATGTGTGGAGGTCAAAGGAAGCTCTGTGGAGTTGGACTTTTCTTTCTACCTTTACATGGGTTCCAGGGATGGAATTTAGGTTGTCAGGGCTGCATAACAGACACTTACACCCATTTGTCCTCCTTGTTCACCCTCCATTCTCCTCTTACTTTATTGTAGAAAATATTGGAAATAAATACAAATATCATGAACAAGAATTAACCTGACTCACAGACTATACTATTCAATGGACACATTTATGTTAGAATTGACATACCGAATAGAAGATGTAATGTTTCCTATTAAATGTATGCATTCATCCACTACCCCAATAAAGAAAAATCCATGGCAGAATTAGAACTAGAAAAATATCTATTATTATTATTATCTATATCTTATTATCTATAAACTCATCTATAAACCCCATTATTCTTTATTTCCTCTGCAACCACCTGATTCTCCTTCCTATACCCCATGGTCTCATCTTCCCGGTTTATTCAAGAACCCATCCCTTCCTCCATGAACCTACTTGTGGTCTCAGCCAGCCCCTTTATTTCAGGGTCCCCCAAAGGCTTTCTTTTTCTTTGCAATCAATTCCTTCATTTAATATTAAGGATTTCTGCAGCCTGGATATTTCTAAAGATGATCGTTACTTGTGTCTTACACTATTTCATCCACTCTGACCATCCCTCGAAGCACGCCGTGCACACATGCTGCCTCTATGGTTGTTCTGACCTCTACCTTAATGAGCTGCTTCTCCTTCTCCCCTTTCCCCATCCACCTATAGATGTAAGATAGGAGAAAGTCCATCTGTGCTCAGGTCTTACTTCAGACTCTGTTGATATTATTGATCCCTCAACCTGCATTTCTTTTTTCATTCATAGAGAGAGTTGTACTATTTTGTACGTGTTTTGTTTTACTAGACAGACAGGAGGCTCTCAGGTTTTTGTCTCATGATTTTTCTGCATCACCCTTGATCTTGCAAGGGACTGAGAATGTAGTAGCTTCTTACCCACTAAACATACTTTTTAAATACACAGAGGAAACTCACTTTGGTCCGTGGCATTGAGTGGAATGCCAGCTCACCTGAATCTGAAGCCTTAAACAGCCTTCATCCCTACCCCCTGCCTTACTCAGTTAGAGTGACCCAATTTCTAATCGTCATTTTCTAATTATTCACCTACCCTAATTAAATACATACTTGTTGCTTACTATTTTCAAGTCTCTTCCCTTCCATCACCTCAGCAGGTTCTTACATGATACTGTGCTACGTGCAATGTGGGGGTTCTCAAGTCACTTTACAAATGGGGAAATACAGTCCAGAGTCTAAGACCACACAGCGTGACACTGTACAAGGTCAGATACCCCTGTCCAGCTTTTCTTCTGCTCCAATACTCCTTGTATCAGAGAAAACTGTAACTGTCTCAGAGTTTCCAGAACTTCTCTCTGAAACATAAATATATATTTTTAAAGCATTGATTTTTGCTAAAATTTCTCTTCATTTTGCTTTGATTTCTCCTTCCTGGCAAAGAGATTGCCTTCTTCCCTGATGGTAAGCATTCGTTTTCTTTGCTGAATGATGGCCCCACTTGTTCCCCCCGTTGGTTCTTTTTGCCTGCATTTCCACTTAGCCTTGCCACCCCCTGGAGAACCATTCTGGCTTAATGCCCCCTGCATCCTTTCAAATTGTTCTTGCTCCTCAGTGCTGGTTTCCTGCAGGGCTGCCCTTCTCAGCTAATGAAGAGCCTCCAACTGAAGGCACTGCTTTCCACAGTCCCCCATCCTGCTGGGAGTGGGAGGTGGAGGTTGGAGGCAAAGGGGGTGACAGTCCTCCCTGTCTTGATGTTTTCAGAGGCAAGCAGGGGCTCTGGTGATACAGCTCTGGTAAGTCCTGGAACTCACTGGCACCTGGTTTTGTGATAAGAGATCCTACCTCTCACACTTCACACTGCATCTTCCGAAGGACCACTTTCTGCTCCCTCTGGGAGGTGGTATTCACAGAAAATCTCCTGTTCAACAGTATCATTCTGTAATTTATGTGCAGGAGTGGGTGGGGCAGAAGTAACATTTCTGCCCCACTCTCAATAATAGCAACTTTGTATTCTGTATTTTGGAAGAAGCCCTCAACACAATAGACCTTTAGATGAAATGACTTTTAGGTTCCACTAACTGAAAAAGACCAAGTAACAGGTAACCTAGTCTAGCACAGAACTCACCTCTCTGATTACTGCAGTGGCCCAACAGCTGAGCATATGACTAACAGTCAGTTCTTTCAGAGCTTCAAGTGGAACTGGACGGAGAAAGCCAGATGTCAGGGTATGAGGCCATAGGGACTTATGGCCAGATATGGGGGATGGGTAGTATCAAACCCTCCATCTCTACTTACCAGCGTTTACCCTTAGCTTTAAGGAGCTTGCCTATACAGTCTATAAATCAGTTTTGAATGCTTAAACCAGTTTGCTTTGCTAATTGCAATCGAGACAGGCCTGGATAACAGAATCTCTTCTTGGCTGTGACTTTTTCTATCCCAAACCCCAGTTACCTTTGCATTATTTCCTAATGGTTCAAGGTCAGGCATCTACACAGATGCACTGTGGTTACCTCAGAGGTTGATTCCTGCCTGGTATGAACCTGGAAAATCCCACCCACATGGACTCTGTTCCATCATTAGCAGGTGAGACACAACATATAGGTCCTTATATGAGTCAGAGTTCTGCAAGAGCAGGGTCTCTGTCTACTTAGTGCACTGATGTGTGCATCTGTCTAGCTGAATCTAGGGACACAATGGGCACGTGATAAATATCTGCTAAGTGGAAGAATCCTTGAATTCAGACCTTCATTCACTTACAGAGCTGTGTAGGGACCATATTTTCTACTCAGACTTTCAAGTCTTTGCCACTGAACCTCCAGTTTCTTTGTTTCCTTTCCTTTCCTTTCCTTTCCTTTCCTTTCCTTTCCTTTCCTTTCCTTTCCTTTCCTTTCCTTTCCTTTCCTTTCCTTTCCTTTCCTTTCCTTTCCTTTCCTTTCTTTCTTCTTCTTTTTTTTTAACCCATCCTCTATCTACCTGTCTTGCTTAGTCTTTCTCTCACAATTCTATTATTCAAAGAGGCTCTCGGGCGGATTACATGCATGTAATTGCTCCGAGCTCCTAAGAAGAAAGAGGCAGGAAAGTTGTAAAACTGAGGAAAACCCGGTCATCTTAGGCACTATCTCAGAGTAAAATAAAATAAAGGGTAAGGATGGAGCTCAGTGGTGGGGGAATGCATGCCTGGCATTTGAGAGACTCTGAGTTTAATCCTTAGTACCCCTTAAACCTCATAAAACAAATACACTCCACAAACACTGCGTGTAAGAGAGACAGGAAGGGAGGGGACGAGCGAGAGAAAGGGGATAGAGATAACCTCATGAAATCTGTTTTTACATCGATTGGCATGGCTATTCTTTCCATTGTGGGACGCATTTTCTCGGCATTCCACAGTCCCAGGTTTTGAATTCAAGCCTCCATGCTCAGCTCCGACGGACCTCTTGCTCTGTCCTTCTCATTCAGAATGGGTCTTAATTATCTGTCGAACCTTCCTTCATGTACAAGCTCAGACATGTCCACGTGCTAGCCATTCCCTGGTGCTACTCAGGCTTCATAGACAGAGCTGTTTATCTGTCTTTCTTTGCCCACCGTCTCGCCCCCTTTCTCTTCCGTCCATCATTGCATCTTTCTTCTGACCAGATCTAGGACAGTCTCCCATCCAGTTGCTGTCCTGTGCAGATAATAAGACCTGAATAATGGAAACGAATCAGCTTTGATCTGACCAGAGTGACACAGGCAATCCAGCTGCAACACTTATCTTTCAGATGGGAATATTACTACAGACCTCATAGGCACATGGCTGACAAAATTCTGTATGCTTAGCTCCCAGCACATAAAGTGCTCAAAAACAAATGGTAGTTACTATTGTTAGCATGTTTGAGGTACTAGGGAAACCAGGAAGACATTATTCTTTATATTTCCCACCCAGTGGAAGTCTCTAATATTTTCAACTTGACAGCAATCTCCACCTCATATTTAGCAATATGGCTCCTACACATCTGCCCCTTTGAGGCTCCTTCGTTTATCTAGCTGCTTTTCAGCTGGGCACACAGGCAGTAGCTCTCTTCTACATTTGTCCTTTGCCACAGCAACTGTACCTGTAGAAAATTATTTTTTGAACCATGGGGCCCTCAGCTGATCCACCCTGAGAGCTCAGAATTCCAGTCAGACCTTGTGGTTTTTAAGTAGGGCTCTAAGGAAAGGAGAGAAATGGGTGGGTGGAGAAATAGAGGGGGTGAGAGAGAAAGAAAAGAATGGAGGAAAGAAAGAAAGGTAACCAAGAAAGATGCCAGGCTCTGGTTTGGGTTTCTGTTTTGATATTTTTTGCCATGAGAACAAGACAAGGAGGAGAGGCCTTGCCATGGACTTCCGGTCCTGCCGTAGACTTCCTGCCCTGCAGAAGACATCCAGCCTTCTGGTGTTTTCCCGGCTATGTCTTGCTCTGAATACTCGAGAGAGGAGATGTAATTGCTAGCAAAGACCTTACAGGTAGATAGCTGAAAATATATGCGTATGCTGAGCTCTGTGCCGGGGACATAGAGCACCCGTATGTAGATGTTACTCATTGTGCTAACTGGCCTGATGTTTTCATGCAGCACTTTGGCTGACTGAGCAGCCCTGGATTTGGGGGCACTCATTGATTTTTTTCCCTCTGCCACTGTTTGTGGCTGATGGTGGAAATTCTGCCTTTTTGCTGAACCCCCAAACCCATGCATGGGATTCTGCTTGGGACAAAGGTTGTATTGCCTTCCCCCTTCCCTTTGTTTTGGCTTTTGCCATCTCGGAGCTCCCTCTGCTACTCTTGCTGTATTGTGTGCTTCTCGTCTCTTGAGCTGGTTCCTGTGTGAGTGCCTCTCTGTCTTTTTTACCGTTCCCCTAGCTATCTGTCCATTGTCTGTTTTTGTTTGTCCCTCACTCTGACAGTCAGCTGTTCCCAGCTGCTCTCTCCCCTCTTGCCCCCTCCCCGAGTACATTTCGGTTCTCCCTCCCACCCCTTCTCACTGCCATGATGCTGCTGCGGTGAGGAGGGGCAATCTATCTGTCAGAGACAGGCTCCGCCAACCTCAACCACCTCTCTCCTGCTGCTGGCAATTATCTGGAGGTTGGCACAGGGCCCGGAAACTGCTGCTTGCACCGCCCTGCGGCTCAGGGTCTGCTCCTCCATGCCAGCCCCTGCAGAGGATCACTTGGTGCCATGCCCAGGATGTGACAACCTGCAAAGGTCACACACACTCCAGAGAAGATGGACTGCTCTGCAAGTGGAATTGACATCGGGCAGATTTTGCACAAGGCCCTCTAGATTTTCCAGCACTTCCTAGAGGCGAATAAAGAACAACAGAATCCCAGAAATTACACACAGCAAGGCATACTCCCCACACCCACCTTGACATTTGCCGTATATTTCAGGATTTAATTTAATTTTTAGAAGATGGATTTTGTCCTTATTTGAAATATTATAGGGGATTTGTTATAAGACATCTTCAGAGGTTGCTAGCATGTCTGATTCCAGGCATGGAGCTGATCACAGCTTTAAAGAGTGATGTGTATTTCAATTCTGTAGGTAGAACCATAGTTACAGCCTGGCCTTCTCCTCTCCTCTCTCTGTACGAGATGGGACTTAGGAGCTGAAGGAGAGCATGGTGGTGCTTATTTACTGCAAGCCTTGCATGAAGGCTATTTGAAGTCCAGAGAGGCCAGGTTACCGTAAGACAGCCGGGTCGTTTGTAGCAAATGCTGGACCAGGCTTTACATTTTTGATGTGATTACTGCGCTCATATCCCATGTACCCTGCTTGGTAGGTACAGTGGAGTCACAATGTTTTAACAAGGGAGAGAACAAGCTTCCAGGAATGCAAATGCCTATGTCCAGATCACTCAGCCACTAGTTGTGGGAGTCCTGGTATCTCATCTATTTAATAAAATGCCCTTTTAACCAGTCAACTAACATTGCAAAGCATCCTGGCAGCTGGAGATACTAGAAGAATAATTCTTTGGCACTGACTTGAGCCTTTTCAGGTGTTCTGAGCATGAACAATCTTTCCATAAATATTGCATTTGCAAAGTCCTTCCTTCAGGTGTTCCATTATGATCAAGGAGCCTCTGCCTGGGGCCTTCTGTGTGTGCTGGGCTCATTACATGGCAGGTTAGCTCAAATTTTCTGCTCACTCAGTGTTATATCCTACAGTCTGTCATTTGGAGACCCTCGTGTCCACAGAACTCTGTTGCTAGCTTACCACAGCCCATTGGCAATTTACCTCTGACCACTGTGGTACTGCCTTCCCAAACACTGGGAAAACCTTAACTGCAAAAGGAAATGTGCAAACACAAGAGATGATTGGACAATTAGATAATCTTACAAACCTGACTATAGCCAAATCAAGTTCATGGCTGGGTCCAATGTAAAGATGCAGTTGTATGGCCTTGGTCTTTTCCCTGTGGCTCTTAGTCAATAGTAACTGCCGCCATGATGAACCCAACACTGAATTATTGACTTCCTTTACATCATCCCCTTGAAACTTATAATCACCCCAGGAGGCAGTATTGCTGTTCCCTTGAAAGTTTGAGAATACAAGGTCACACAGCTCATGTCTGCTCCTCAGCAGGCTGCCAAGCTATACCTTCATTTATCTGGTTCACAAGGAACACAGATAAGAGGTAGTGAAGGGACAGCGGTGTCATACAGTGAGGTTTTGCTGTATGTAGCTCAGGGGCAGCAGAGCCAGCCCATGAATGACAGCAGATGGGACTCTGTATTTTGGGGTTGGCCCTGTCTTTATACTTCCTGAGCCCCCAAAGGCATGCTGTATCAAAGCATATTATAAAAACAGGCATTTATCAGCACTCTCTACAAAGGGGACCAGGAGGAGAGCAGTTCAGTAGGTTTTAAGCGGGGAGGAATCACCATAACGATGTCAATGACAGCAGTAGACACAATGGCTCGAGTGGATGCAGGTGACGAGCAAAGATGCCAATGAGTCATGATCCCAACATTTGTCTTTTTTTCTTTCAGTTTTGAGGAAGTTAAAGTGTAGAAGATGTTAAACCAACAAAACAAAGGAAGAATAAAACCTCTGCCAGCTGATTCACATTTTAGGGGCGGAACTGGGATTCAGACATCATCCACCTGCTGCCAAAGCCTTCCCCACCACGAGCCTCTTGAGGGCTCTATACTTTAAGTGTATTTTTAGTTGGCGAGGAGATGCTTTCCTGCTAAATAATTAAAGCTTCAGAATTGTCCTGGTACTTAAAAGGCTACATTTCAATTATTTGGAACAGTCGCTGAGGCAGAACAGTCTCCCAAGTACATTCTGTGTTGGCAACATTTCAAGTCGTATATCCTGGAGCCTTCAGACTCCAGTGGACAATATATACTTCTGGCGTGGCAGCCGTTCGAGGGGGCCCTAAAACTGGGGAATTTATGGGCCTTTAAGGTGGTATACAAACCCCTTGCCTGCTTGGAATGCAGAACTCTGGCCCCTGATCTCTCCATGGAAACCAGGGATTGGCTCCAGCTCTTCAGCCGGCTCTTAAAGTCTGAACCTTTGGTGCTGAAGCTTTATTTCCCCTTTCTGTGCCATTATGAGGGACATTGAAGAAGAAATTCTCTTATAGCTCAACTGACTCCAGATTTATGGAGAAGTGTGGAAATATTTGCCCTCTGTCTGGAACTGTTGAAGTGGGAAAAAGAAATGTTTTCTACAGACTTGAAAACAGAAACACTGATTTGTTTTGCTTGGGGTTTGCTACTCTTTTAATGATAACTTGATGCTTTCTGGGGACTCTTAAGGGGGTGGGTTTCTTGCAGGAAGACAGACAGCTGGGAAAATGTGAAGTTCTTTTCTTCCATCTTCCACCCCACCCTCTGTGTTTCACCAGCCCCATCTTCCCTTTTTAATTCCAAACTGTGGGGATCAGAGTCCCATTTCATCTGAGACTTCTTCAGGAAGGAAAGCAGTCCAGTATTAATTCACAGTAATTATGAAGTTGACAGGTCACAATCTCCTCAATGCTTTTAGCCCAAATGTGGAATTACTCTCTAATGGTGTAACTTCAAGGCACATGGGAGATAAATAAATCCGGTCGAATTTGAAGTACTTGGCAGCCCACTTTTGCCACATCACTCAGGTCATGCTGGTGGGAGTGGCTCTGACTGTATCCGTTCGTTTTGCCATAGGGCTCCTGATTTCCAAAGCCAAATTTATTCTTGACATTTCGATCTCGAAAGTTTACATGAGGCTTCCTAGCAGATTTGAAGGCTACTTCCCAGAGCTTTGGTCTATAAATTAGATGAGACTCTAATAGAAGGAGATCAATTAGTCTGATGTTACTCAAGGATGGCTCAGAATGAGGCTCCTAGCAGGGGAGGAAGAAAGACAAATGCAATTCTCATTAATGAATCGCACAATTACACTCAGCCTAGGAGGTTCCTGGAGATGACCCAGTATTTGAGTTCATCTTTACCTAGTCCAATGGCCCTCAGTGAGACGCAATGACAATAATTCTTTGCCCCCTGCAGGTTCTCCCAACACAATAAAAACTTTTAGACACTAAGATTGACCTCTGCCCATCTGTTTAACTGTCAAGAGACACTGTGACCTCCTGGCATCAGTTATGGGAATGGAAGATGCAGGTTTCAGAAAGCAGAGGCTGAAGTGAGTGAAACCAAAGAGTGATATTGGAGCTGGAGAGACGGCTCAGCAGTTAGGAGTACTTGCTGCTCTTGTAAAGGGCCTGGGTTTGATTCCCAGCACATACATAATGGCTTACAGTTGTCTACAACTCCAGTCTCAGGGATCTGATGTCCTCTTCTGGCCTCTGTGGGCACCAGGCATACATACAGTGCAGAGACACACATGCAGGCATAACATCCACACACATAAAATAAAATAAGAACTTTACAAAAGATATGTGGAATGTTATTGGTATTTTCTTTATTTAGTGCAGACTTTATTGTTAGACTGAATGATCTGTAATGGTTGCTTTTACGGGGACAGCATAAGGGCCTAGATACCTGGAGGGAGATGGCTAAGGGCCAGAGGAAGAAGACATGATACAAGGGAGGTGGAAGCTGCCTCTGATGGTCCAGACCTTCAGATCTTGTCTAAGTCCTTCCCATTTAACTTCTCTGGGATGGTCAGCCATGCCTTTCATTTACATCTGTAGACTATTTAGGAGTAGGAGTGTTTCTCCAAGTCTTGATCAAGGTACCATGTGTGAGTAGTCTAGCTTCTAAGAAGACTTCTAGCTTCTAAATCTAGTGCTTATAGGTTGGAGCGGGAAGGGGCTTCCAAGGCCCTGTTTCTGTGGATGTTTTCTGAGAAGCCTGTCACCAGGTATGTGGCAGGGCTGCAGAATGGAATGTAATAGGCACAGTCTTGTCCTCCCTGTGTGGTCAGTCCACACACCCTCTGTGGTAGGTCAGGGCCAATGGGCTCAATAGAGATGTGCTCAAGGTAGAGGGAGGAAGACACAGCAGTCTAAGAGGCATTGCAAATGGTTCCCTAAGGACCAACATGGAAGACTCTACAAGGGTAAACAGGAAGGGGAAGGCACCAGGAGACAGGGATTTTATAGCTATGCAGAGCACTGGAAGCAAGGTCAAAGAAGTTGAGGTCTCCCAGGGCATTGGTAGGCTCCAAAAGGGTCCTCATTACAGACAGGTCCCTTAATTTGGACCCTCTTTGTTTCTTATACTGTTGGCTCAGACAAGGGCACCCTGAAGAGGTGATATATTAGCATCTGCTAACTGAGCCAGTGACCTCATTGCTGGAGAGACTTTGGGTTTGATGATCACTTCACAGGATCACTAAGCAGACGTAACACTGACAAACTGAGGGGTCTACAGATCCCAACCTTCATCTAGAACTGATGGCTACACATAGTACCTGACCTGGGAACTCCACTCACTACTTAAAGAACACCCTGATCATCATCATTATATGTCACTGTCATTTGTACCCCAAAGGACAGCTTTTTGTACATCAGGACACTCATGGTGTCAAACATTTTGAAAGTTTTTATTCTTCGTTGGATCTGAGAAAGGTCATAAGGAAGAGTGCTCCCGGCTTTTGTTGAAAGTGACTCTAGCTCTACTCTTTGTCACTGTTTCCCAAATTGAAAATGACACTTGAGACTCAGAGCAGCCTAGTGAATGTGCACTTTGGCAAGTTAAACATCTCTGCTGTAAACGACATGCTTGCATTAGGTATGCTCCATGCCTTTCCCCAGCTCAAACTCATGGAGGTGGTAAAGGCTGGGGCGCAGCAAATGTGCCTGTGTAATCCAGTGCATTATTTCAAGCACAATATCAGTAAGAAAACTCTTTAGATGTGGGCTGTGGAGTCTCCATGCCTGCAGGGAACGGCTTTACCCCTTGAATTCGGGGTCCCTCCTCAGAAGCTGCCAGGCCACTCAAAGTTTTGCTTTGATGCCAATTTTCCTCTACTAATGTTCCGAGAAGAACATTTTCATGGAAGACAAATTGCTGGTCCTTGACCCTGTGACAGCAAATGAAGACTAATGACGGAGCTCTGGCTTAAGAGACGCCTTTGCATTAGTGCCCATTGGGGCAAACTTCTCCAGAAAGCTCTTTCATGTTGCTCAGCTTTTCTTAGCCTTGCTGTTGGGGCTGCAGGGTGACCAGTATCGGGCAAGAGTACCTTCCTGGCAGGAATTTCTTATAAATCTCTTTTCCTTTAGAGGTAAAGCCTTCAGCTCTCAGCCCAAGCTATCTCCTACACTCACAACTAAAGCAAAACCCCAGTGTTTCGTCAGAATCTCCTTACTGCTTTCCCAACAGTGTCTCCTGTGTTGTCAGCTTCCCCAGCACCTCCCAGCACCTCCGGGGTCAGTTTCCTGTTGGCCAGCGTCTGAACCCAGGAGAACCCTGTGTGTCCATAAGCTACGACATGCTTACGGAGGTCAGAGTGCAACTACTGAGAGTCAGTTCTCTCCTCCTATCATGTAGGTTCTAGAAATTGAACTCAGGTCATCGGGCGTGGCTCCAAACATCTTCACCCACTGAGCCTTTCTACTGGCCCGGATGCTAGAACTGCTGATCGTTTGTGAAGTTGAACAAGATACCATAAAAGAGGCCTGGCCAACTTCGAGAAACCCTCTCTGCCATCTGAACTGTCATCCATGTAGCTCAGAGGGGAGACAGGCGTGGTTTGGGTTCTTCTATTTCCCTTCTGCGGACTCCACATGCTGTTCCTCTCTAAACCGACCACCAGGGACATGTCTCAGGGAAAGGATGCTGTATGCTCGGCTATGTGGTGGCCTTGTAGGTAGTGTTGCCCATCAGACTGGCTGAGAAAGGACAACTGGTATTTATTGTACTCTATTGATCTAGTCTTAAATAAAATTGAATCTTATTTGATAGCTGAATCTGAGACTCAACGAGATTAAATATTTAAAAACCTTCTTCATTTACTGCAGGTCCTATGCAAGATGTGCTTTTACCCAGAGTGGAATTGATTTTTTGAAATTTGTATTCATGCATGCTCCCTAATTGGGGGAAGCACCTGGCAGCCCCGAGGTCTCCTACTTGCTTCATCTCTTGGGTCCCGGAGGTCATCCACAAATTCCCTTCCCCTCTCTCTCTCTCTCTTCTTTCTCTCTCTCTCTCTCTCTCTCTCTCTCTCTCTCTCTCTCTCTCTCTCTCTCTCTCTCTCCACAGCTCTGTTGGAATAGTAAGACATTCCCTATGCTCAGGATACCCCACTGTCCACCTTGAATTTATTCCAAAAGCTAGCTTTACCTCAGCTTTGGAAATCTGCAGCCGCCCTGCAGCTGGGAAGAGAATGTATCATTTGGCTTTTTGCCCAGAAAATAAGATGCTTCAAAAAGGTCATCACAAAAAAAAAAAAAAAAAAAAAAAAAAAAAAAAAAAAAAAAAAAAAAAAAAAAAAAAAAAAAAAAAAAAAAAGGAGAGACAAAGGAAAAAAAAGAAAGAAAGAAAACTCTTTCTCAAGCCTAATTGAGTGGAAAGTGAACTTTCATCAAATGCTGTCCTTTGGAGAAAGCCACATGTCCTTCAGTCCCTTCATGGTAACTCATGGGCGACATAGGCTGATAAGCTGGGCTGCAGCTTAGGAATGCATTGCCCTCTAGAGTGGGGAGGAGAATCTACCGTGGAGCAGTAGATAGGAGGAGCAGATATGCACCCACAGAAGGGAGCAGTCCATAACCTCCATGACACAGAGGAGGTGTGAGCTTTCACTCTTGTGTGTGAAAGAAGACCCCAGACCCAAGTACAGTGAATCCAAGGATGGGCAGTGGTGGCACCAACCAGAATCTGGTGCAAAGGCCTAGCTGGGACCAGCAGTGACCGATGGCTTTGTCTGAGCTATGAGAGGCCTGGTTTATTTGGGGGCCTTAGCACTTTCTCTTATTCAGGCTAGTCTTGTGATTCTGAACTGGAGACAATTTTATTCATTCACAATGGGACTGTTAGCAATGCCTGGGGATTTTTGTTTTCCATGTCACATCTGTCAAGACAGTGCTATTTGGTGGAAAGGTAGAGGTCAAGGAGCTGTTGGACCCAGCTCGGCCTCTCTTCCCAAGGGTCACCCATCCCAGCATGACGGTGGTACTAGGTGGGACAGGTCAGCCTAGAGCAGATGTGCCACCCCTATCAGCATGACTTTATCTATTCTGTACATTATTTATACGTCTGCTTAAAGCCACATGCTTGCAGATCCATTCATGACTGTCTTACTTAAAAACAAAAAACACAGCCAAAATAAAATGAGGTGCCCATATGTGCCACTCCATTGTCTCCCTTACCCGGCCTCAGTTTAATCTACCGCTCTTCCTTTTCCTTGTACAGATAGAATGCGTTTAATTGCTCATGACCTGCCTTGTCAGACCAGAATATGCCTTCCACGAGAGCAGTGTCTTTTTGTTCACCTAGCTATTCCTAACATCTCAAAAGAAGTGTAGATGTGCAATAAACACTTCTTAAGATAATGGCTGTGGATGTATATGTATATTGTATTATATATATATATATATATATATATTAGTAGTTGTATATGTATCTAGTGTGAGATAGGGCCTTAAGTCAACTATAGCATACAAGGCAGGTACTCTATCAATGAATTACTATTAACTTGTGACATTACTTTTTTTTTTTAAAGAATATTGCGTTGAAATCTGATCTATCTTGAGTACTTGGTACCTTTGTGTTTTCCCTTGTGGAAGCTGGGAATGAAGCCTAGGGTCTTTCACATACTGTGCCACTGAGATAAAGAAAGCCTCAACTTTTGACTTTTAAAAGTTGATCTTGCAGGGTTTTTTCCTCCGCCTCCTAAGTGATGGAATTCCAGGTGTGTACCACCATGCTAAGTACTAAGTACAAGTATTGAAGTCAAGTCAATTTTGTGCCAGAGTTGAATGACCCTGAAGTTGGGTGTTACTAAAAGTCAAGAGGCATTGCCTCGTGTGTGTGTGTGTGTGTGTGTGTGTGTGTGTGTGTGTGTGTGTGTGTGTGTGTGTATCTTCCTGACTTCCATCCACTTGAAGGGCGTAGGGTGAAAGGGCACGTTGGGAAATCTAAATGAGGCATAGGTGTTGGGAGGCAGTTTCCTTGACATATGAGGCTGAGGAGATTAGTCTGAATTTTCAAGTGAAAAGGATGACTCCTGCTCAGGTCTAGTGTGAGGTCGGCCCCAGGAGGCTTTGGTCACACATGGCTTCAGCAAGCTTAGTACATTTCCCCCTTTGCTCTGTAAGGTCTCTAGGACCTAGGGGTATGGTCATGGTCATGTTGAGGCATTTGGCTGCATGAGCGAAGATGGAGTAGCATCTCTTGATCAAGAAGAAGATTCTTGCTCCAAGTTGAATGCTAATCTCTGAAAAGCTCTGATGCTGCTAGGATCCTCCATACACCACTCTGGATATTAACAAAGTTTGCTGGCTCTTAGGTACAGCTGGGCAATCATTTTTCACAAGTCTTTACCTTGTCTTTGTATTGCAAGAATCTTAACTTCCATGGCCTTGACTTATGACCTACTGCTAGCACCATGTAGAAAGTTGTCAGGGAAGAAAAATTCACAAAGAACAATGTTGTTGCAGTCTAGGATGTTGGAGAGAAAAATCACAAATAATCGGGAAAGTAATAAATGCAAAATGTCATTCTTTCTACCCTAATTTCCATGGTATTACCCTAAAGCGTAACTTCTGTTTGGTTGCATTTATTGTCCCGAGTTTCAAATGTAAAGACTGACTAAAATGGAAAGTGCTGAGTCAGAAATATTGCATTCCGTTTTTCACAGGAGCAAGGAGTTTAGTGCATAGTATCACAATCCAGTGATGAGAAGTACTAAACCATCATGTAGAGTTAGGTGGCTGCCCTCCTGCAGAGTTTAAAAATGCATTCGGTACAACAGTGAAACCCATTATTGTAGCTACTAAACTAAAATGAATAAAAATAGAAAAATTCATTTGGTTTACATTGTTCGTGTCTTAAGCTCCGATGTACATATTTTATAGGCTCTGTTTTGTTTTGGTTTTGGTTTTTATCTTTAATCCCCAAATCTATCCTGATATGAATGGTATTTAACTCCATTTTAGACATAAGCAAACTGAGGCCAGTAGGGATCAACTTTCTTTCAGTACTGAAGTTGGTAAATTGAAGAGCTGGTGTTCAAACCTAAGCTTTTCTGAGTCTGAGCCTTGATTAACCCACTTTACTGCTTTGCCCCCAATTCAGTGTCAAATCCAAACTCAAGGGAATTCCTTACACAGAGGCTTAACTCTCATAAGGACATGCAAGCAGACACCCTGTCAGCTGCACTCACCCGTGAACCGTGAGTCCTAAAGTTTCACTATTAACTGTGGAAGGAGAGACAACCCATGGGGGACAGTCCATGTAACCAACAAAATGGTCTTTCAAAATCCAAAGTACATGGTCCCTTGAATGTGTGTTGATGACCCACGATCATAAGAATTACAGGAGAGAAAGAATTTCAGATGGCATCTAAATTTAAATTTCTCAGACTATATAAATAAAATGCAAACCAGTTAATGGTAGGCGGTTTCTGGGAGTAGATGTACATAAACTATTTCTTAGATTAGGAAATGTGAGCATCAATTAGAGGGAAAGAATTCACTGGCTTTAATTTAATAGTTTATTAATCTGAATATCCAACTTTGAGAATAAATAAACTTTATCCCATTATCTTTTTCTACAAGCTGAATCCTACTCCTTCATCAAAGTCTAATTGATTGATTGATTGATTGATTGATTAGAGACAGGGTATTGCTCTGAATCCCAGGTTGGCTAGGAACTCATTACACAAGCTTGCGTATGTGTAGGATTTAAACTCACACAGGTCCACCTTCAGATGTTGGAATTCCAGGCATGAGTTATGTGCTGGACAAAATTCTAATTTAATTCTAAGGTTTTCGGAATGGTTGAATAATTTTTCTTTCCCTGAGGTGGTGTTGAGTGTTTATCCATAAGATTGTTTTCTGATAGCTTTACGGCTCTTGCTTGACTGAGTGGAGAGTGTAGAAAGTGTATCTTCAACTGGTTGCTTCCCTGGACCTTTCTTTCCTTCTTAGCAAGTACTTCAGGGCCCTGACCCATGACCTTGGGCACGTGTGAACTTAGGTGAACTCAAAACTGTGCATGTCTGCTTCTCCGGGGGCCTGGAGGCACTCTTCTTTCAGACTCAATCTGCAAACACAGTAGGGAGTTCTGTAGTACCATCATTTAGAAGACTCTCAAGCCAGGCAGTGGTGGCGCACGCCTTTAATCCCAGCACTTGGGAGGCAGAGGCAGGTGGATTTCTGAGTTCAAGGCCAGCCTGGTCTACAGAGTGAGTTCCAGGGCAACCAGGGCTACACAGAGAAGCCCTGTCTCGAAAACACCAAAAAATAAAAATAAAATAAAAAAATTAAAAAAAAAAATAGAACGACTCTCAAGTGAGATGGTTCTGAGCTACTTGCTATTAGACTCACCAGTGTCTCCCCAGAGCTAGTTTACATCTACCACAGAGTGGATGCTGGCTTCAAGTGGTGGTCCCTTCCCTTCTATCCTTTTTTTCCCTAACCCCCCTACTAGTGTTACCTGTAATTCTTGACTAAAAGGCCTTCAAACCTTTATCTCAAGGTCTCGTGGGTGGAAACCTCAAACTAGGATAGGCTATAGTTCACACTGACTTGCTGATAGGGTGACAATGGACTGTCAGAGTGCTAAACTGCTGATCTAGGGACGTGTGTTCTCTTTTCAGGGAGCATGATGCTATCTCCCACATGCTATTGAACTGAGGATGCTGACGGGCAAGGGTCCTACCTCAAGTTCATCTGGTTCCATTCTCGGCTTTGCGCCTGTGATCTATCACTGACTTAGGTAAGCACCGACAACTCAAGGGGAATCACGTCTAGCCACTGTTGTCCTTAGCCCATCTCTGTTGTATCAGTTGCATATAACTCACACACGGTCGTGGCTTCAGACTGATTACCTTCTGACAAGGCCGTGAAGAAATGTTGACCCTGGCTTACAACTAAAGCAAAAGGCCATTCCCTGTGGAAGCACAAAACAATGGGAAAATGCATAACGGCAAGCTATGTCCTAACAAGGACATGTCAAATTTATAGGGAAATAAAATAGTGAAGCCCAAATGAGGCTAGATCAGCAGTTTGGATGCCTCCCACCCAGCAGAGAAGGTGCTGTCTGACTATCTTGGATTGACTTCCTCTTTTGTGAATCACGGCTTCAGCCAAGCAGAGCACATCCAGCAACACAATTTATTCTTTACTTAAAAAAAAACAAAAAAAACAAAAAAAACAACAAAAACCAAAAACCAGGCTGGAGGACTACGTCGATGGCTTATGAGGAAGAGGCGTTAGCAGACAGTCTGACCATAGCGAGACAGGCAGATGCTTTGTGGGACTCACGCCAGCTGGGTGTTGCTGAAACTGATTGCGTATCTCTTCTCTGTGCCCCAGCTCTTGGCTTGATTAAGAGGTCAGGAGGAGGCTGCCTCAGCACGAGGCCACGGTGCGCATGATATACGGCCAACCTGTCGGTCGCCTAGAAACGGCGCTCGAAAGGGGCCTGAAGACAAATCAATTTACAAGCCCACAAGTTTGGGCCAGGTAGTATTGCCTGTTATTAATACATGTTTGCATGTTTGGGATTAAACCCCCCCCCCCCATGCCAGCCAGGCCTTCTAATTTCATATCATTCGAATATCTTTCTTTTTAAATATAGTCTTTCCTGATACGTGACTACACCATTTGGGTGGGATTCTGACAAGTGAGTGAAGCATGCAGAAAGCCAGGAGAAAGAAGGCTCAGATGGACTGCAGCCTGGCTTGTTCTTCCTGGCTTTGGCGAGCCCTAGCTGCACTCTCAGTTCTGGGGACATGCAGGAAGATGACAATTCACCCTTTGCCCTGTGAGAGTTCAAGGCTTACGTGCAGGAAGCACACTTTTCCCAGGGTATGAGGGGACAGTAGAGGCGTGGGTAATATGAGGGAAGTGGCCAGGAAAGACTTCCAGAATGGAGTAGGGCACAGCGTGGGGCTCACGCGGACGAATAAGTGAGATTGACCAAGGTACAGGAGTCCCTAACCACCCAGGTTTATCTTAAGAAATCTTCAGCCTGGGTACCTTTTAGTAGATGTTACCCTTGTTTGTCAAAAGGACATCGGCTGAAGAACCTTCCAGATAAGAGGAAAGAGAAAACAAATCAGAGTGTGACGTCAGCGCCGGAGCATCACGGGTGTGGCGATGAGATTGACTCAGCAATAAACCCCACGCTCACGTGATTCCCACCTGACCTGGATGGTCCCCGTGATGAGACCTGCCTGTTACACCTGCCTCTCTGCACGATGCTCAGCCGTTTCATGAGCTAAGTAGCTGGTGTTGGTCAGTGACCTCAGGCTGTAAGATCAGCCATTGTATATAACCTTAAATCTATTTAGAAAATATTATTTTTGCTACAGGGTTTTTATTTTTAGCAAGGCAGCAGGGAATGTTGGAAAAACTAAAAATCTTCAAGTAAAAGTCTGTCTCTTTTTGCCGCCTCTTCAGCAGAACAGTGTTAAAAATAAATCCCTGAATGAAAGTGCTGTGAGCCAGCCAGGGAGACAGGAGCAAAGGGAGGTGGGTGGGAGGAAGAGGAGGGGCTCATCACCTCTGGGGACTTGAACAGGGTCATTTTCCTCGTGTTTTTTGAAAACTGAAGACAAAGGTTTAGGTTTTACTTAAAATCATAGGAGTTGATAGCAGTCAGTTGTGGAGGCGGATTCTCTTAACTTTTTCTTTCTTGTATTATTTTAAATCAATTATTGCTGAAAGCAATTTAGCTAGGTGAATGAAGGCCATGCTAATTTTTGGAGAGTCAACCTGGTTGACTTGAAGTCTTCCTAGTTTATACATAATAATTAGGAAAAACCCATTCCATTCTTAAAATCATCCCCGAACAGTGAATTACATAGTCATCTTAATTATGGCTAATGCTTCCCACAGTCTTCCTGAAATTCTAAGATGACAATATTGGCTCTGCTATTTTGAGCTATAGACAACATGATAGACTGGCAAGAACGTTAGCTAGAACTGACAAACCTCTCTTGTTTTGCTTCTCAATGAATAAACCCAAATTTGCAGTGAAGAAACACTGAAACGGTTGCCTCTAGCATGAACTAAGCTTGCAGAAGCAAGTGGGTATGCCAGACACACCCATGGCTGAATGCCAGACACACACCCAAGGCTGAGGCATGCTGATAACACCTCAAATGACCACAATAATCTATTAATACACTTGAGCCACACTCAGTCTTGCTGTTCAGATAAGCACGGTCTGTGATTATTCTACAACACTGTTAAGGTGCTGGGGGTTGTCCCTCATTTATTACTTGACTAATAAATACTTTAATTACACTTAATAAATAATGTAAGCAGGGCTCACTGAAGTGGTAATTCTTTAAATTAATTATTAACTGCATGCAAAAATCTGCACTGCCAGTACCACTAAAAGAAAATTCAGCCTTTAATCTAAAGTGATTATTCATTATCTGGTATAAAGGCTCCATTTGCATATTATTAGGAAAATAAACCTTGGCCTCCTTGGCAATACAGATAGATCTCAAAGTCTGTGCAGTAACGGATCTCCAAATACTAGAGTAATGATAAACAATATGCAATAAAGTCTCCAGTTTATAGCTTTATAACAGCTGGTTTTTGATTTTCCAAATATATTACAATGATAAAGTGACCGGTTTGTGTCTGAGCTCTTCGTGAATGGTGGTGCCTACAGATGGCCGGCTGATAGGAAACAGTAAATGTGCAAACTGCTCGTTTCCCTTGAGATCGGAGCCATAAAATGATCTCAGTAAGATATGTGAAGAAATGCCTGGTTAACTCCTTTCTCTTCTGCAGGCCAGATAGGATTCTGTCTGTAGGCGTTCTGCACATGTCTCTTTCCCCACTCCTCTCTGGCTTCCATTCTCTCCCACCAAGAAGAAAGTCAACAACCTCAGACATTGTGCTAACTTTGATTCTATCGTGGGACCATAAGGCTAGGCAAGGACCAAGTGACAAACGGTGATTTGTACTTAGCATAGCACTTGCTCCTCAGGATTGGGCGTTTCCCCGGGTAAACAACTGATCAGAGGAGCAGTGGCTGGGGAGGGGGGGTAAGGCTTTCCAGCATCCAAGAGTGTGAAATGTAGGAGGAAATTAACAAGATGAAAGCAGATTTGGGGAGGAGGGAAATTCCTTCTCTTTAGCTCCCTTTGGTCCAAAGTACAGGAGCGGGATCAAGACTAAGAATGGCGGGAGGAAGCCAGAGACCCCCCAAACACAGTAGAAGGAATGGTGGGCTATTTCCTGTCCCACCCTATCCATCTCCCTGACACCACTCTGAGACTGCTCTTCCCTCCTCGCCTCCTCCCTTCCTTCTTCCTTTCCTTTCAACAAAGACTTGCTCTATAGCTCAGGCTGGCTTCCAACTCACAATACTCTTGCCTCGGCCTCCTGAGTGTTGGGATTCCAGGCCTGGACCACCGGGCCCAGCTTTAGAGACTATCTCTTTCAGGACACTTCCTTCATCTCTGTTGATTCTACATATTTACCTGAGGATGGAGCAGTAGGCACTGTGCTGACTCTTGTGAAGTGGGAAGAGGCCATATTACTGTAATCTGTGTCCTTAAAGGCGATTGATCACTCAGTGAGATCAAGCGTTTCAGTAATACTGTTATTGCTTCAATTATAGTTGTGGATCTCTGAGAATTGCCTCCCATGCATGTATTAGCTCAAAGGGCTATAGAAAAATATCAACGAAATGTTTATATCTTATTAATCTGGATGAGTGGGACTGGAAAGCCAGCATAGCTGGAACCCATAGCCTGCATAGGTAGGACCCATAACCATCATAACTGGGACCTTTTCTTGTTTTGCAGGTAGCCACCTCCTATGTACTCACTCCCAAAGTCAAGGCTTGCCACGCGACTCTATTTCTCCATTTGGTTGAAGTTTGGGCAAGAATTAGTGGTTAAAGATCAATATGTTTCCCCTTGTGTGGCACCGGCAGGATTTTTCTGTCCTTTTTGTTACGTAAAGGTAGCTTGAATTATAAAAATTTGAGATACACTGCAGATCCATGAAGCAATTTTGGAAGCACACCACGAAGGCAACTGCCTCTCCTGTGGTTATGCACTCTAAACACTCGCTGCTTCCTCATCTAAACAGGTTTGTAGGCTACCAGTCATCACCAATGCTTGCACATCAGAAAGCTTGCACATATTATTAGGGAAATAAACTAGCTATAGTCAATGCTCACACATATCCAATCTTTCTAGCATCCTTTGAGCTAGATTGCTGTTACCATAAATGCTCATTTTAAAGATGAAAAAGGAAAAAAAAAGGCAGCCCAAAAGACGTCGAACAGCTTAGGGAAAGTTAATATAATAAGCAAGGGGAAGAGGCAGGATTCCGGCATAAATATCTTCAATCCCTAATGAATAAACAGCTGGATCCTTTATAACACACATTGCTTGTCTTCTATCACAAGCTATGCCAATGAAGAATTACACTATCTGGACTATGACTAACCTACCGGGTTCTCATCCACTCACCCCTGCATTCCGGTGCTGTTTTAGGCAGTCACTGAGTGACTCATGTCCATTTCTCAGTGATGGCCACTACACTGGGGACTGGCTATGTAATAAAAACAATTGCAGAGAAGAAGTAGAACTAGCAGGCTATTAACTGAGTTGGCAAAAGTGATCCACTTTACTTTGGGGGCCAATGGAGAGAGGTCCTCAGCAAGCTCTGCACTTTTAGCTTTCTGGAGGCACCAGAAGAAACAGCTTAATAAGACTCACAGATTCTCAAACACCTGTGAGCCTCACCACTGGCTCCCACTTCTCAAGAGATGAGGGAGTGATTTCTGATTACAGCTATTAGGGAAAGTAAAACAGAGCTGACACTCCACTGTCATCATGCTGATCTCTGGGTCCAGTCATACTATTCGGTGCCTGTTGTCTTCCCAGACTGTGAGGACAGACATGGGAAAGCCAACCAGTGACCTCTCAACACCATCCTTCATCCAAAAACTCCTCTGGGGTCAAGGCCCAGTTAAAGCTGAAGCATATATGTATATATGTATGTGTATATGTATATATGTATGTGGCGTGCCTGCTACTGGTCCATTGCATCTTCTCTCAACTCCAATGTTGAGTTCCTAACTTCCACTATAGCAGAATATAACCTCATTACAAATGAAGCCGTTGGAGAACTAAGTAAGATATGATCGTAGTGGAGTGTAGGGGGCCCCTAATCCTGGCTGGTGTTTTAATGCAGTGGTGCAATTTGTATGTAGCAACAGGCATAAAAAGAGTGCAGCATTTGAGACAAAGACATTGCTGTGCTGACACATGCTAACAACATCCAGAAAACACTAGAAACCAGGGGCAAGCCATGGACCATGTTCTTCCTCACACCCTCAGAAGGAACTTCTCTATCTAACACCTTCATCTTAGACCTCTAGGCTCTAGGACTTTGGGACAATAAGTTGCTGGTGAGCAACCCATTGGTTGCAGATGCCCCAGCACGAACATAGAAGGCCTTTGAACTCTAGTATCCTATTTTGCTATAGGAAGCTGAGGTTCAGAGAGGTAAAGTAACATGCCCCAGGTAACACAGCTGGGGAGAGGTGAAGCCAATAGTCCTGGGAAACTGCTCTAGTCAAATATGGGATTTTCCTCCTTGATAATCCAGATGCAATGCACACCACTGCCAGTCTGAGATGGGCAGCCAGCTCATCCAGCTCACCCTTAACACTAGCTCTGCACACGTCTTTCCTTGGTTACTGCCATGTTTCTTTTTAAACACTTAACTGAATCAAATCAAGTGCCAAGAGGTAATTTAGAAAAGTCTTATTGTATGTTATTTGTTTACATCAGGGAAATCCTAAATATTTGAGGCATTAACATGGTGTGTGTGTGTGTGTGTGTGTGTGTGTGTGTGTGTGTGTGTGTGTGTGTGTGTGTGTGTGTGTGTTGAATCTGGATTTCCTATGCCAGGCAGAGCAGACTCCTGGGCGTCTTCTCATCATCAGGATCATTTCTCCATCATTTTATTCTGAAGGCAAGATCCATGCAACTCAAGCTTTAAGGGCCACACCATTTTTGTGTCTGAGTTTTGACTGCATAGAGAAAAGAGGAGCCGCCCCCTTCCCCCCAGGGCGCCCAAATAGCCACCAGCTTGGATTTCATTCCATTCCTAAATCATTGGGGGACGAATATGTTCAAGATACATTGTATAAATGTATGAGATTTATAGAGAAATAAAAATATTTGAATAAAGAGAAAGCTAGGCATGAGTTTGAGTGAGCAAGATAGCAAGTAGCATCTCACCATGGTTTCTGACTCAAGTTCTTGCCTGAATTCCTGCCTCAAGTTTCTTCAATGATGGATCTAGAAGTGCAAGAAGAAATGAATTCTTTTCTTCCCTAAGTTGCATTTGGTCATTTTGTTTGTCATAGCAGTGGAAGAGAAACTTCAACTGCCCATAAGCCTGCACAGCCAAAGAACTGGCCAAAGCAGAGGCAGGTGGATCTAAGCCAGCCACTCAACAACAGAGATCAGGCAAAATCTGGAGGCCAGGAGCTGCTAAGTAGGCTAACACCAGATGTTAGGGTTTAAATCTTAAATGCCCTTCACAGTCCTTTTGAATACGTGGTTTCCAGGTTGTGGGGGTATTTTGAAGGCTATGGGACCTATAGGAGGTGGGGGATGGTTGGTGGCGATAGTCACTAAGGGACAGTTACTGAAAGTTATACCTTCTCCTGCTACTGGCCTGCTTTCTTTAGTCAATGCCTGGCATTCCACTGGCATAGCTAGGTATAAGTCTCTCGTATGAGCATGCTGCCTTCCATGATGGATTGGAATCTCTGTGATACCATGAGTCAAAATACACCTTCCTCCCTTAATTTGCTTTGGCCAGCTATTTGATTGCAATGGCAACAACAATATATTGGATCAAAAGTAATATGGTTCCAGCAAGGTAGCCATGATACTGCCTGGAGAGGAAGCTCTTTATTTCACCTCTTGGTGATCCCAGACAGAATAGGAATTAGCATCTGACTCCTGGGACCGGAAGTCAGCCTGAAACCCACAAGCTTATGTTGTTCACTGTTCTCTGTTTCTAGGAGCATTTCATATACGACAATAGATGTGATTGTTTTCCTCTATGACACAATGTCTCTGGGTCCTTGGTGTCCCAGGTACTTTATCTTTGGTGTGATTTTGATTGCCCACTTTACAGATGATAAAGTTGAGGACCTGAGAGGCTGATTTGCCAAATATCACGTATGGAGTAAGAGACTGTGCTGGGATCCCCACTAATTGTGTTGTATTCTTAGAATTCTGCTGACTGTAAAAGGATATGTTCTTCAGAGCTTGCCCTCTGATAAAGCTGCAGTTCACAGGCTAGGCTTACTGGACCCAGTGCTTACTCACCTGTGGCCTGATGCTCTGAGGACCAAATTAATTTACAACAACTGGGCCAGTTCTGCTGCTGGGGCACAAAAGGAAAGGCAGGCCACTGGCTTCCTTGTTGTGTGGTCTTGGAGTAGATACCCACTGAAGGTCTTCACTGTGGCTGGGAGTGGGTGGCGAATGTAATGTTAGGGGACATATCGTGCTGACAAAAGTCATACAGCAAAGTTTCTAGATGCCAATAGGCTTGAAGAAAGGGAAGGGTTTTGAAATAAAATTTCTTTAAAGCAGTTTTTGCACAGAAAGAACCTGGGGCTGAGCTCCTTTTAGAAGGCTGATATACCCTCTGCTGGAAAAGCCAGCAACTATTTTCACTGAATTTATGATTTTATCAACTTACAAAAGTCACTTTTTAACTTCCAGTGAACCACAATATTATGACTGGGGTTAGATAATGCCAGAACAATTCATGGAAGGGAAACATTCAATTAATCCAGTCTGGGCGTTGAACTTGGCTTCCTAAAAGCAGGCAGCTCTCGTGTAAGTATGGTCTGATTCAAGGAATCAGCTTGGAATCCCCAGTGACTGAGCAGTGCAGGGCAGAGCCTGCAGTAGATCCTCCAGGTGAAAGGGTCAGCAGTCTGTCTTCTGGACTTCCTCACGCTGAGATTCCCTGGCTTTCTCTCCTTTCCACCCTTCACTAATGGAGGTTGGCAAGGATTGCTCCCTTTTCCAGCTCTGTATCAAGTTTAGCAAATTTCCCTAATGTGTTTTTCCTCAGCACAGAAAAGCAGAGACCAGTTTATAATTATTTAGCAATAGTGTATAATTATTGCTTTGGCATCTTCTCTTCACTAGGCTCTAAACATCATAGGAGTAAGATATTTAGTAGTTTAGAAGTAGATGCTGGCTGTGCCTCATCCGTGAATCTTCAGCACCCACTACAGTCCTGTGCACAGGGCAGATTCTGATTGACAAGCAGTTGTTCAGAAAATTCTCCTTTTCAAAGGGAAAACCAAAACCAAACATTCCAGAAAATACGGACAGAATTAATATTGTTTCTTTACTGAGCTCTTTGTGGGGAAACAAATACCTTATTCTACTCAAGGTGATGACATGATAAATGAACCAGATACCCTGTCCCTTCTCGGCGCCAGGTTCGTCTTCCCTTCTGAAGGCAGATCTCATCTGCTATTGGGGTTGCACGAAAGATGAAGACGATATTGTACATAAAGGATCCAATGGCTTGCATGGGAGAGAGCGAGCTCCACGTGTGGACCTCTCCACAGTCACCTCTGCTGACACTGGATTGCCTTCTTCTTGGCATTAGAATGGAATCTCCCAGCCATCGGCCACTACATCACTGCTATGTTTTACTCCTGTTTTCCTGTCTCCGAATTCACTAATGGCCTCGTGTAGTGGTGCTATTTAGCCTTTCTACCAAGAGAGATTTACTTTAAATAGGTCCTCTGGCTATTTAAAACGACTGGAGTATTAAACAACCAGAGTTCTGTAGAAACACCCATCTACACGCAGGCATGCACACACATACACACGCACCCACACATACTCATACTATTTTCTTTTGTGTATTTTTCAGGCAACATTGTGACTACAGTTGCAGAGAGGGGTTGATTTGATGTCTACATTTTTGGAGGTTTAAATCATGAAATTTTATTTAATCAAATTCAGTTAATATTTGTTGGACACCTCTTGTCCACAAAGAATGCACTGTACCTCACACTTAGAAGAGGGAATTTACCTTTATCTCAGTGTTCTTGTGTGTAAGATTCTTTGCTTCACCACAAAGTTTCTTTGCCTAGCACAATAAATGCACCATTAATGTTTTCTTGTCTATATGACAACAGAGAAAAGTCAGAGGGATAGGGGATTTATAAGTGGAATTTCCTGGCCCTTCAGGGAGTGGAAGAGCATCATATATCTAATAAGCATATGTTTTGATCTTAGTGTGTGTTAATCCACCCCCTAGGGGACATTGTGTACCACAATATTTACCATCTTCTTCAAGTCTTAATTTACTCATCAATACAATGGGAAATAATGGGTAAGACTGAGAGCAAAGATGTTGATGAAGTGCTTGGGACTCCATCACTGTACCAACCACAGAGTGTTTGGTACAGTGAGCACTCCGTGGGATGGGGGCAACTTCCTATGATGCTATTCATACTGTGGGCTGCTAGCCAGGTTCCTTGCATGTGGCAGACACTTAGTACCCTCCGGTGGATCTGGTACAGGGGTCAAAAGACAGATAGGAGCCACATGCGGTGGGGGATGAGGGGATGAGAAGGATGAGGCCGACGTGCTCAAGATTCCAGGCTTGCCTCGGATGAGAGTCCATCCCAAGGTTCCCATCATGCCTGCCACACCTGGTGCTTGGAAGGGGCTTGTCTGAGCAGGGGCAGGAGACGGAGAGAATGACCCAGCTTTAGTGTCTGGCCCAGGGCTGCTGATTAAATGACTACCTCTTGAGACAGGATTTTATGATTGGAAGACCCAGATGTACTTGGACCCTAGCCTCCCTTAAGGTCTAGAGGTAACAGCAGGGTCTTAGTCCCTCTACAGTAGCTTTTTACAGACTTGGGAATCTCATTGTAATCTGGAATTGTGATTAGTGAGCAATAAGAATGACAGGAAAATGGGGGAAGGAAGCAAAAGTGTGTATGTGCGCGCGCATACGTGCGCACTCGGGCGCATGCATGTGTAAATGGGAGGGAGGGTGGGTTCAATATAAAACACTTATTTAGAAGAGGATCACAGCCTCTCTGGTTTCCTTCCTAGCCCGCTTTGGAATTCTTAGCTTTGGGAGAGAAAGACATCGAAGTGTATCTTCTTTCCTTTTGCTTCTCAGTTTTATGAAATCGCGGCCCCCACGCCCCGCCACCATCTTCTCTGCACATGTACCTTCTGCATCTCCTGCAGAGCTGGTTTTTGGATTTTCCAAGAGGAAATCGCCAAGCACATATCTTCAGTTTGTGGCCCCACTGGCACCTCCATTTTACTTTAATTACCCAATTACTGGAGCCATCCAATCTATTTATTCAGGCAATCAAGACTTTAAATGCATGGATTTATCATCTTCTCAAATCACCTGTCACTGCGATAGGGCAAAAATAGAAAAGGCAATGAGGGACTGCAAGAGTAAACCTCACCACACTTCTCTTGGTCAGATAATTATTTTAGAGACTCCTGAGAACTCAAAAAGCATGATGGGTGTCAGACAGTGGAGGCCGTTTGGAAGTGTGTTGTCTGTTTTTTGTTTGTGTGTGTGTGTGTATGTGTGTGTGTGTGTGTGTGTGTGTGTGTGTGTGTGTGTGTGTGTGCTGTTGGTCTATGCAGAGAGAATAAGTGGAGAACTCTGTGCAAGTCTTTAAGCCACATCTTGCCTGTCATTCACTCTGACTATAAATGTTTAATAAAACCAGTGTGTGTGTGTGTGTGTGTGGGGGGGGTTATATTTATCCACATCTGTGTCTAAATAAGACTGAATGTATTTATTTTTGTGAGCTTTTTAAAATTTGAGAACAAAACATAATTTGTTTTAACTTGATAATGTTAAGGTTAAATTCAACCATAGAAACCAGTTTGAATTCCAGCAAAACTCCCAGTATACTTGCTACTTTACTTCCAATGTGGCTGCCTTAACTTTACTGCAGGAATCATGGTTATAAATCAGGAGAAGGTTGATACAGAGCACTGGAACAAGCCACTGGTCAATGGGCTGTTGTGACTCTGCCAATGAGGTCAGGGGCCGTGGTCCAGTCCAAGGGATATCATGAGAGGATAATGTCAGCATCAGTAGCATCACTTAGGTCTTAGCACAAAAATTGAAACAGATTAATCTCACCAAAATTGTTTTAGTAAAATTCTCCTCTAAAGGAGAACTCAAGCAACTGTAGATCCACCATGACTTCATTTGCATCTCTGATATATACTATATTGTAACACTAGCAGACATGTACTCATTTTTTCACATATAATCAAAATAACACCCTGGGTATAAATATACATATACAGTTCTATTTGTTTTCTCCAAAGCATTGAAATACTCTCACCTAGATCTTCTGCTACTAAGTTTATCCAATGTTCTCCCTATAGCATATTTTCACCTGTGAGTTTTGTCAAAGCAAATTCATCAGCAAAATTATTAGAACTATGAGAAACTGGCTTAATCTGCTCTTGGCAGTATGTGGTAAATGAGGACATTTGGGGTAAGATCTATTGCATCACCTTCTAGAAAATTCTAACTCCAGAGAAGACCAGATTATAGAGAACTGTCGATTAAGGCTTCTTTCGCTTTCTACGACAACCCAGGTGGAGGGGACAAATGGATTCCTACCTGACTGCAAAATATGATATATTATTATAAACAGAGTCTTGAATTATAGAAAATACTAGTTAGCATAATTACATTACCATATTTTTATATGGAGATTATTATTCGAACACCAAACAGGCAATCTTCCATTGGAAGGAGGGGAAAAAAAACCCAATAAACACGCTCAATCCTGACTTCCACTCGAATGCATGTCATAGCACCAAACGATTCTAAAGTTTAAAACCCATTACGTTACAAGAGCTATTCACTTCAAGTAGGTGGCAATTTGCTTCTTTTTTATCATCCCACGGTTTGATAGCTATTCACCTCTATCAATTCTTATCTTGCCCATTCTTTAGAAACCAATTGCAGTTTAAAACGTGCCCATCTACTTCTGATTGAAATCGTCACATGCTGGTTTTTTAAAAACTATTTTTCAATCTCTTAATAAAATAGATTGCCTCTCGGCTGTCGGTTAGTAAACCTGTTAATGTGGCACTTCCAGAGACCCCCCTGCCTCTTGGATTTTTCTTGCATCTGGTTTTATCCAAGAAATCCCAGATTTCTACTGGTCCTATCTATATGTGCAAAACAGTTTAATGGGCCAAAATAGTTTAAAATTGTACAAAATATTGACAATAACAAAACTTGTTAAATTATCAGTTAAGATAAACAGCCAGCCATTTAGAGTTCATGAAATATAAATACAAAATCAGTCTTAGAATTCTTTCCTTGGCATGCTAAAAGTGGTTTTCTTCCTTTTTTGTTTTTTCTGTTGACATCTGAGTTGACAGACCATTTCTCTAAAGCATGGGGATCACCTCTACTGTCATGTGAGGGAGATTTTCACCTTATCGGTCTTGGAATAAGTACTTCTTAAGGACTATCCACGTGGGGTTAAGTTCATAGGAAGAGAAGGTACTGGGTCTACCCTGGCGGGGCATGCTTCCGAAAGAGTAGTCATAGGAGTTGGCCTGGAAATGTTCCAATTATAGGGTCCATAGTGATTCACATAAGAAAGAAATGTGGTTGAGAAAGTGGTACCCTATCACAGGAAGGTCTCAAATAGCCAAGGTGAAGGTTGTGTTAACAAAAGACTGCCTTAAGTTTAGGAAGAGGCTGAAGTCATGGGTAAGACTTATAATCATAGCATGAACTTAAGGCTGAGAAGTCAGCCAAACTGATCCTTGACCTAGCCCTGCCATTCACCTTCCTGTCTTATAGAAAGAAAAGCCACCTTTTTTTTTTTCATCTTTAAACTATGGTCATCCTTGATGTCCCCTGAATATTTTCATCATACTTACTCTAAAATAATTGGGTATGACAGTACATATGTAATGAAGCTAACTGAATGGATGGATGAATGAGTTCATGGATCGGAGAGGCCATTCCTTCATGTCACTTTTGGGAGACTCCCACCAGCCATATACCCTTGATCTTATCATTACGTAGGGTTTACATGCCCTGCGACTTTTAACCACATCTGTACCATTTTGGTTTAAAACCTGTGAACTCCCTTTGAAGCTCCAAACACAGTTAAGGAAACTTTAAGATAGAATGTCACAAAAACCATAATTGACTTTATATGAGGGTCTCAGGCATGTGTATTCCCTGTCCTATAGAGTCTTTAGTATGCTAGTAGAGGAAGGAGCCCCGAGTCCCTGAGCTGGAGGTAGAGGGAAAACTTGTCTAGAGAATTAGAGAAGGTGGAGAACATTTGTTGAAGACAGTTCTTAAAAAGGACTAAGGATTTGATATTCCTCCTAAAAAAAGATGATAGAATGTGGAAATAAAACATGGATGTAGACTCTCTGAGATTATATTCAGGGAAAAGCAAATAGTTCAATACGGCCAATGCTACTGGTGATATGAGAGTATTAATACACAAACCATCTACTATGTGCTCTGTCTTACAGTCATCCCATTAGACTCTCTATAGGTACTGCTTCCTAAAAACCTCACAGCAGTATAGGAAAGGCTGAACGCAGGGGCACTCAGGTGTGGGTGAGGTAAGGTTCTTGTCTGCTACCCTCTGTTACAAACGACGAGGGCCAGAACTGTCTATTTGATACTTCTTAAGAAGAATATGATTCAGGGCAGCTAACTGCTTGAGAGAATGGGGACAAGGTGATCGGTTTTGTTCCAAAGAACAAGGACAGCTGAAGAAGAGCTAGAGATGCAGGTAAAACTAGGGGACTGGTTAGCAGGTCTGCTGCTAACAGAAGGGAGCTCTGCTCTCTCATCAAAGCCATCCTGGGCAAGAGTTCAGATACACAGCGATTTCTACATTCGAACAATTCCTTTTGCACATTTCCCCCCAGAAGGATGAATTTGATGTTGCAGGGTCCACTCAGCAGATGCATCATGGAGGCTGTGTCTCCGTGTCACTAAATGTCTCCTAAGCTCTTCTGAGAACCCATTGTATTAGGGATCAAATGTTGTCCAGTTGCCATCTAAGTCAGCAAAGAAGACAGCACAAGAATTGTGGCCACTTCCCTTGACTCCCAAATCCAAATTCAGGATGAAACGTTGGGGGTGGAGGGCATGGTAAGGCCGAGAAGATAGTGTTAGAATTCTCCAGGACTTTGTCTTTCCTAGGCCACAATGGCTATTTGCCCTGAGGTATGATGTCTTGGCCCTCTGGGTTAGAATGTGTCCCTGTGAACTCTCTGGGTTGCACTGATTTGTGTACTGTAGTCAGGAGTCTGATCAGGGACGGAGTATTTCATAATACTTAATCATATTATCATAATAATTAATCACCCTTTTCTTTCTAGCTATGGATGCAGAAGGGTAGTTTCATAATGACGGTTTCTCAAAAGCTATACCCAAGGCTTCATCCAGACAGTTACCTGTCTCCTGCTGCCCCATGGCCTTATCATTTTGCACAGGAGTGTCTTGTCATTTCTATTCCTTCATTGGCATGCAGAACACTGTGCAGGGAGGGGGAGGGTGCCATGCTGAGAGTGTTGTTATCCTTCCTAACTCGGCTATTTTTATTATAAAAGATGGAGACTAGTAGGAGGTTAATGGCTGCTTAGAATAAAAACAAATAGTGAGGCAGAACAGATATTCAAAAGAGGCATTGTCTTGCTGAGTGGATGATACTGACAGCGAAGCTTTGTGCTTAGTTTTCCCTTCCTTACTTGACTGCATAAACCAGGGACCTGTGTGCTCAGCGGCTGCCATTGTACTGTCATCTATTGTCAGGCCACCTAAGGAAAGTGACTCTGTTGTAAGGTAAGAGCCCTCCAAAGGGCCAAGGAGTCTAGCCAGTCCTTTTGTTTCTTCCTTTCTCCAACATGATACTTTCCACTGCCTTTGTTTTAGTAGATGGATTCTCTCCTGGTAATTACCTTGGGTGCTTGCAAAGCCCACTTGACACTGAGTGAGGAGAAATAAGAGAGCGCCATCAGCTGTAGAGCATGCGCACTGTTTTGTGTACTATTTAAAATCCTCTGCCCACAGCACAGAGCACCCACATTAGTGCACCTTTGCATTTTGAAGAACCTTGTTGTCGAGTTACAATAAGACGGTTTCTAACCATGTTGTCATTTCAGGCAAAGTAATCTGTAATCTCCAAGTTTCTGTAGCCCTATGTCTAGTTTCCCCCAAGTTCTACTCCTTGTCAGATGATTATCAATAGAAAAGAAGACTAACATTATTTGTATGCTAGACACCTTGTGAAATGTTTTCACCTTATTTACTTCTTTTGATAATCCAGCAGGGTAACTGCTACTGTCTTTATTTCAGTGCAAAGAAACTAAACTAAGGCACAGGAAGGCTTAGTCAGTTATCCATGATCATAAAAATAGTCAGAAGTGAGGTTTCATTTATTAATCAGATAACACACACACACACACACACACACATGCATATACAACATATTTGATCTCTTGCTAAGGATCAATTATATATTTTTTTACATAATATCTTATTCTTTCAAGATATACTGCCTCTCAAAATCCCCTGGGAAGATTCTAATGGCTATTATCAAATTTTAGCACCAAGGAATATAATATAGACAGCTAGTCTATCTACCTGATCAGCACAAACTTTGTCCAATTACCAATAAAAGAAAACATTCTATGATTGCTTCCAACTGCTTCTAACTAAATTATGTCAGATCTCCTACCCACTTCTGTACTCTTCTCTAACTACTTCTTATTTCCTGTCTGGGTTCTGAATTCCTTCCTTGATCATTCCTTCTCTCTTTCTTCTCCCAAAGAGTTTTTCATACCAGATACATTTCATTAAACACAGGTTCACGATGGCAAAGGCTAAGCAGTGTCTCTGGGTGTCTTCCACCTGTTGACCCCACTGACTCATTGTGGGCAGTAAGCTCCCTTCTTCTGCTCTTGGAAGGCCCTGACCTCTGTAGGGCCCTTGGGTCTAGATTTTATCCCAGTTCCACCCACTTTCTGGAGCTTCTCTTTTCTTTGTCTTCTTGTTATCGCAGTCTCCATTCACAAGCAGGGCCAGTTCAGAGTTTGCAAACCCACAAGCATCTTTCCATGCTCTGAAATCATTAGTGGGTCCTACTTGAGTAGTCACACTAGGCCTCCCGTTCTCCTCTGTATGTTCTGCTCATTCTACCTGAATTGTAGCCAACTTCATGGAGACCAAGCCTTGTGATTTTTCCTGAAGCCCTTTTATTATACATCTAACATATATAGCTACTAAAATGAATCTGTAGAAAGAAGACTCAGCTGGTAATTTAAGAACTTGTCTTTTGCTCAAGTTCTGTTACGAGCCATCAAAGTCATCTGAGGCCGGGTATTTACTTTCAAATTCTACCTGCCTCATCTTCAAAAATGATATTTGAGCAGTGCTTACACAAAAGGCTCTAGGACATTCCAAAGCTGCAATTATGCTTTGGTGATTAAATATTTGGAGAGACACAGAGTGGCAGAGAAAGATTCCCCACAAACATAGGTTGCTTAGCATGCAAGTGTTCTGAGAAGAGAAACTCAATGTAAAACATGAGTGAAAAAGCAAGGCAGTGAACTGAGCCAGATCACTGAATTTTCCTAAAGCTTGAGTCAGTGCTTCTGATTCATTAATCAGAGACTAAATGAACTTTAGCTGAAGGTTTTTTACATTTCTCTACTACAGCTCTTTGTTGGACTCTGATACATTGGCATTGTCTCAGGTTGCTAGGATCCAAAATCCTCAATTCATAGGAGTCCGAGTGAGATTTCTAGGTGCCCCAGTATTAGCTTGGCTTGGAGAATCAAATACAAGCACTCCTATCTTTTTTTTTTTACTTTAGGGTTATTGCCAAAGAGTAGACTCTACTTGTGTCACTGATATGTATACAAAAAACATGATTAGGGAACAGGAACCTGGTGCCACAGGTAAAGAAAGGTCCTTGCTGCCGAGCCCAATGAGCTGCCTTTGATTTCTGAGATCCCTGTGGTGGAAGCCGAGACCTCACTCTGCACGTTATCCTCTGTCACATGTGCTCTGTGATCTACAGACGCACATACAATAAGTAAATAAATACATGTAATAGAGGTGAAAAAATACCCATTAATTCTATCCTGAAATTGCAGAGACTGAGCATCCTCTGTCTTTCACCGGGAGCCTCAGCAGCTGCCAACTGTGAGCCTTGACCAAATAGCCTTGACCAGAAGGGATTAAGTGATGGGTGGATAGACTCCCTTCCTCCCTTTGGGTTTTCTCAGTGGAACTCTGAAACCATAAGGGGATGATTCAAGCCCAGCTGGCAAGCCTAATTCCTTTCAGAGAGTGCCCGCCTCTCCGAGCATCTTGCACAGATTGACTCTCCGCTTCGCTTCAGTCAGCCACAGTCATTGGTCTTTACTAAGAGCGTAGGCTTTCACACTCTCTGGATGGATAGACTTAACCTTTAAGCATGCAATGGTGTTTGTTCATGGAATAAATGTTTTCCTTTCTGTAAAAATTAGGACACATGGCATGAACTGCTTTATAATTTTTATTTAGTGTTGTGTCCTGAATATCTCGTTAAGACAACAGACACAAAATTTAACATCTATGCCTTGACTTTCTTTCTCTCCATCATGTCACTAATGGCTGTGACCACCGTGAACTCAGCCTTTGGCGTCCTTGTCCTCTCAGATCTTTTTAGTGATATACAGTCTGGTTCTCAGTCCTCCTGTGTACCTAGGCACTGGGGAGGGGTGGCTTCAGGAATTGTGGAAATATGTGTGGCTTTTATTACATCGAGAGGAGGAATTCTTTGTTCTTTGCAGGGATATAGAAAAAAGGATGGATAGTCATCAAAAAGTTTTCTTTAGTTATCCAGAGTGGCTGAAGTGGCTTTCTATGTATCCTGAATTTATTATATAGAACCCAAATACGTTTTATTTATTTTTTTCCTTTTGACTTCAAGTGGCAAATATGAAGGCAGTCTTTTCTTCTTCTTCTTTTTTTTAATTGAAAAAAGTCTTCAGTATAATTGATCATGTTTTCTCCTCCCCGAGTTCTTCCAAGATCCTCCCACTCACTCAAATTTATGTTTTCTCTCTTTTAAAGCAAACAAAAGCAAAAACCAAAATTAAACAACACAATCCCTGAGAAACACACAAACATGCTCGCACACATGCAGGCACGTAGGCACACATGCATGCACGTGCATGAACACACTCCTGAAACCCACAAAAACCAAAATCAAAACAAAGAAGCAAAAGACCAATAAGACAAAAATAAAAAATGCCCGAAGTAAAATGAGACAAATTGTCTTCAAAACTTTATTTTGTGTTGTTCAACTGTTGTGGACCGGGGCATGCCCTGAAGTGTGGTTAAGATGCCCAGTGAGACTCCACTGGAGAAAACTGATAAATTCTTGGTTAGGGCTGGGGGTCCATGTCCACTCCTCTCTCAGTCCTAGAACTAGAGGGGGTCTTTTCTAAGTTCATTCTCAGGATTTGTTTTTTGTTTTTGTTTTTGTCATTAAAACTGTCCTCCCCTTTTGCTCACCTCCCATCCAGACCTAGTGTCTGCTCACCTCCCATCCAGACCTAATGTATGATTACAGCACAGTTCCCTGATGTCTGTGTTTCCAATTGCTCCTGTCTTTCAGGACCACATGAAGAGGATGCTCAGGCATTTTCATACAGTCTTAGGATCCAGCTCTCAGGCTCTCCCCTCTCTGGAACGTCTGCAGTGCCTGCCTGCTGTTAGTACTGCTATGATTTTATGTTCCCCCCAGCACCATCTCTCCTTCAAACTTCCAATATTGTGTACATTTTTTCGGGATTTTTAGTTTAAAGTTATGGCCAGTGGTAGCCATGTTATAGCTTCTTAAACATAGACCCCTTCTAGCCAACAGCTGGAAGAGTGACACATGCCCTTGAAAGATGTTTTATTTGTGTTGGATCTAACACTGCTAAAATATATGGCATTCCCAGGGACTCACTGTGCTGTGAGGTTTTGCTTTTTTGCTTTTTGTTGTTGTTGTTGTTTTTTGTTTTTTGCTTTCCTATAAATACCTAGTTTCCGTTCTCAAATCCCAGGCCCACCCCTCCAAGTTTCAAACAACACAACTTCCAGAGTAATGCAGATGCAGAGGCTAGATGATTTACATATGGGCTCTCCTTTTGGGACTTCCTTTTTTGGAGGGTGAATTTCTTCCATGGAACCAATGGTTTTCAATCCAGATAGACTTGCTAGAATGGTGAGCTCTTTTGTTCTACACTTGTTAACTTTTTTTCCCCATGCATGTTGTCTCATATCTTCATGGTACCCTTGCTGGAAGAAGGTAGGGAGGCTCTTTTCATGCCTGTTTGACAGAGGAGGATACTGTAGACCTGTGGCTTACTTTAGATCATATAGAAACAAGCTGGAACCAAGTACCAGGTCTCTGGTCTGCTTTGTCCATTTGGCAAGATGCCCAGTGAGGTTCTGATGACAAATTGTTTCTCTCCATCATTTGCCTCTAAAATATGGTCATATTTCTAATCCCACATGATTCTTAGAGGAGCCCTGGAGGAATCTGGGTGAGTGTTTTTAGAGTCACTATTTTCAACATAAAGGTTTATAAAGGATCTATTCTAGTTACATATGAATTCGTAGATGGAATGAGGCCGAGCTAAATACATAGACCTTCTACAGGACTTTGGCACCTTTCTGCCTCTGCTCCATGTACCATGGACATTAGTCCCTTGGTCGCTAAGAATTTTAACCAGAAAGCATGAGTGTTGGCATCCACTTCAGGGTGGTCTTAAAGGAAAACACTTGCAGCTGAACCCACTGTCTGGCAGTAAGTGATAGGCAGGTGTGCAAGTGGTGTGGTCCATGAAAGGAACGGGGCTGGCATGGGACGGGCCCAGAGCCAAGGTGAGAAGCAGGCCTCTGGGGTCCCATGCCTTTCCCTCCCTAAAACCACGCTAGCAGGAAACATCAACAGCTCGCTCATGAAGCAAGACTGAGTGGATGTCGGACCAGGGCTTGATTGAGACAAATGCAGGAGTCACTCACACATTCATCCAGGGAAAGAGAAGGGTGTCACTTTCTTACTACTTCTACTCTCAGCTGCAGTGACTTGGCCACTATTAACTCCGGGAAATGGCCCACTGCCTCAACTCAGCCAATGCAAATATCTTAGCAGCTCCGAGTTGAAAAAAAAGATGAATATATTGTGATGCAATCATTTCCCATAGATGTGTAACAGATGACTGGAGTTCCTGCTGCTGTGATGGGTGGTGCCAAATTTTTAAAGAAGGCACTTTCTCTCTCTCTCTCTCTCTCTCTCTCTCTCTCTCTCTCTCTCACACACACACACACACACACATATACTCACATATATGTCAGTTCCTTGGGGCAGAACCAGGGATGTGGCACAATATTATGTCTCCTTAGAAAATGCCCAGTTTTGTTCAAGGGCTCTTATTCTATTGAATCTATCTATATATCTATCTATGTATCTATGTATCTATGTATCTATGTATCTATCTATCTATGTATCTATCTATGTATCTATCTATCTACCTACCTACCTATCTATGGTGACATGAAACATTCTGGTCTGAGCATAACAGCAAACATTCTACAGAATGATCCTACAAAGACATTTTGAGAATCCAACGGACCTGCTGATCCTGGATCGTTCCATATTTATGACCTCAAACCTTCAATGCCATCTTGAAGATCCCATCTTGTAAGATACAGAATGTTCTTCACTGTATTGACTTATCAGAGGAGGAGCAGGAGCTCAATGGTTTTTTTTTTTTTTTTTTTAAATCTCAAATAACTAATGGATCTTTATTTAACAACAATTAATGAGGGAAGAAGCCATGGATTTGAAAGAGAGCATGGAAGGGTATGTGAGTGTGTGGGTGTGTGGGGGGGGGGTTGAGGAAGGAAGCAGAGTGGGAAATGATATATTACAAGCTGAAAAAAGTAACTTTAAAAAGAGTAAACAAAAGACAGGCTAGGGCAGTTAGACAAGAGGCGTTCACAGGCATGGGGGACATGCCATTCATTTCAGTGTCCGTTGTTCCTACTGACACAGAAGGCTGTTTCTGAGGTGAGAAAGAGCACATGTTTTCAGACAAATGAATCTGCCTTTAATATACAATACCTGTCTGCTTATTTATAAGAAAGACTAGGAGAGGGGAAACCTAGTATTGCTCTGATGAGCTGTAGGTTAAAGCAATGTTTGTAAACCAGAAAACACAACTTAGTAGTGTCCTTGAGGCTTGGCAGAGGGACCAGACTCCAAGAGATGACATGGTACAAGATGCTTGTAGTATTTTTAGTAAGTGTGTTTCATGTGTCTTGAGGGGAGATAGAATCTCAATTGAACAGAGCCGTGTTCTCTCGCAGGGCAGTTATTTGACAGACAGTATCAGGGTCATCAGCCTCTGCTCTTGTGATAGCTTATCTTGTATCCAGTTATTAAAAGAAACTGGATACGTGTTAAGACACTCTGAGATAACATTTGACTTTGCCATTGGGTGTGGAGTATGCTCGGATATCATGAGTACTGAGTGAGAGTTGGTGATTTATTAGGAAACCCAGGAGAACGTTGCTTAATTTCACTAGACCTTAGTCTCCTCGTCCCTCAAGCAGGGGAACTAGCCTTTAGCATTCTCACTGACAGGGATTCTACATGATAAAATTAGGTAGTGCCTTCTGAACACATTAAAACAAAAATCCTGCACAAATACAAGTGGTTGCTATGGTGGACTGGGTTGAAATAGACCTGTGACTAGGACCTAGTAAACTTTGGGTCTTGTCCAACTCATCTCAGAAGCAATAAATCTCAGGAAGTCTCTTACCTTCCCAGAACCTCAGTTACCTCATTTGTAAACACAACAGTGAATCTGTTTATTTCAGGGGAGCATTTGAAAGTCAACAGCGATGATTATAAATTGCTCCTCTCTAAAGAGCAATGAAAATGTAAGTTATGGGTGTCCAACGTTCTGTGCCTGTGCTCAGTTGTGAGTTTGGAAAGTTACTCTCTGGAGACCCGAAGGCTTCACAGGCAGCCCCTGAGCCTGACCCCACTCCCTTTCTTCCTGCTTCTAATCATCCGAACCATGTGTTTCCCATTAGCTTCTCCTAAACACTGCCCATTCTCCCATGTTTCCTGCAGTCGCCGTTCACAGTCCCTTGGACGAGAACTTTCCACACAGTTCCCAAATGTTAGAGATGGAGATGGCCTCTGAGTTCTCAAAACTAACTCCCTTCTATATCAGAATACGGAGGCCCATAAGGTCAATTTGGTAGTAAAGTCAGAATCAGATTCCATGTTCAAGTTCAGAGGTCTTTTTTTAGAAAGCATGTTTTACATTAGGCCTTTTAAACATTGTACTCTCCAATCCCATTTTATGATTTTACCCCACCTTTCTTGGCTTCAGATAGGACTCAGAGCTGGTTTTGTTATGTGAAGTGCTGCTCTCCTCTCTTCCTGCCCATTTCAGCGATCTCTCAGAAGGCCATCCTTAGGAGTGACTAACATGTCTTAGATACCCTGAGGGAAAAGGTTTCCTTTCAGCTCCAGCTAGTTTTCTCTTGTAGAAAACCAAAACAGAGATGAATGAAGAGTGAGGGAAGATGCTTCACTGACTAGATAAATCTTGGAGGATGTGGCCTGGGAAGGTCTGTGAAAATTGGAGCACGTGGACATCAGCTCCCGTGATGAAGGCATGGCACACCAGTCACCCGAACTTCTGCCGCTTTATTTATTTTCTCCTGTGTGGATCATTGTTTCTGTTTAGGGCATTTGCTATGTGGGATGTCATATTTGTGGTGTATAGACCAACATGTGCTTTAAGGAAGCTTTTTAGATTAGTTTCTGGCACTGAGCTGGTCTTTGTATATGTATCCCAATAGCTCCCATCCCATGTCTGAGCTTCAGGCTCTTCACTAATGACCTGTAGTGACTTAGTCGTTCATGAAGGAATCTTCCAACTAGACTGTTCACCTCCTGTCATCAAGTATAAGAACATTTTAAAATGTCATTACTCACCCTGCCTCACCTCAGAGCCACTCTACACAGAGAACCCCAAGCAAATGACTTTCACTAGGGCAGGGGCATAAACCAACTACCAAGCAGTCACAGATTATCCTGTCTTTCAGCATCTGTTCCCTGACAATTCGCATAACCACTTTTAGGAAGAACTTTTCTTCCTATATCCTTTTGAACCATGAAAGTGCTCATAAAGCATTATGGGATTGTGGGATGTCTGGGTCCCTAGAAGGATGCTGCTGGAGCCCAACTTAAACCTGAGTAGAAGGTGAATGATGAGCTATTTGAGACTGTCATCTTTTCCTAAAACAGCATAGAGGGCGAAGATGAATGTGACAAGGATAATCAAACAACACGAGACACAATAGTCTGAGTCCTCATGGAGGACTTCCCATCCTTAATGAGAGGAATGCAGTGGGTATACAAGTTAAAAGCAGGAGGGGAAATGCAGAAATGGGAGAACAGGGAGCCAGGGTGAGTCTAAAAGTGACGGCAAAACAAGAATTGGGCTGAAGTGAAGCACACAATTCTCTCAGGTCTGATGTCTCTTATCTAAATGGAGATCTGTGAAGGAAAGAATCAGAACTCCAAAAAGGAACAAGGACCCCCCAGTTTTTTACCTCATGCTCTTTCTTCATAACCCTGCCTTTCTTTCTCTCACTTTCTCCTTTTTGTTTCTCCTTTTTGTAGGGGAAAGGGGGTTCTCCTAAATCTAGTATTGTTTTATGTGTGAAATCTTGATATTTACTGAGTCTACTTTTGCCAGGACCCTCCACCATGTTAACTCTAAATCACTCTAAGAACTCCTGTACACTTGCCCTGCCTCCAGAGTCTTCCCACCTGAATCTATACAGTGTTCTGTGGCTCATTCGATTGTTCAAAAACACTCCATCATTCCCAGTCCTTCCTTATTCAGAAACCTGCCATGACAGTGTTCCCAGTATGAACTCTAAGTGCTCAGCTCCCCGAGCCTGCTTTTCCCGACAGAGCACCTGCTCAGCCTTTCTCTCCCAGGCTTTCTTAACTACTTCACAGATCCTTTTGTTTCCCTATTCACTCTGATTTTTGTGATGTAACCCCCTCTCCTACTGGCCATTGTACTCCCATGCAAAGACAAAGTCAGTATGTGTTCTTCTAGCGCATTCACCATGTCTATGATCATAAATGCCTGGGCACTGTAAGTGAGCATTGGACAGGAAGGTGATCCACAGTATCATCCTAAAGTCGGGACCAAACATAACTAACCTACACCATCTCATCAGTTCCTGAGGTCTTTGCTAAGCTTCTCCTACTCCTTCTTTCTTCCTCCTTCCTTCCTTCCTTCTTCCTTCATTTTTCCTTCCTTCTATTTTCCTTCCTTTCTTTCTTCCTACCCCCCCTCTCTCCCTCCCTCCCTCCCTTCTTTCCTTTTATAGACTCTGATTGTTGAACTGGTTGTACGGCCACTGCAGGTATTTGAGCTTTTTATTGGAAATGAATACAAACTGCAGTCATTTAAACTCACATTTTAGAGGAAGTGCAAGTAAGAAGATTGGCCGTCACCTTGCACTATCGTACTATCAGTTGACAAACAATGTCTGTCATCTTCAAGACATTGTGCAGAACACTTGGAGCTGGCCCACTTGTTTCTAGGAAACACACTTGTGTTTTTCAAGAATCAATTGTTGTTTGTTCCCAAACATTTTTATGCTGGTTATAGTTATAATTTATGTAATATATTTAAAGATTATGCAAAACTGTAAGACACAAATGCAAAGAGAGTTCCTGTTTCTATAAAATTAAGTTGATTACACTGGAAAGAGTCAGTAAATGAAAAGTTGATAAAAAAAAAAAGAACTGATGTTGAATTGAATATGCGTGACAACCTCAACAGCTTAACTGGAGACTATAAAAGTCTTGATGCATATCTAGAGAGTTCAGAAAGCACATTTTTAGGCTCTTGATTTAGTGTAGAGAATCCAAAAGTAGACAATGTAAATGATGTCTTCTGGAAATGGTTGAGGGAAATGATGGTGTAAAAGACCCATATTTTAAAAAATGATACTGATTGTACATCAAAAGATTGGTGTGTGTGTGTGTGTGTACTTATAAATATACATTAAAGGACAGTTCACCATTTTTATGCATGTTTAAAAGAATTTGATCACCATTGTTCATTATCAGCCATCATTCTAGATTCTATGAAAGTAAAGAAACTCTCCACTGCGAAGTACCACCATATAGATAAAACATTTCTAGGTTTTGAACAGAAACAGGGAGAAACAGCACACATGGTAGTTCCATGGCATCCACACTCTGAAAAACCTCCCCAATGGGGTCCTAGGGTTTCCATCTTGTAGACTTCCTTCCCTCACTGAAATAGCGAATCAGCATACTATATTAAGTGATGGTGAGCACCTTCCAAGGCTGGTTCATACCTTTCTGATTCCTACCATCAATCACTTATACTGGAAGAGCCAGCCATTGTGCTTGAGGACAGCCAGTAGCCATGTTGAAGGACTCGCTGCTGAATAGTTTATTTCTATCGACAGCCAGCACCTTGCCTCTTTCTTACCAGCCATGTGGGTGAACCTCCTTGGGAATATATGGACTAGTTCCAGTCAAATCTATCTCCAGGGACAATATCCCTGACAAAAGTCTAACCAAGATCCCATGAGAAATACCAGAACAGCCTTGTCAAGCTGCCCTTGAGTTTACAATCCATAGATGCCATAAGACATATTAAATTATCATCAATACTTTAATCTATTATGCTTTGAACCACTTTATTATACAGATTTGGATAACCAAACATAGAATCTAGAGTGATAGCACTGAGGGGGTCCAGTGAGGAAGAGAAGAGGTTATAGAGCTAAGGAGGGAATATGCTTACTATGCAATATATAATTGTCCTTATCCAACATGATAGAATGTACAATGAATAGATATAATGAAATTTTACAAAGAAGAATGATGTATTAAAATTATATATATATATATATATATAGTTTTTAGAAAAAAAAAACAGAGAAAAAGAGTAAGGAACAGTGAATGTGCAGCTCACCATTCTATTTACATGTATTTTTGTTTTGTTTTGTTGAACTAGGGTCTCACTGAATCCTGAGCTGGCCTCAAACACAAAGTCTTCCTGCCTTAGCTACCTGTGCATTGGGATTGCAGGTGTGTTGCTATATCCTGCATGTACTGAACACTCTAAGCCTCACTTGCACACATCACGCCTCCCCAACAGAAGTAAAGGGTGCTTTGAAGAGTCCTGGTCTCAAGGAACACCATGCCAGAGTGAGTCCTGGTTTTCTGCTACAAGTCTGGGAAGCTCCCCCAGCAGAATGGCATGCAATTCTCTTTCTGCCAAGGCAGTGAGTGGCCAGAGCTTGAGAGCTGGAGATTTGGTTTCCCGTGGAACCTAGCAATGTTCTTGGCATGTACAAGAAGTACAAGATACAGTCGCATGAATGAATGTGTAGTAAATGAGTGTGTTTCCACTCCTGCTCAGCTCTCTTGCTTTTCTACAACACAGCTTTCTGCCTGCCATCTGCATACATTCATTTCAAATGGAGAACAGCAACAGAAAAAATCTAAGAGGCAGATCATGACCCAAGATAAATGGTGAGATCTGCACCTAGCTACAATCTTCCCACATCATTATATTTTCATCTCAGAGTCTAATATTTTAGCTTTACTTGATTGAACTGACTCCAGGTCTTTCTCATAAAGGGGAGTCTTGGAGGTAGGTGAAGCTGGTGATGACTTAGAAGACAGGACCTGATGAGACTGTTCAATGGGAAGGGTGGTGACAGGGAAGGGGCAGTGAACAGGATGTAAAGTGAATAAGTAACAAATAAATTAATTAATTAATAAAAACCGTCCTTTTAAAAATCAATCTTTTGAAAAAGTGCTTCTTACTGATTGCTCATATTCTCCCACTGGAGATTCAATGTTTACTTATTTCTCATGTGACTATATTTGAATAGGCAACACTCATGGCATGATGATATTATCAATAGTGATGATAACGAAAGGCATGTGTGAAACGAGACGTGGGGTCAGAATATTGCAAGAGGAAGAGACGGTGATGGTCTCAGACCCAGCCAACCAACAGTCTGGGACCAGAAACTGTCTCAAGTAAAGAACATGGTTCTGGCATATTTTTTATCCTGCCCACCACCAGCTCTAACATAATGGCCTGTGATGGGCAGGCAGCTGTATTCATAAAATACAATCATTTTCTTTCTAGGGTCCATCGTGTGAATTTGGGAACACACACAGAAGTATCGCATACACATGTATGTACTCACATGCTGGGTCAGCCAATCATTCACCAGCCCCCTAATCTTTCAGAACCACTCACTTTCTAAGATGATATAAAAGACACATTAAGATTTCTAGGTGTGTATTGAAACATGGATCTATGGAAAATAAATTAAACAAATCCATCCAAATGATACAAACAATCAAATATTCTATAAGAGTAACTTGAGAGGAAAAAAGCTTGGCTGGTTTGGATGGCAGTCTAAAATATCATTTATTTCTAATAAATAATAGGCTAGTTAAAATGTTCATTTTACTTATATCATCTTAATGAGTTCTATATGCCAGTCTCAAATCCTCATCTTTCTCTCATTAAGCTTTCCCAATAACAATGCCAATAACAATAACAGCAATGCTCACACAACAAAGAGCAAAGATCATTGGAAAGTTTTCTTCCCCCAAAGAGGAATTTTTGAATGGCTGCACTCTGAGCCTTGAATGCATTATGGTTAATTTCAGATTCCGAGGATGATTAACTCTGACTGGTGGAATAAAAGGCCATGACCAATTATTATTCAGAAAAATCCTGCTGTTTAGCCAAAGAGCGTACAGTGCAATCCAGTCCTTGATGTTCCTGTGATAAACGCTCACATGACAAGGTTATTTGGTGTAGAGCAGCCAGAGTGGTTACTATGGCAACCTATTCACAATGCTCATAAATCTGAGGTGCAGTTATCCTTGCTGTGTATGCAAAAAAAAAAAAAAAAAAGAAAGAAAAAAAAAGAAAAAAGAAAAGAAAAAAAGAAAGAAAGAAAAAAAAGAAAAGAAAGAAAAAAAAGAAAGAAAAAAGGAACCTACAAAGGCAGCTCAAGCGGTTTAATTTACAGTACTGCTTGAAAAAAAAATAAAGCAGTGAATGAATTCTAAGATAATAGACCTCTCCATATTATATTCTTTCACAATACAGGCACTTAGGACGCAAATGCTCTCCTCAAAGCCAAAAAGACTTTTAAGATAATCATTACGGTAGAGAATATAGGTCATCATTAGCACCAGGAGTGACAAAAATAAAAGAGGTGGTTAGAAATCCGAGTTCGCAGGCATCGATTGTTTTCCCTTGGCCCAGTTAGCAATGCAAACAGCTGTTGACAGCGCATCAGGACAGGTACATTCGATGGGAACAAATGGCCTTTTCAGTTGCTGCTCCCCAGAAATGATGGGCTGTAAGTCTAAGGGTCCAAAGGTCAAACAGACAATGATGAAATATCCCCCACAGACCCAGTGTCAGGTGGTTCAGTGTTAAGATTGCTCTGATATGGTCTCTTTGCCTGGGTTTCAGCTCCACTCAAGCCCCATTAGAAACAAGGGCAGCCTATTAAACCAGCAGGTGCAAGGCTTTCCTCATCTTGGCTATAGGCTCCCTGGCCACCTGGGTCTTTGACCCCCTGTGGCTTATTTCAACCATTACCAGTTTTCTAAATAAAACTTGAGGGAGAGATGAACTCTTTGAAGTGGCATTTCTTTGACACTTGGTGATGTGAGAGCCACCACCACTGGCTCTGCGGCTGCTACCTAGAACAGCAGAGACTGTACTAGGATGATAGTCTAGTTTGAATTAAGACTTGTATCTGGTTCACGTCATCTAATTGTGGAGATGGATCAATTAGAGATGTTTGGTGGGCAGATTCCTGTGTGATTACATTGTAGAGAGCGTAATGAACAACATGTTGGTTTGGGCAATGCAAGACTTATTCTGTTTTCTAAAATTGGAGCAAGTGGCCGTGGAAACCTACCCCAACTCCTAGGCTTGACTATGTCCCAAAGCACACATTTCTTCACTAACCTACAAGAGTCAGGGTCTCTTTAAGTTCTTCAGTAGGCCACAGAGTGTCCTAATCAAAACACATCTGAGAGTTACATTCCCAGCTCATTCCAGGGTCAGCAATGTATATTAAAAATGTTTTATTTGCCTTTCTGAGAAGATTTAAGTCTTTGGATAAGCACTTTTGTTTAAGATAGATCATCTTTAAAAAGCACACTCCTATGATTCAAAGAAAATGTCACTGCAAATATGATCAGCCTTGATGCTGGAAGTTAGCGCATTAGACACTTGGGATGGCAGGAACTCTGAAAGCAGCAAAGGCAGGCTTTGTAATATAACCTTGACTTAGAGATGATGAGATCCTTAAATGTGTAGACTTTATTTTCTATGTTTTATATCCTCATTGTCTTGCATAGTCCCTGACACCATAGTGACCTTGATAAATCCATGCATAATGATTGACACAGAATGTGTACTTTTGTAAAGGCTAGACTAGTTGTCTTCTGGTAAAAGTACTGCTGGACACATGGATAGATAGGAGGGGAAGGGAAGAGACCAGTGGCAAAGGAGTTCCATTCATTTCTCTGTAATTGTTGGCTGTAGTCAACACAAGACTCCTCTACCTTCCAACTGGCCATTACTTTAGAATTGCAAAAATCTTGGCAAATTCTGTGTACATCATTGTTTCATTTTAAACTAAGCCCACATTCCAACTGACCACCTCTCAATGGGTCATGGGATTGGACTGCTTGTCCTGCCCCTCAGCTCAGTCTTGTGGTGGTACATGCTGAGTTCCAGACCTGAAAGCCAAGAATCATACACTGTTCATTTAATCAGGTCAGACACCACCTGTATAATGATAATTCTGTGTTATTCAGGGCCAGCTCATCCCATTTGAAGCAAATTATACATACAAATAATAGTTTTAAAATAGGGAGTAGTCACACTCTTATTGGTAATAAGGAAATCAATACCATTTTATATGCCAAACATAGGCCTCTGTTCTTCACATATAGACCTACCCATGATATTCTTGCTTGTGAGACTCTGTCAAAAAAACAAAACAAAACAAAAAACAAAATAAAAAACCCTCATAGCATTCTTTTCAATATATAAACTTTGCTTTGTGATTGCAGCTGCTCCTTACAAAACACACAAGATGTGGGAACTGCCACTGTCTTATTGATAGAGAAGAAAACCATGGCTTAGGAATAAGTTAAGCACGTGGTTTAACCTTATAACTCTGATAGCCCTTCCTTAGGTTAAGAAAAGTGTTTTCCATTATTCAGAGACTACCAGTCTGAGTGAGTTCAGTTGAGAGAACATAAAAGTGGGAGGGAGCCAAAGAGCGCTGAGTCAGCACTGCTGCCCCACGCGCTCATTCTCATTGTAGCCTGACTTTGATGGCGTCATCCTCATCAGCCTTTTCATCACATTGCAACACAGCTGTCCAAGCCATTCTGCGACTCAACTAGCTCAGCAGAGAGGCTCTGTTCACAAAATAAAAGGCTCTTAGGGTTGGGTGCAGGGACAGTTTAGTTTCATGTTATTGAACAGTCTCCCTAACAAATCGATTAATAAACCTTCTTGGTGCTCTTTCTCTGCAGGTGTATTAGGTGGTGAGGATACTGCCTGTAAGAATTCTTTTTATGCAGAACATTAACTTTACCTCTGGGCTTTCAGATGGGCCCAGTCTCATCTCTCTCTTATCTCCTCCCTAAGACTGGCAAAAAAAAAGTATTTTAGAAAAAAAGCCCCCCCCGAGGATTTAAGAATATTTTCTGATTCTAAAAAAACAGAATCTACAATAAAAATCTAGTATAAATCACATATATGTTTTCTATTGAAAATAAGACTGCGTGCCACTCAGAGTCTCATATGGATGTGAGGAGCAGCTGAATCCTTCAGACAATCAGCATCGGGTCTACTTGAGCAATTCCACTTATTCACATGACCTTCTAGCTGAATGCGCATTTGATGGTGAGAACCCCAAACATCTCAGAAGGGAAGTAAAGGAACTCTGGGTTGGAAGCTCTACAGAATCCTACCACCATCTTGTTCTTGGCTATCTTAGCTCACATGCAGAGGAAGGGACCTGTTATAGTTTGGATATAAAGCCCTCCTCCAAAGCTCATGAGGAGTTGAGGTCATGGTCCCTAATGCACCAGTGTCAGAAGTTGGACATTTTGGAGGTAGTTAGATCCTAAGAGCTCTGACCTCATCCATGGATCAATACATCAGTGGAGGAAACGTCAGGAAGTGGAGCTTAGTTTGAAGAACTAGGTCAATGGAGGTTCTGCCTTTAAAGGATGTATTTTGTCCTAGATGACACCTCCATTCCGCTTTCTGGCTGCTAGAAAGTGAATAACTTTGCTCCGTCTAGCCATCATGTTCTACTGTCCACTGGCTGAAAGTAATGGGGCCAAGAGACCAGAAGTAAGCATGAGCCAACATAAGTCCTCCCTCCTTTAAGCTGAATGTCACAGTCACTTTGTTGGTGATGGCAAAGTGACTAACATAGTTTTCCTACCAAGAACAAGGTCACTGAGTGCAATTGAAAAACTCTTCTGGAAATGGCAATCATGAATGACCTCCAAACTCGGATAGGGAAGGAAGAGGTGACAAAAACAGGTACATGACGTCCTGGTCCATGTGACAGTCGTCATGTTGAGTCAGAAGTAAGGGATAAGCTAATAGTTGTAAAGGTCATGGTTAGGTAATACAGGAGAAAGCCTGAACTTTTCTTGTTTAGTGTTTTTGCAAGTCTAATGGCCAATTTACTCATTATTAGGCCAAGAAACTAGCAATGAAAAGCTAGTATCAGATGGGTAAAAATACCCATGGAATGAACAATGATTTTCCAGGATAAAATTTTGGTCCATGTGATAAAAGGTATAAAACTATTGAATAGCGCACATCTCCTAGCGAAGTACTCATAGGCAAGCGATCTTTTCACTTCTCTGAAGTTCTCAGACCGCTATTCAATAGCTTGTGTTAGGCAAAGTTTAAAGGAGTGGGGGATACAATACTAAAAAATAATAAATATTTGTTTTCTTCCTTCAGATACATGCTCTCTCATTGAGAAGACAGATACCAAGCAAGTACAGTTAAGGATGGATGGACAAAGGAAGCCTAGACATCTGTTAGGACTACTCATTTTCCTGGAGAGGAGGGTGTCTCCAGGAACAGATGTCTTGGGAAGATGGCCAGTTGGAATAGTGATAGAATCATTTCGTGTGATCCATACACCTGTTCTAGTGGTCTTCACAGTAAGTGTTCTGGGCCTTTGACCAGGTATTCTCACCAGGGCTAAAGAGCAAGTGCTCTTTCTCTCCATCTGAACATGGCATTTGGGGGTAATTTCATGGATACTTTCCAATCTAGTTCTCCTGAGTAAAATCTGGGACAACCGAGGTGATGGGTAGAGAATATTGAATTTCTGTGCTTTAGGGAAGAGCTGGACTTGGTTTATGGTCACAAAATGAACAATTAAATCTTCTTCACTGTGATTGTGTTGCACCATTTTCTTAAAGTTTATAACACAAAGAAGTTTGGATTTGAAGATGGACTCCTACATGTCCTAAGAGTGAGCTGACTCATTTTCATTTATCTTAATAGGAACTGAAGCACTCATTTAAATTAGCAACTCCTGGTGAGACTAACAGGCCAAAGAGAAAAATGCTGGATAAATTTGCAAATTTAAATGTATCTTGAGTCAGTGTCCAATACTTAACTGCACACATCCATACATAGTCAACACTCGTTATTCGCAGTGGTTATGTTTTATGATGTTGCTGAAGATCCTGAATTAGTGAATACTGAATGATTGCTCCTATAGGAAATATAGAGCTAGATTACTACAAGCCTCTGGTCATTACAGTTTTTCAATCATTTAATAATTCACTTGTTTGATGTGTGTTTCCATTTGAAGACATCTTTTGTTCTTTTGGATGGTATCCGTCTTAGGGGTTCTACTGCTATGATGAAACACCATGACCAGAAAGCAAGTTGGAGAGGAAAGGTTTATTTGGTTTATACTTCCAGATGACTCTAGCTTGTGTCAAGTTGACATAAAATTAGCCAGGACAGTGCCTTTTATTTATGTATTTATTTAAATTACATTTATTTAAATGATTATTTTTTAATGTCTGAATCCAGAGTTTATGTGTTTTTTGCTTCATTGAAAATATATTTTAATACACTATATTCTGATTATAGGTTCCCTCCTCCAACCCCTCCCATATCCTGAAGTTGTCATATTTAATAGTAGTGCCACATTAACAGTGAACTTGTGGCCAGAACTGCTGTGGTTCAGGATTGGATGAGGCTTGTCTAACACATCCATCTTCCTCCATTTAGAAGGCATTGCCTCACCTTTTGGAGCTTAGGACACTATGTCACCACTTCACTGGGAGTCATTTTAAGTAACAAAATCACCACCAACAAAAAAATACAAAAAATGCATAATAGGTGGCAAAAAATAGACTACAAAGATACTTGTTTGCAGTATAGAAAGCAGAGTGCTAATTTTATATAAGCACAAATGGAATTGCTCACACCAGATGACTCAAAGATTTTACCACTACACACATGTTCCTGAATGATGATATAATGATGGAATATTGATTTTAGGGATACAAATAAATGTTACTGAGTAAGTTAACTCAAAATATGGAATCCATGAACAATGATAGATAGAAGTACATATATTGTACAGACACAAATAGATTAATTGGTGTGAGTACATTTCTCAGTGCCGTTCTTGGCTGTACTGAGTGCCCAAGAACTACTGTTGAATGAATAAGATGTTGTTTAATATGATTGAAGGTTTATGAAGCCTTCTTAAAGTTTAATAACTTCATTAGAATATTTTGGAAGAATACAAGCACAACCAGACTATTCCCTAGTTTCCCCCTTTTCATTTGGCCAAGAAGGCTCAAGATCCTAGGGACTTGGGGTGAGTGGCAGAAAGTTCCCTTTGAAGCTTTGCAGTTTGAGTCATAAAAGGGTTTCATAATAGTTTGAGTGATGAAGAACGGTGCATACCCCAAGGCTCGGAAGTACTTTGCAAAAACCCAAACCCCAGCATGAGGACTAAGACAGTCAGCCAAGCCACGAAGGGAAACAGAAACATGGCTGGATAGCCACAGACAGGAGAGGGCTCCAAGAGCCACCTGTCACCAGCCCTGCCTACAATAACAGTGGGGAGAACAGAGGCTCACTCAAATGCCACACCTTTCTGGTGCTCATATGAGACATATCATTTAATCCCATTACTGCTTTTTGTAGCAGATAAGCATATGTGCATTTTAAGGAGGAGCTAGAGGATTGAATGAATCTGTTGACTTCTAAGATGTCCCCTATGGCAGGGAAGTGGATGGTGACACTTAGGAATCCATGTCCAGTGTTCTTGTATATATTCTCAACGGACTTTACTGGAGCGGGAGTTTAAGCCAAGAGTTTAATGAGAAGAAAGCAATAGAAATATGAATAACTTAAGTAATTGGGTCGCATACAGAATTCATTGCTTAAATTCATAGGCTTCTAATACTGCTTAACTAAAAGAACTCTTAAGGATAGTGTATCTCATTAAAAATATCTTGTTTTTATTGTATAATTTATACATGTATGTAATATGTTTTGATCAAGTCCATCCCTTATTTCTTCACCTCCAAACCTCCCCAAACCTTCACCACAATTTCCTCCAAATTTCATATATCTTCCCCCCCCCTCCTTCCCTCCCTCCCTCTCTCTCTCTTAAAACAAAAAAACACTTTGAGTCCACTGAGTACTGCCAGAATGTGTATGGACATAGACCATTTAATGGATCACAGGTGGCCTCTTGGGGGTCCACATTCTTGAAGAAAACTGACTATCTCTCTCCCAACAACTAACAATTGCCAGTAGCTCCTCATCTAGGGTTAAGACTTCATGACTTCCTACCCTTTATATATTTGGATTTTGTCTGTCTTGATTTTGGGCAAGTCTTGGGCAACTGTTGTGAGTTCATAGGAGCAACTATCCTATTGTGTCCTGAAAACCCTGTCTTTTTTTTTTTTTTTTTTTATAGTCATCCATTGTTTCTGGTTCTTTCCACTCCCTTCTATGATGATCTGTAAGCCTTGGTGCGGGTGTCTTGTTTATATCTGAACACTCTACTCTTTCTTATTTTCTTTGTGTTGATCCACTGTGAATCTCTGTGATAATCACCATCTGAAAGAAGCATTCTGATGAGAACTAGAGATGTACTAATCTATAAGTATAACTTTTAAGTAATTGGGAGTTGGTTTAATACTATGTTCATTTAGCAGCATAATACTAGCAGATTCTTCCGTAGGGCCTGTCTCTTACCCAGTCTCTGGCTCTTGCCTCTGTTAATGGTGTCAGGGATACATTGCATCTTGCAAAGTGGGCTTTAAATCCAGTTAGAAAATGGTTGTTTACTCCTTGAACACTCAAACCAGTATTGCACCAGTGTTTTATCTTGCCAGGCAAGTTGTTATTGTAACTTGCAGGCATCACAGCTAGGTAAGATTGACAATTACATATCCTATTTAGCACTTTCCACCACTATGAAACTAGTTAGTTTGGTTGAAGCTTCCAGGTTGATACTAGTGTGACTTATCCATGTTCCATCACTCAAGCATGCAATATCTTTAGCAATATGTTGTTCTTGCCATTAAGTTATGGAGGGGATCCAAAGAAACGACAACAGTCTGTAATATTTGGGAAGGTCTTTGGGAGCCTAGTGACAAACAACTCCAAGAAAAGGTAATCCATTCCTGGCTGTGTTTTTTACTTGATAGCCCATAATGTCAACCCATTATAGGGTAACTCTATTTAAACTATACATAAGCGTCGCGATAGTAAGTCTCCATATGGCTTTCTCATGGACCTTTAGTGGTAGTTATCCCTCTCCTTACTCCCTCTTCCACCCTGCTCTTCCATCCCTCCAGCCCATTTAATCTGTCTTGTTCTATTATTACTCCACATTCACCCTTTATACCAACTGGATTTGATATTAAGATAAGAGAATCAAGGTCAGAGAAGTAAAGTGATTTACACAAAGTCACACAGCAGATAACAGTCTGGCCTTGAACTTATGTCTTGAAATTCTGGATGTCCTGCCAGCTGTGTGCCATTTCTATTTATTACACTCTTCTGCCCCTATTTCCAACAGGCTCACAATTTTGAGTTTTCAGGATAGAGTTTCAAATACATGGCACGAAGAAATAGTCTCTGTGGTCTACAGATAAGAATTGCAGCCTTCCCTGCTGTATTAATTAATGGCCTCATTAATCCACATTTAACTGTTCAATTAAATGTTTAATGTAACACTTAGAGGTGCCATCAATTACTGTGTGTGAATCAACTCTTGGAGATCGGGGGCTGGAAGCTGCTATGTACATGTGCAAAATTGCTGTCATTCGGACACACCATGTTATCTCATGGTGCTCCATTCAGCAAAGGTGTGTTACAGCTGCAGCTCAACTCAAGGTGGATTAAATCAGTGTGTTGGGGAAGAATGGAATTAAATGCTTTGCTGTAATGACTTGTACCCCCACAAGTACCTCATTAATTGTAGGTGCTACATGACATGAATGTGCACAGAGATGGCAAATATAATATTTTGAGTGCTTTCCTTCCCTAGAATTACCCCAGAGAGAAAGAAAAATGATCTCAGTAGTTGTTGCTGAAAACATATGCCAGCTTGATTTCTTTAGATAGGATGTTAACAGGGAAGAGTAAAGCATTTGTGCCTAAACTCAAAGGAAGTCAATTTCATGTCCACCAATATATTTCAACGTGAGTTATGTAATAATTAAACACGCAACATGGGGAAGTTTATAATGACCATTGTTCAGTATGTTAGTGAACTGGTAAGAGTTACTTCTATGTCAATGTTTCCCAAGTCAGGTCCTTAGACTCAAGCTGGCAGTCACTTCTTTGGAAGGCCACCAGATGCATGGCATGTATTGGTTGGGGCACTGAGGGAGAGAGGCATGGCACATCAAAATTAGGATCATGTCCTGAGAACAAGGAAGATCTTATGATCTTAAAGGTTGATCAGATTAATAACTACTGTTGTTGTCCTAAGTGAGGTGCAATGTCTTCCTGGGTACCTGGGAAGTTGAGATATGGTGGAGACTTGGCCTTTGTGAGAGACGATTTTGGGATGAGAGGAAAGAATCCTTGGACCTTGGCTCCTGAGTGCTTGCCCCTTAAACCTGACTTAAAACAGGTATGACAGCACAGAACTTTAATCCTGGCATTAGGGAAGCAGAGACAGGTAGGTGGATCTTTGTGACTCTCAGGACAGCCCTGGTCTACACAGTGAATTTCTGTTGGGGGAATTTACCAAGGCCCCATCCCTAGATGAAGAGCTTCAGGAAATCAATGGCTGCTGAGAAAGGGTGAATTATTTTTATTCCAGAAATGAGCCTTCTGATGGATGATCCAATCCCAAGTGCTCAGCCCTAAATACACGTGAATGACGCTAGATAGACTTATATATTGGAGCAGACCAGATGGGAACTCTAGCCTTAGGTTTCCTTCCTTTGTGCCAGCGATTACCAGCTGGCTGATCATCAGACACATGGAGAGATGCCACAGAAACACCTGGGGTCTCACCTGCAGAGACCAGGCCACCAGAAATGAGGGACATATGCCTTAGGAATATATCATCGCAGGTTTCTCAGGAGATGTGATCAATTCATGAGCTAATGCCCATCCACATGGACCTTCACGGTTCTCATAGCAACAGGAAAAACAATGGACATCCTTGCCTAGTGATGGGCAGACAGATGAAAAATCAAGAGTCTCAAGAACCCAGAGTTTCCAAGTGCAAATACTTCCTTCTCTTTGTGGTTCTAAACTAGCTTTTGATTCATGGGTTAGTAATCCAGCATTACTAGTGTATACTACAAAAAACATAACATAATAATTAGGCTCTTTAATACTTGTTGGACTGGGTATTAGTCTAAACAGGATAGATGACAGATGAGTTCTTAGGTATGAAGTTAATGGATGCTTGTATCCCTGGGGTAAGGCTTCAGCTAGAAATCAACAGGATCCCAGGAAACGGGAGCAGCTCTAAATCTTGGAGGATGGAAGAGAGTTGTGACACCTGAACTCAGCCAGATAAAAGATGTGCACTCCAGGCAGAGGGAACAGGATAATCAGGGGATATATGGGAAACTTTGAAACATTTAAAGTGGACAGAAGCCTAGACAGAGAGGGGCCCATTGTCAGGGTGGGAGACACTGGGGCTAGAGCAGATAGTGTAGGCAATCATAGAAGTTTCTACTAAATAGCTGGCCTTCACCCTCCAGGTACTGGGGAGCCAGTGAGGAAAGCTCGATGATCAAATCCTGCACAGACTCATTCATGCATTGTATTTGTTCACTGAAGAGCCTCTAAGTGCTTGGTGGCTTTATGCTAGAATCTGGTTCTGCCTTTGGAGATACAAAGGAGAGCAGATGCAACATGGTCCTGCCCAGAGAGCAGGAGGGTGAGGCCAAGGTAATCAACTAGTTCATGGTGTATGCAGGTTTCCCCTGGCCTGCTCCCTGGTCCTGTCTGCACTCAGTGTAGTTACCTTGATAGAGGAGAGAATGAGTATCCAGAGAGTTCAGAGATGAAGAAACACCCCTGTGCCAGCAGCCCACAGCTATGGAGCACCACTGTTGCTTCCAAGAAATTCCTATGTTTGCCAACCTACCTCTTATCTAATGTGGCTGCAATAGAATTGGATTATTATGCTTGTTATTCATGGTTTTTGTTATTCACGGTGACCAATACTGAAGACAAACAGGCTAAAGGGGGAAAGACTTGATTTAATTCCTGTTTTCAGTTCATTGTCAGCTGCTCCCTCATTACTTTTGGGTTTGTTACAAGGCAGAAACATTGTGGGGGGAAGGTATAGCTAGGTACAGCTGTTCATTCCACGGCAGCTGGGGTGTATATAGACGAAGGCTTAAGGTCAACAGACATCCCTCAAGGATATACATCCAAGAGGCCTACTTTCTCCAACTTGGTCCATCTCCCAAAAGATCATGACTGGTTTGGAGAGTAGATCTTCAGCAATGAGCTTGTGAGGGAGGCTTCATATTGAAAGCATAACATTATCCTACAGTGGATATGAAATCCATGTTTCTTCCAAAATGTCTATGTCAGTGTCTTAGCTCTTAATGGGACTGCATGAGGAGACAGAATTTTAAAGGACATAGTATAAGGGAAATGAGGTCAGAAAGTTGGCCTCTCATCTGAACTGGTTCCCCAGTGAGAAGAGGAACACACATCAGAGATCATTCTTTCCCTTTCTGTGGAGGAAGAACCATGAAGGTAAGTAAGAGGGCAGACACAGTAATGTGTCAGATTGGAAAACAGGCTTCATCAAAAATCTCCTTTGGCCCCTTGATCTCGGACTACTAGCCTCCAGAAATAGATGTAGAAAATTTCCTCTCGTTTGACCCACATGATCTGAGCCATCTTCTTAAGGCATCCTGAGCTAGTTAATACACCCTGTTAGAGGATGCTAAAGCTACTCAGCTAGAGGAACATGATTTTTCCCCCCACTGTTTAGAATCAAGAGTTAAAAGTAGAGTTCAAGGTTGGGTGTGCATGGGATTGGTAAGGCTGAACTTCAGTTGGGTTTGGCTAAATCGTGTCATCGCTTCACCATCAATTCACACAAGGGACCTTTCTGCTACTAACAAGCTGTGAAAACTTCTCAACAGTTTGGATTTCTCAAGGGTGTAACACAGAGTGGCTGGCAGAGGTGGGGCAGTGGGGTAGGCTGAATCCTCTCAAGAGCCTTAGGAGGAGTGTTGAGAAGCGCTGGCTGTGGTTTTCCTTCCAGGCTCCCTGATAGATATTTTAGTGTTGACAAGATCTATTGGGCTGTTTGCCAGATAAACACACAAATAGTATAGCTATCTAGAAGGGGCCCACTTGCAATAAACCTGATTGGGGAAAGAAATGGACGATTAATTTCAGGCAAACAATAAAAATGTATGAAAATTAAAGAGGTAGGGAAACTAATAATGACGGCGCTGAGGGGCTGGCTCTGCCTTTATTAGCGCCTTTTGTGTTCCTTTATGAACATCTATTATCAGCCAACTCCCTGATTATTCTCTCATAATTACTTCATACAGAATAATTAAATAAAATGCAGACAATAATCTTTTATAGACAATTACAAAAAGAAACATTTTGGTGGGAGGAAAGGAAGGGGGAGTTTCGGGTGGGAAGTTGGGATGTGAGTCCCTATCCAGGGGCTGTCTTGGGATTTCCTTCCCTGAGACCTCTGTTCTGGATTGCCATTTGTTTGGACAGAGGACAATGTAGGACTCTAGTAGAAACAAGCCTGGCACAGTGGAAGGAAGCCCCACTTGTCTGTCCCTGGCGCTGCGGCTCTGGGTGAGACAGGAGACATTCGGGACGTACGTCTTTCCACACAGTCCGACGGGTAGGTGGGGGCTGTGGAAAGCCTTTGTGGGCTCTGCCCATGGGTGGGGGAGGGGACCATTAACCCAGGGCACCAGTCACCGAGACCGGGTTTAAGTGGCTTGGGGCGCCGGGCTAGCTGCTTAGGCTTGGGTGAATGGGTACCGTCTGGGAGCACTGGGAAGCCCTCAGCAAGAGATTAGACGTGGCTCCTTAATTGAGGGCCGAATCCCTTGCTTCCCATGGTGGGTCCAGATGAAGAGATAGTCCATAATTCTAAGACATTTATTTTCGTTGTGGAGAGTGGCATAGATGGAATTGTACCTCATGGCCTCTGGGAGATTCGAGGCAGATATAGTAACTTGGAAGGGGCGTGGCTAAGCCTCTAGGTATCTCATTAACTTGGGGATGGCTTGGAGCTGTGTGGCCACGCCTCTACCTGAGGAGGGGTGGTATGTGGCCATGACTGGAGCCAAAAGCCTCCCGGGAGTGTTTGCATAAAGTTTTCTGGTCCCTTGCGGATTGTTCCGCTGGGTCGCTCAGAGTTTACGCCTGAGCTCAACCGGGTGTCAGATTGCCTGTCACAGATCACTGCCCCACAGAGAAGTATGGATAGATCTTAGAAAAGTGTAGCAATCTTGCCATTTTAATATTCATCTTAACATTCACTTCTCAAGTGCTATTTTCTTTTTCTAGATGCAACTACAGTGACCATGAAAGGCTTGGACACTAGATAGGTCCGGGTTAAATTCCTTCTCCTTCAAACTATCAACTGTAGATCATTCCTGACATTTCCCTCTTCCTTGCTGTATCACTGATAGCCTGAGGAGATCTGTCTCCCATTTTCCCAAAGTCTACCATTATCTCTGCTCTCACTGACCTCAGCCATCAGCTCTCCCTTTTGGCCACCATAACAAGGAATAGTGTCTGTATGAAGAATGAGAATTCCTGCCAGAATTTTTGCTTCATATGATCATTACTTCTCCTTTCAGTAGCCGATGTGATCTTTGAAGAATACACCAGATAAGTCACTTTGATACTTCACACCGTGGATGAGGTGTTGTGTTCACATGAAGTGCACCAAGCCTGTTGGCTGAGCTGCAAAGTTCTGCCAATGATTTCCAACATCCCTCATGAGTCCTGAGCTTGGGCCTCTTGCCATAGGCTCCATAGCCATGCTTTGAGTCATTGCTATACATCTTTAGTACTTGTTAATGAAAACAAAGGTCTCTATCTCCTTTGGTTGCCTAAAATAATGCCTCTGCCCATGGAGCATATGGTGTTGTTTTTTCTTTAGAGGAGGTCATAATAAAGTAAATGATTAATAAATATTTATTGTATTTTATCATAATAAGGAATAGTGGAAAGTAAAGCAAAGGAGAGGGATGACTTGGTGGGCTGGGGCTAAGGAAGGAGTTGTCGTTATAATTTCTAAATAGAGTATACAAATAAGGCTTCATAAAGGTGATATTTGTGTAAAGTCCTGAAGGGGATGGATAGTAAACTGACAACTGGAATGTTTGCAGGACAATAACACCCAAGTATGTTTGAACATTCCTTCTACTAAGACTTTAGTCCCTAAATGTCATGCTCCACAAAAACAAAACAAAACAAAACAACAACAATAACAGCAACAATAACAACAACAAACCCTAAGGCTCTTTGGGAAAATGGCTGACTACAGAAGTGAGGCAGGAAAATTCCAGTTCAAAGGAAAATTTCAAAGAATGATAGAAGCAAATGAAAAGGACACAGATTTAACTTGAAGGGGCTTCAGCTAACTAAATCAGGGACAAATATAAGCATCAAAACAAATAATCGTAAGAATTGGTTCCAAGTCATTGAACAGATTAAGTACCTGTGCAGCAACCTTCACATAAGCAGACGCATGCATCGCAATGGAGGGGAAGGCAAAGTCATCCTTACATCAGTATTCCAACCAATAAATAGGACATCATTTGGCAACTATTGTGACAATAATTAATTACAAGAAGACACCAATAGGTACTAAAATGTGTAGAGGACAAGGAAATAGTAAAAAATTGTAAAGAACCTCATATAAAAATGCCTAAGTATATAGGAAAAAACTTGTTTTGCACTGAAAAGTCCCTTCATCATGTGATCAGATTAAATTAACATCAATACACATGGGCTTCCTTCTGTAATCCCAAACCTGGCATTCATGCCATGAAATGGGAAACAGAGACAGGAAAATAGGACAGAAATGTGCTTATTCAGACAAGCAACAGAAATAAAGGAGACTCTGGCCCCACATGAAGGTAGAAGGAGGGAGCCAACTCCATGAAGTTGACCTTTGATACACATGCATACACGTGCCATGGCATGTATGTGCTCTATTTCTCTCTTTAAATAAACAAACACATGGATAGAATGCATAAATAAATCATAAATGAGTCTAATAACAAGAACTGATTGGATCAACAAAGGGCATTCTGTGCAATGATTGTCTTATAATTGAGAAAAGGCTCGAGCAAGAATAAGAAGAGGCAGAAAGATGGTTTCCAATGTCGTGAAACCAGAAATGTGACGAGGGTACAATTTATGATTCTGGTCTGGTCCCATTTGCTATAACAAACATCACTGGAACATGTGATATGATTTGACTGGAGGTGTCTGGGTAAAGTCTATGATGTCACAGTACTGTCCTAATGCTTCTGCAAATTTAGATTGGCTTTAAATAAAATTGTATTACTTTTTTTTATACTAAGCTTTTCTCTAATGATTGTTAGGGAAAAGCACTTTGGAATACATATAGCAGCTGACTGTGACATGCCCATTAGTCGTGTTCAGGGAGTCAGTTGTCCCAGGTCTTGGGACCTTTGGTATGTAGCCAACTCTGATGATGTATAGCATGAGTCTGTCACTTGGCTCTTGGTACCAACCCTCATTTGCAAACCCCTCCACAAGAAGAATAGCAAAAGCAGAAACATTTTAACTTTCAACGAAATCTTGCCAGTTGTATTCCTGTGTGGTGCAGAGTGTGTGGGTGGTGGCAAATAGAGGAAAAATCTGCAAATGGCAAAAACAAGCCCTCACATATTATATATTCTTTCTCCCTCCCCACCCTAACTCCACCAAACAGAATAATGTTAGGAAAAGAAAACAGAAAAATTAGCTACTACCAGGAAACTTCCCAAGTTCTCCTGTGCCAGCAAGAGTGGAAGCCAAGAGAGAGGCTTTTCACTCACATGGCCTTGTCAATGGACTCCAGCTGGGTCTCCCACGTTTGAGATATTTATGAGACTCTGGGAAGGGATTCAGAACTAGAAAACTCCAAACCCCACCTCTCTAAATAGTAGAGCAGTGCCTTTGAGGGCTGTGTGGTTCAGCCCCCAACTTCCCTGCAGGTTTAGCAGCTCACAGTTTTGATAGTTGAGACTCAAGACAGCCACCTGACCTTCACGATGACCCAGAAACATGTCCAGTTGTTTGAGTCCCAAAGTTTCATTTGGGGTCTGGAGCGGGAGTCTGCTTGGATAGGCACACCGTGGAATGTAAGAACATCAATTCAGGAGCTGTGTTACGGCATATGTCAAAATTTAATTCCTTTTAGCAGATGAATATTAAATTTTGTTGATCAGTTAATCCATCAATGGGCATTTTACTATTTAGCTATTGTGAATATGCTGCTGTGAACATTTTTGTACAAGTCTTTCTTTGAATTCCTATTATTAATTAATTGTAAATTACTATAATGTCTTATACTAAAACATTTCCCATTAATCTATGAAGCAATATGAGAAGTTTGATATTTGATTTGATGCTTGGAAATAGCATGGATATCTTGTCTTTCTTCTAGAAACATGGTTTTCACTGTCCGGTCAGGGTGGAAAATTAGCATCCACCCCTGTCTCAGCTAGGTATTTAATCAGAGTCACAGAGGTCAGAGAGATTATTACAGAGACAAAGGCTTTGACCTTAGAAAGGATACCATTCAAGTGCTGGTTCCCCCTTAAAGCTATGTGGACCTCTTCTGCACATTTAATCTCCACGAGTCTCACTGTTCCTTCACACAAAATAATTTCTGTGCATATAAGATCTACCTTTTATGAAAATTAGAAATATATATGTATATATGCATATTGTATATAATTGTATATAATATATATGCATATTATATATATTATACATACACATACACACACACACATACACACACACACACACACACACACTCACAGTTTTGATAGCTGACGCTCACGACCTCACTTTCACACAGACTTTCACAATGCCCTGGAAACATGTCCAGTTGCTTGAGGCCCAAAGTTCTCCTTAGAGGAACTAAGGAGTTTCATGGAGTAGGCCCCCCAAGCAAACAAAATCAGCACTATTTTCTAACATCCTGTTAGGATTAATGTAAAAATGATATAAGCTAGTAGTCAGGTTATTTTCTTATGTGATAATTATCATCATCAACTTCTCACCGTCTGCCAGGGAAAGGTTCTATCAGAGTTCTGCAGTACTAGACATGATCAAAACTTTCATTTATCATTTAGCTTGAATAAAATGGCCACTGAAAGGATTGTTAGAGCACAGCAGTTCCCGGAAGACACCGAGTTCTCAGTATAGGAGAAAGATGTAAATAGTCAGTGAATTTTTTTTAATAACCATCAACATGAGCATTTGAATTCAGGAGAAAGAGAAATGCACAACTGGAATACAGATGAAGCGATTTGCCAGAAGTTAAGTGAAAGGCAGATTAGGAATGATTTATGTCTTTATTTATTTGGGCTGAAATATTTCATGCTTCAGTGTGAGATATGTTTGTCAATTGCTCATTGTCCCTTCAGTCCTGTAGTCAGCAGCACAATACACAGACAGTGATGAAGTCCCGTGCATTGCTTTGATCACAGTGAACACATGTACCCAGTGCTGGAGGCACACCTGAAGGGTCTGAACAGCTGCTATTGACACGAAAGGTGTCACAAGAATGTTAGGACTGAGAGGATATCTGGAAACCATGTCCTCCAGACAGCACACATGGTTCGGAGGTCTAATCCACTCATGTAGATTTGGAGAAAAGACTTGTAGGTCTCCAAATACTTGAAAGCCTTCCACATGGAAAAGGAATAATTTTTGCTCCTTGTTAATTCTTTAGGTAACACCACATTAATAAACAGAAGCAGCTTTCTCGCCAATGCTGAGCAATGTCTCTTTTTACTGAGGCAGCAAAACAAACCTCTTGGATAACTGTCAGAGATGTTGTAGGGTACAGTTGCCTTCAAGAAGTAAATTAGGTTCAATGACCATAGCTACATATTCTTTGCAACTCCAGACTCGATAGTGTGAGCCTCTTGGTTCTTAGATTTGTTGCTGTTCTTGTTGTTCAGGATATCCCAGGAGTGGAGGAAAGAGGAAATGGTAACCAGGTAATCCCTAGCAGGGATTGGGTTGTAAGTGAATGGGTTCATATCTGGTTCTTTCTCTTTTTGAGGTTTCCGAGACAAGATCTTGCTATGTAGCTGAATCTGATCATGGATTCTGTGATCCTCCTGCATCAGTCTCCAAATGCTGAGATTGCAGTCATGAGGTTGTGCCATGCTGGGCTTAGCATTGTGATTTGAGAAAAGTACTTACTTTTCTTGAGCCCCAGTTTTTCATATTGGAGCCTCCTGAATGTTAAATTACATGTGATTTTTGAGAAGCATAATTCTGGAATTTCCCCCCATTCCAGTAGATTATATGAAAATAAGGAAGGCGGCAGTAGAGAAACACGAAGTGTCAAAGTGACAGTAGTGTAAAAGGACTGTTGACAGCTCAGGACAGGACAAATGAGAAACGAAGCACCAACAGGTATGTAAGAGGGAAGAATTTCATTCCGCAAATACTTCACTGTCTTCATGCAAGCCTTAGCTTCATGATCATCAGCTGGCACAGGGCAGCCAGGTTAGTGGCTGCGATGCTTCTAGTAAGATGAGGAAGGGAACTGACAAACCCACATGTGGTTTAAGTTTCCCTAAGAGAGAACACTTGAATGAATTTAGACCACCTGACTATGATATTCAGCTGAGGGGGTATTCAGACTGTTGACATGTGGACCTACAGCTGGATTCTGTCTCCATCACCTCTGAGCTGTAAAACTTCAGATCTCTGTTTTCTATTTGGTAAACGTAAATGTTGGGATAACAGACAGGTGACAGGTGGTGAGGGAGGAGGTGACAGGTCACATGATCAGAATGCTTTGGAAGGTTCTTGATCTGAGGTCAGAACTATGATTGGCTGCTGCTCTGATAGAATAACCATTGGGGAAATGGTGACTTCTGTGCAACTAGCTTGTAGATCTGGCAAGAGACACCCAAGAAGTGGCGAAGAAGAGAATATGTGGGGTACTTGATAGACAATGTAGAAAGGGCTGGAAGGATTAGGATGGTCGTGAGTACTCATGTCAATCTCAAGAAACTTCCACTCTCTTTGGGTGTCACTGTCCTTTCTGTAGAGAAACATGAGCTGACACAAACTTCTCATTGAGGACCATATCCTTTACACAGGTGCTGGCTAAGACGGGCTTAGGTGATGCAAAGTCAGCTCCTAGCAAACTTTAGTCATGGACTGGAAGGATGGGAGCAAGGCACGTTTAGGACCTGGGCTTCCTAGAATCTTTTCATTTCTCTCAAATGTAGCTTGAGCTCATATGTGTAAGGAAAGCCTTAAATCAATCAGTAGATAAAATAATAATAAAATATTATTATAGTCAACCTGACTAGGATGAGATGGAATTTCAAAGACAGTAACTTCTAGGAATGATATGAGGAAGGAGGAACCTGTATTCACTACTATACACACTAGTATACACTATACTGTATGTGCCACATATACACATATGTATATGGTATATACTAGTATAGCTAGCTATCATGGAACTCAGTAAAGATATTTCTCAAAAAATAAAATTAACAAATAACTCAGCTATGTACCACTCCTGGGCATATACTCAAAAGACTGTATCCTACCGCAGAGGTGCCTGAAAATATATCTATTGCTACATTTTCACAGTAGCGAGGAAGTAGAACTAGCCTAGCTGCCAATCAAATAAAAGGATGGATAAAGAAATGTGGTACATATGCATAGTGTAATTTTATTCAGCTGTTAAAATATGAAATTTGTAAGAGAATAGATAGAACTGGAAAATATATTAAGCAAGGTAACTCAGACTCAGAACGACAAAAGACACCACATGTTCTTTAGTAAGGCGGATTCTAGTTAATAACCTTTCTCAGTGTGGATATAGTGGGGCTTAGTGTAGAGGGGACTATGAAGCTAGAGAGGCAGCCACAGGGGTGGGAGAAAGAGGTGATGAGAAAGTTGGGAGGGCGATAGGATAGATGCGATATAAAAACCAAAGAAGGAGTCATGGGAAGGATGGATGCTACAGGAAGGTGGATGGATGGTGGAGAAGAGAACTGGCCAAAAGAAATTATGCTTTCAAAATACCATAATGAAACTGAGTAAGGCATATGCAAAGTAAAAAATTACAGGTAATAATAACTAAAAATAAACAAACAGATTGAGCCACCTTATAAGAAAATAACCATGCTCTTACAAGGAAACAAGTAGATAACTCCAAAATCTTAAAGGTTGGACTTTTTGATTATAGTTATTTTTTGAAGTGAGTCTGAAAGGTTTATCCATATACATAAAAATGTGTACAGAAAAATAAAGATTCAGACATAAATGTGTCATTCCTTCCACAAATAAAACCTTGTTTCTATGTTGTAGACAACAGAATTCTTTACAAAAACCTGATATACACCTCCCAAGGCACAGAGCCATTTGAGTTGAGACACTGAAAAATATATTCTTCTACAGCAACCCCTCTTAAACAGAGGTATTACATGTGATCCGGCATTTCAGCAAGTTTGGAGTCGACAGTATAGCACAGGGATTGTCATTGACACAAATGCTACATGGGCCCAGATGACAGCATTAGCAGCAAGCACTCCTAAGTTTCAAAGAGAAGCAAACAGATCAAAAGTCCACAGCCAAACACATATAGGTGGAAGCCTTGTGTGTTTGCACTGGGGTGCACATGTGGGTGGATGTTGGTGACAAGTCTACACTTGGCTCTACATGACTTGTCATTTGCTTTGCCTGCTCCAAGAAAGTAATTCAGCAGAGTGGTTCGAATCCTAACCTAGGATTCCCACTGTCTATGAGACCTAGAACAGATATTTAACTTCTCTGAACTACTCTCTTTATTTCTAAAATGAGCATAAGAATACCGACTGGCACCCAGTTGCTATAATTCTGACCATTCGATGGCAGGTAGAGATTATTAGCATTTTCTTCGCATCTTTCAGATTTGACCACCTTAGCTAAAATCGTCTCCTACCCTCCTTCCTTACTCTTTGCCATGCAACCTAGTTTATCCCTGCATTTGTTTTCTTTACTTCTTTCAAATAATAAGCTGGGATTTTTATTTCTCCTTAGACTATTGGAAACATTCTTGGCACTGAGCAGGCATTCTGTGAATATTTGTCTAATGATGAATGAGTGAACGAACCCCCTGACAAGGTGAGGAAGACAGCACTGCCAACAGGACAATGCAGCACTTCTCCCACTGGGATGCTCAGCAGGTGCCAGAGCACTTAGCTACCCTGATTGTCTCATTCACGGGACCCTGTATACACTTGTGGCAGTGATTAAATACTGCACGCAATTGTTCACTGGATATTTTAAGAAGACCACTTACTGGCTGGGCTGTTGGATCCAAGGCTGAAGGGCAGACAAAGGTGTCTCCTATTAATTCTACTGGGCCATGCCAATGTCTGTCCTAGGATCTGATTGTTCTCTCGGTGAACATACCACATCTACCTTGTTTGTAGCTTTGTGTGTAGGCTAATAAATAATAAAGATAACCTCTATATAAGTGATTATCTATTTTCTTCAGTTACAGGGCCTGTTACCAACTTCTTTTATTTCCTTAAATCCTTTTCCAAAAGTGAATGAAAAATTTAAAGTGGAGTTCATAGTTTTCAGAACAGAATATAGGTCAGAGTAAACTTGAAGAAAGAGGAGGGCTGTGGAGCACATGCATGCTAAAATTAACTTTTAAGGTTTAGGCATCTGTCAAAATATGAAAGTAATTTTTTTTTACAAAGTACATAATATACCCAATAATATGTAATAATTTTATTCCTTAGAGTGGGTATGGAATGTGATTTGAAGATATTCCTGAATAGGGATGTAGATGGGACACTAGGCTCGGAAAACAGGAGATGTGGAGGAGAGAGAAAACCATTACGTCAGTAAGTCAAACATCATTTGTTTTCTTACTTAGCCTAAGCCTGCCCTACATTCTTGCCCTTATAAAAAAATATCTTCAAGAATAAATCACCTCTAAACTCTTCAGTTGAATAACCATTAAGGGCCTTCTATAGCAAAATCCTAAAACACAGTATTTACCCATTTACTCAATCCTACAAAGATAGAATGATGGTCTAAGTTGATTCAAGACCCTGAAAGTCACTGAAAGAACCGTGCTTTGTTGAAAATGGATTTTATACTGCAGAAATACTTGAATATGAGGAATAGAATTTTATTTGATAAGAATGAGATGACAATTTCAGGAAGGTGGAATTTGGTTACTAGTTAAGTATTACTTCTGGGAAAAGAAGGGACTATGATACACGTGCAGCATGATCATGAACTCTGTAGCCCACATGGAAGAGCAAGAAAATGTATAAAGCCCTAAACCAATAAGCAAAGTTAGTCAAGAAAACATGTTGAAAGCTGACCCTGCAATCAGCACACACATACTCCATTCCTGCAGTTAATCTAGAAGCATCCACAGCCAGCCCAATAACTGGTCAGAGTTGTCAGCAAATAGTTTTAGGTTGATTTACGTTCCTCTGTGGGATCCTTGATAAACAAGAAAGATTTCCACCCAAATGATACAAATGGAAATGGTGAATGTGGGCAACCTTGACTTGTTTATTATCTCAAAAGAAATGCCTTTAATATTTTGCAATGGGATATGAAGTCAACTATGGACTTGTCAAATATGCCTTTTACTGGGTTAAGGAATATTCATCCTGGGCATCTTTTGTAGAGAGATTCTTTCTTTTTGTAGGAGTGGGGGTAAGCCCAGGGCTTTTCTCATACCAGGTAAGAGTTCTACCACTGAGCTATATCTCCAGTTCTTGTTGACAGGATTTATTATGATACAATATATAGTTTTGATGTATGCCTTATTTCCAGTTATTGAGATGGTCTTACTTTTTGTCCTTCATTCTGCTACTATATACAATAATGTTTTTATTGATTGCAAATTTTGATTCAACCTTGCATGTGAGAGCATCTTTCTTGATTATGGCAAATGATCTGTGTAATATCCTGTTGAGTATGACTCAAGCAGTATGTAGTTGAGAAGCTTTGTGTCTGTGCTCAGTAGTGATATTCAAAGTATTTATGTTAGTTGTTAAGCAGTTGGTAGTTCTCAACAATGAAATCATTCTTTGTTGGAGATATATAATTTTAGCTCAATTTCCCTATAAAAATAATGAGCTGTTTAGATCATGATTTAATTTGTGTAGACTATGCTTCTAGGAACTTATTGATTTCTTCTAGGTTGTCCAATTTTTTGATACATAATTGTTCATGTTAGTATCTTATGATCATTTGCATTTCTGTGTTGTTAGTTACAATGTCAGGGCAATTAGGAAAGTAACACTTAAATAAGAAAAGATGAAGCAAAATAGTCTCTGCTGTCACATAATCTTAAATGGAGACAGTGGCAAATCCCCCTCCCCCAAAGCCTGTTAGAACTGATGAGCAAATTCAATAAAGTTTGGGAGATGATATTAACTTATAAAACAGCAGCATTTCTAAACATTAATAATGACATTTCTAGAAACAGAGTTTAGGAAAATAACCCATTTCATAATAACCCGAAAGAAAAGTACTTAGCTATAGTTTAATCCAAGAACTGGGAGATGTGTCTTATAGGTACTAGAAAATTTTGATGTAAGAAATTAAAAGTGACACAAACAAATGGAAAGATAGTCCACCTTCAGGGATTTGAAGGGTTAATATTGTTAAATGTCCATGCTTGACAAAGTGCTCCGTAGATCCAATGTAGTACCTATAAAAGTTTCACTGAAGTTCCTCACAGAAATATTAAAACCATCATAAAATTTACATGGAAACACAAAAGTCCCTACATATCAAGGGTAATCTTGACCTAAACGAGAAAAGCTGGGGTGTCATACTGTCGAACTTCAAAATAGTACAAAGCTACAGTAATCAATTAAGTATGGTATAGTCACTTAGATATACTCATAGACCAGTAGAGTAGGACAGAGAGCCTGTGTGTAACTCAGATCTATGGTTAATGCTTTTTTGTGAATGATGACAAGAGGACAGTTTCTTCAGGAAATACTAGAAAACTAGGAACCCACATATAGAAGACTGGAAATGGACCTTAATCTTAGACTTTATACAAGAATCCAAGTGGATAAAAGAATACAGTGTAGAGCCTGAAACTACAAAACTACTATAGAAAATTGGGGGGGGGCAGATATCTTGATATTGGCAGAAATTTCCTTATTATTTAATATTTTATTAATTGTTTGAGAATTTCATAGTGTATTTTGATCATATTTACCCTAACTCCTCTCCTTAATTTCCCCCAGATATACCCTACCTTTCCCAGCCCCTCTAACTTTGTGAACTAGAAACCATTTATGCTGTCTGTACTCTATGTGTGCTTTTGTGCATAGAACCATCCACTCAAGTATGGTTGGGCCGCCAAGAGCCTCAGTCTCATAGAAAGCTCCTTTGCCTTCCCCAAGAAACCATCTACTGTCTATAGATCTTTACCTAGAGGTGCTAGCTCATGAATGCCTTCCCACTGCATGTTAGAATGCTGACTAGCCTGTTCTTGGGAAGGTCTTGGGTGGGCAGTCGTAGCTGCTGTGAATTCATGAGTGTGGCTTTTTGTACATGTCTAGAAATCAGTGTTTTGCTTTCATCCTCCGATAGCTTCTGCATCTTACCATCTTTCTGCCCCTTCCTTCCAGATGGTTTTTGAGCCTCAGAGAAAACCTATGGCATAGATTGTCCACATTTGACAGATCATTCCACAGCTGCATAGTTGACAGAGATTTCTTCGATATAACCCCCAAATCCCAGACAATGAAAGCAAAAATAAGCAGATAATGCAGAATCAAACTATGAAGTATGTGCATAGCAAATGAAACAATTAACCAAGAGATGATTTATGGATTGGGAGAAACACATATCTCAATCAGCATCAGATACAGGGCTAATATCCAAAATGTAGGAGCTCAAACTACTAAATTCCAAGAAAACAAGCAAACAAAAATATAGAGAACTTTGTAGATGAGAGAATAGGAAGACTCTAAGGTCAGGAACGCCTGCTGCAAAATGTGTCATCTGTATACATCAGGGCTGTTGTACTTATGAACTCATGATTGAAACTGCCAGTATATGACATACACAAGATCAAGCTAATCAGCAACTCAGCATGGGTGAAGGAGGGGCTCATGAAGCCCCACCCCTCGCTGAACCCCATTGGCAGTTGATAGCAGGTAAAAATGGAGACTACATTTTTACAGGGGTGTGGTCTCTTGTAGGTTTCCTGTGTTCCAACAGATTGCCCTACAGCCCTGTGAAGATGAACAGCACCAATTATACCCAGGGACTTATAAAGACACACATAAAAGGGGAGGATACAAAATTAGAAAGGGTACATGGGAGGTGTCTGGGAGAAGCTGACAATGTATATGTGCATAAAATTCACAAAGAACAGATAAATAAAATTTTAGATGAGCAAAGGTTTCAAATAGCTAACACACACATACACACCAAATGGTAAATGGATAAATAAAACAAATCCTTATTATCTTCAATTATCATAGAAATGCAGATTAAAACACCATGATGAGATACCACCTAGCACCTGTCAGATCAGCTATTGTCAAATGATGAACAAGTGTTTGAGAAAGGACGTTTGTGCTGTTACAAATTAGTTTTTTGGAAAACAACATGGAGTTCCCCAAAATATTAAAAATAAAATTAGCATGTTATCATACAATGACACTACTTGTTAACACATTTAAATGTTTGATGTCAGGAGATCAAAAGATGCCTAGTCTCTCAAGTTCACTGTAAAATTAGTCACAATAATCAGGCTATAGAAAAAGCATCTATCAACAGACAGACCAAGGTTTTGAATGTGATAATTACTCACAATGGAATGCTGGTCAGCCTTGAAAATATAAAATTCTATTTCATCTGTATCATTTGCAACCACATGGAATAATATAGAAGATATTATTCTAGGTGAAATGAGCTAGACACAGAGAAAAAGCCCATGATTTTGTTTACGTGATCTTACTTAAGATGGTAAAGATGTCAAATTCATGCAAGTAGAGCATGGACTGGTGGTAGAAGCTGGGGTGAGTTGGTCAGGGATAACAATGATCGACATATACAGAGCTATAGTTATTTAGAAGCATGTTCTATTGTACAACAAGATGACTATAGTTAATAAGAATGCATTGTATATTTTACAATAGTATAAAAATGATAAGCATTTGAGATAATAGATGTTAATTTTCTTGACTTGATCATTCCATAATATATATTAAAATATGACATTGTACATTATTAATAAAGGAAGTTGTTATAAATTAAAAACTCAGAAACATCCTGAAATGAAAAAGTTTAGTCTCTCCATGGGTTAAGTCTAAATTTTTTTCTTTAATTACTGTCTATTTATTTGCACACATTTATATCCTAATAGTTTAATAATATACTTCTTTCTTCCTTGACTCTACATTCAATATTAAAAAGAAATCTCCATTAGATGCTTCCAATACATCAGCATGCTTTCTTCAAAGAAGCCATCCCACATCTGGAAGCATAGAAATCCCCTTTGGGTTCCTAGTCTATCACTCACAAAAATATATTTATGTGCTTCTGTTCCCTTCACTTGCCCTCTGAATGTCCACAGATCATGTGGATAAAGTTGTTATTTCTGTCTATTTTCCATGCAAGTGCCAAGTATTGTTGTGTATAGTAGCCTTCTCAGATGAAAAGCATGCTTTAGAATTCATATTCTTAACTGTTCTCTTGGGGAATATAAAATAGAGTGGCAGAACTGAAGGCTTAGCCTGTCTTCATCTCAATACATAAATATCTTCAGATCCAAGAAGGGTTGGCCACTAGCCTAGGTACCAGAGAGAAACAGAGGGTACTTTCAGATCTTATGGTACCATTTCTTCTAATAATTGTAACTCTTACCATCAAGAATATGAGGGTGAAACTGTTCTTCGGTTCTAAGTAAAAGTCATTTTTGGTTGATGGTTTTTTAAAGGCAGGAGCAAGATGAGATTTTGATTATCTAGTAATTTTTATTTATTTGAGCCTTCCAAATTGTACACAGCCCTTAAAAATTAGGTCAAATTTGGGAGTAGTGGTGGACTCCTATATTGCTAGAACTTGGGACACTGAGGCAGGAGACTTGCTTCCAAATCTAAGTCAGCCTAGGATACATAGTATCTCAGCTGGATAGAATTTTTTTTTTGATACTTTATTTACATTTCCAATGTTTCCCCCTTTCTAGGTGTCCTCTTTGGAAACCACCTATCCCCTCCCCCCCACCTCTATGAGGGAACTCCACCTCCTACCCACCTGCCCACCCACTTGACACAGTAGAGTCATTTAGGAACATTGAACTTGAACTGAGAAAATACCTGTACAAAATAGGCCTGTGGACAAGCCTATAGTTCATTTTCTTGATTGATGATTAACATAGAAGGGCCCAGATCACTGTGGGTGGTGCCAGCCCTGTGCTGGTGGACATGGGTCTTTTAAGGAATGAGATTGATCAAACCATAAGGATCAAGCCAGTAAGCAGCACTCTTCCATGGCCTCTTCATCAGTTCCTGCCTTGACTCCCTTTGATAGTGGGGCTGTGGCATGAAGTTTAAGCTAAAAGGAACCCCTTTCTCCCCCAAGTTGCTTTAGTCATGGTGGTTTTTCATAACAATAGAAACCCCACTAAGCATATAGTGAGTCCAAGTCCAACTTGGGGTACGATATCTCACACCCTATCTTGGAACAAATAAACACTCCATTTCCCTAAAACAAATCAGGTGAATAACTTCCTTCTGTTACAACCTGGGATCAACTGGGATCTCACTCTTCACTCTTCCCATGGACAAACCATGTATTCTGTATCACACACTCCCTACAAATGGCCCTGTATTCTCCTACCCCCACCCAGAGACATTTCATGTGTGAATTGGTTTCTTGAGACAAATCATTCTGATTCTTAGTGACTGATGGTCTCAATTGCTGACTGTAGAAAGTTCACACAACTTTCTGTATTTAAGAACACATGGTTGAGACAGGTGGGAAACAAAGTCTGTCCTGCAACCCAACTTCCTTCTGGCTTGTCCCCAGAATACCTGAAATTCCCACTCATCAGACTTAAGAGATTTTTTTAAAAATCTAAATATAGGCATGATTTTGATTGGGAGAGATAACGTAATTGTGAACTAATCTGTGCATTCAGTCGCTCGCTCAGAGATTTCCACCGTATATCTTGTGGCTTGAATATGAAATGTCTTTCACAGCCTCATGTGTTGAACACTTGGTCCCCAGCTGGTCGTACCATTTTGAGAGGCTCTGAAAACTTTTTTAAAATTAATTTTTAAGATTAGCATACAAAGTAATGAGTTTCATCATGGTATGTTCATACATATGTGTTACTATACTTTGTCCTCATGTGTCCCCTCCCTCACTGCCCTCAGCCATCCCTTCCCCCACCAGCTGCTTCCCTTTCTTTTCCTAGTTAGTTCCCCCTCTGCTTCCGTATTCCCTGTGTTCCATCCTTCCTTGCAGTTTTCCACCTCCTCAAATGTATTTCTTCATGACCTGGACACACACACATATACATACATATATAATTTTAAAACATGCAATTTTAAATCTAGATTCTGCATATTAAAAAAAACCCATGGTATTTGTTTTGCTGATTCTAGCTTATTTTGCTTAACATAACGATTTCCAGTTGCATTCAATTTTTCTGAAAACATTTCAGTTTTCCTCACAGCTGCATAAAATTCCAATGTGTATATTTGCCACATTTTCTTTACCCATCCGTCTCTTGATGGATATCTAGACTGAATCCATTTCCTGGATATTGGGACTAGAGCAACTATAAACATGGATGTGAGCAAATCTCTGTAATTTGTTGATTAGAGTCCTTAAATTATATATATTTCCAAGAGTGACATAGATGGGTCAAATGGTAGCTCTATTTTCATTTGTTTGTTTGTTTTTGAGGAGGAAGGTTCTTGAAACTTTATGGGATAAGGTCTAGCTGGAGAAAGTAGTTCACTTGGGGGATGCCTTTGAAGGTTCTACTGGTCCCCAGTTCCTTTCTCAGCTCATCTGTTTCTTGCCTGCTTTGAGGTTAATTGCCTCCTTTTTCATGTGTTCTCACCAACATAGTGTTTTTTGACCACTATATGCCTAGAAAAATGAAGTCAAACAACCATGGACTGGATATCCAAAAATATGAGGCAAAGTAAACCTGTCCTTCTTTCAAGTTTATTTATGTCAGGCATTTTGTCACAGAGATGCGACAGTAACCGTATGCTTATAACGAGTGCAACACGGTGTGCTTCTAGGTCATGAGGTATTCTTCTGGACAGCCTTGGGCTGGTATGAAGTAGAATTAGACACTGATCTTGCTTTCTAGGGTGGGGTGGGTCTCAGTTGTCCCCACCAATGTCTGCTACCTCCTTCCTTTGGAAAGTGTAGAAGGGTGGGTTTTCCGGGGGCATTTGCTCCTTCTTTGTGTTGCAGGGCAGGTGGACTGGTTCTATCTAACAAGTAGAGGTCAGAGTCATGTGTGTTACTCTCACAATAAAACACCTAAGCTCCTATATGAATCCCTCCAGACCTGTTTTGCTTCTGCATGGTTACCAAGAGAGTATGAGTCTGTAGCTGCTCCATTAGTGATGGCCACGACCAAGAGAAACTGATGCCCCTCCTCCCCATAGGGTATCAGTGAAGGCCCAATGCAACAAAGCGAGTGGGCTAGGCTCAGTGTAGGAAAAACAGTACTGCAGATGATAGCACTTCAGAAATAGTTTGAACTCGGGTTTGGAAGTTGAGTTGACACTCATAGGATGCTCATGCAGACTAATTCTGACTGAATCACACTATTGTGCTACAAAATAAGTTGCTACTTACGGTTTTTCAAGTGCTTGGTTATATAGCAAAAGGTTTGAATGAATTCCAATCTAGGAGCTTAGTACTGTCATCATCTCCATTCTACAGGCAGGTAAAGTCACCTGTTTAATGTCTCAGACAGTTGATGTCATTGCAGAATCAAGCCCCACCCAGACTCCAGTGCTGGCTCCAAGGCTGGGAGGACCCAGACCTTGCTCTGTTTCTGGGAGTTGGTACTTTGGAAACTGTAGAGTGGAGAGAGAGTTTGGGGTACAAGTTAGCAGGATTTGGTTTATCTGTTAGTGAAGTCTTCCCATTGCTATGGAGCATGGAGCAAGACTTTAGGAGAGAATTCTGAGAGTTGAGTCGTAATGGAATGGCAAGGGACAGAGGGGATGCTTGGGCCCATTAGGGGGCACCATGGGCCTTCAGACTGAAATGTGCAGTTGGCTCTGTTTTTCCCCCAAACCCTTCTGGGGTCTTTGAATTTTAAAGAAAATTTCAGAAAACAGAGCTCCAACTTTAGAAATCACAAAAACAGAGCATGTCACCAGCATGTCATCAATCCTCCCCCTCCCCCCGTCAGTTTTATTGCCCTTTCCCCTCTATCTGTGGGTTTAGGATATGAAATTTCCATGAGACATTTGACCCTTCACTTTGGGTTTTAAAAGCCAGCCACAAGTAGTTTCCAGCTGTGCTTTTTGAATCAACTCCAGCTAGGCAGATGTCGCTCTTCATAGGGGCCTCCTCTTTTAGCCCGGGATAACTCAGCACCATCACTTTCACCTTGAGTTGTTGGCGAATGAACTTTTCATGCTGGTCAGCATTCTCATACACCAAACACAGCCTTCTACTCTGCACCTCAAGACTGCCTCATGGCTGCCTTGAACAGATACCTCAAGCCCCCTGAGGAAGGCTTTCTGCTTTCTGCTTTGCTCATGTTACTTGATTCAGCCCCAGGGAACTGGTGGTAGCTAGCTGAAGTTCTCAGCTCCCCTAAGCCTGTTTTGTTTCATTTTTTGATGCCACTAACTGAACGGATACATGTCTACCCTCTTACTTTTCTGTGTAACTCTAAATGGTCCTAATCCCAGTGCTGTCATTTTTGATCCCTTAGTCTTTCAGAGCCATGGACTCTGAAGGATTTTAAGTCAGTCCTAGGTTCACATCATGGCTCTGGAATTTTGGCTAAGATGTCTTTAATGAGTCACTTAAACTGCTCTCAAAATGTGGATACAATAATGGCAACCATGTCCAGTAAAGTGAGAATTAGTGACATAAAATATCCAGCACGTGACATGTATCTGGGAGACATTGTATATGTCTTTCTAACCCCAAGTCTCTATTTTGTTTCTAGGCTTCTCTAGAAACAACCTTCTGGTTCTCATCTTTTAACCTGCCCCCTACTGTGTCTCTTTGTTTGTATATTTGAAACCAGCATCTCAGCAGCCTAGGAAGAGAGGCCAGGAGCTGAGTTTCTCAGAGTGTTGCAAGCCAAAGGAAAATACTTTGCTATGGAGTTAGCATAGCCCTGCTACACCGGTGTGCAGCCCATAATTCCTGCCCTCGGAAGCTTATCAAGTTGCAGGGAATTTGGTAGCACTAATCAAACATTTGCTGTGCAGCACCTGGAACTGGTGTGTACTTTAAGATAACGTCTGGCTTCAGATTGCACGCTAGTGATTAGAGCCGTAAATTAGCCCCACTTCGTGGTTACAGGTTTCCTTGGCCCACTTAGAGCATCAGAGCAAATTTTGGCATGCAGATGTTTTTCAGCTTCCCTTTTCATCTCTGAGGAGAACAACTACAATATCCTGATGTTCTCCTGCCATCTGAGTACTCCCATTTAGCTTGTGCATTTTTGTTCATCAATAATAGACGGGGGAGGAGAGAAGCTGTTCCTCTCTGCTTGTAGGGTCCATCCTATTGGGACTTGGGTAAACTCTTCCCATCAGTGGTGTCAGGTCACCTAACTGGGGCCATGGATCATTTGCAGTCATATGCCTAGCTCTCTGAAGTACTTGTACATTGTACACGCACACACCCTCTGAGTGTTCTTTTTTTTTTTTGTCTATCCCCATTTGTAAGATAGATCTGTTAGGGACAACACAGCAGCCTGTAGGCAGCGGGAGGGTCAGGGGTTGGAGTTGGAGAGGCAGCACTTTGGTTGGGCAGTTGGGAACATACCATCCAGCAGAGGGCAGCTGTGCCTAAGAGTGGAGGGTAAGAGAGGTTGGCAATTACGTTGGGACATTTTCTAAAGCTCCAAGGAAGTAGGCACTGCTTCCCTGTGGAGTCAGTAGGGCGCATTCTACTGAAGAACACACAAAATTCCAGGAAGCTCTTTAGACTGCAATGTTCTGATCCATTCACCTTGCAGGAAGAGAAGTTGGTCATGTCCCCCTCTCCCATGCCCCAAGGTTGGTCTAGTGTATTTTATTCATAATTGTAACTTACTCAGGTAGTACCTGCATAATCATGTCCCATACCTATAAACAATTCTCTTTCCTCTGTGCTCAATGTAGGGACCTTCCTTGGTTGTTAAATTTGTTCATCATCTAGGAATTTCCCCTTGATATTGGCCCCTTTAAAATCATTCCTGCAGATGAATGTAGATTCACCTCATTCATTGCCTCACCCCTTGTTACCCTCAGGGTTCCCTCAGAGGCCACAGGAAGGGAAGTGAAGGGAATCGATGGGTTCAGATGAGAAGAAAGTGAAAAAGCCTGCCTGGGGCGGCAGAGCCCAGGGCAGCCACCCAAATCTATTTTCTCAAGTTACATCCCTGTAACACTCAGCTGGGGTAATGGTTTAGCATGTAACAGTGTGTAGGAAGATTAGGCCTGGATGGGAGCTCTAAATTGGTTTGAGATCATAACAGAGGATACCGGGCTAGTGTGAAGAGCCCCAAGATGCATAGTGCCAGAGACGTGAGAGGTTAAGAATGCAAAGAAACTGTAGATAAGGTGTCTCCATGGACCGGGTGACTTTTATGCTAAACTCAGTTCTCAGCCTCTGATTCTCTGAGCTGGATAGCATTTTGAGATGCCTCTGACTATAGAGTTTTGCATGGTCCCTGTTGTAGATTTCTGCTGTTGTGACAAACACCATGATCAAAAGCAACATATGGGAGAAAGGGTTTATTTCTTCTTCCACTTTCATATCGTAGTCCACCACAGATTGAGACAGTCAGGGTAGGAACTCAAGGCAGGAACCTGAAACAGAAACCATGGGGGGGTTCTGCATTCTGGCTTGCTCACTGGCTTGCTCTCTGGCTCATGCTGAGCTGGCTTTCCATGTGCATCCCAGGTCCACCTGCTTAGGGATAGTGTCACTCTAAGTAGGCTCTATCCTCTTACATCAATCATCAATCAAGACAATCCCTTAAAGACACGACCACACAGCAACCTGATCTGGTTAATCCTTTAATTGAGACTCCATTAGATGGTTCCAGGATGTGTCAAGTTGACACCTGAAACTCAATAGGATGATCAGTATGTTTCATTGTGTTTTCTCAGATTTATGTAAATAGGTTACAAAGATGCTCTAGGACAATAATTCTCAACCTGGGGGGTCGCAACCCCCATGAGGATTGAATGACCCCTTCAAGGGGTCACATATCAGACATTCTGCATATGAGATATTTACATTATGATTCACAGTAGTAGCAAAATTATAGTTATGAAGTAGCAACAAAAATAATTTTATGGTTGGGGGGTCACCACAACATGAGGAACTGCATTAAAGGGTCTCAGTATTAGAAAGGTTGAGAACCACTGCTCTGAGAGGAAAAGAATTACCTGGGATTATGGGAGAAGCATGCCTCTGAGCAAACTAGAAACCAAAGAAAGAAAGTGATTTACTCAACTTAATCTAATGCGTTAGTGAGAAAACTAGGACGAATATGAAAGTTTCCTGACTCAGAGGCCCAGGTAGGAATCCCATTCACACACCATCTTGCTGAATCTGACCCCATACTGCCTTTCTATCCTGCCCCTCTATGCCCAGTCTTGAGCCATATTTGTGAGCTTGTTCCATGATTCTGACTCACGTCCTTTCTTCCATCTTTCCCACCTCCAGACACAGGCCCAGCTAGGGATGCATCCAAGTGTTCTCCTATTGAGTTTAACCCAGACCCTAGTCCCATACTGCCCATCCATACTACTCTTCTAGGGCCAGGTTGGAGCTCTATCAGAGAGCTTTCTTGACTCATGACTTGGACTGATCTCCAAGCCCAGGTATAGGCCCATCTGGGAGCCACACTCATGTGCTGTTTCAGAGATTACCCGGTACCTAGCCCTTACAGCCTTTCTATATTCAGAACCAGCTGGAAAACTGCACCAGGGGACTTTCTTAGACTTTGTACAAGCAATTTCATGAATGAAAAAATTATAAATATATACACACACAGAAAATACAGAAACTTTGGAAATACATGAAAAGAAAACTAAAGACCAAATTTATGAATTATAAGTATAGAAGGAGAAGAATCACAGGTCAATGGCATAAGCCAGATCTTAATAAGTTCATAGAAGATAACTTCCCAACATTAATGAAAGATATACATACACAGATGTAAGGAACACACAGAACACCAAATATGCAGGACTCAAAAATTTATTCCCACCTGCATATTGTAATTAAAACACCAAATATAGAGACCAAAGAAAAGGTATTGAAAGCTTCAACAACAAAATCATAGGTCACATATAAAGGAAAGTTCATCAGAATAACTGTTAATTTCTCAATGGAAACTTTATAAACTAGAGGAATATGGAATAATGCACTCCACATTCTAAAAGACCACACATGCCAGACAACTTTACCCAGCAAAACTGTCTGCTGTAGTTTAAGAAGAAAGGGGAACTTTCCATGATATAAATAGGCTAAAATAACTCATGTTCACCAAACCATGCCCACAGAGAACACTGAAGGTAGTATTTCAGATTGGAGAAAGGAATAAACCTAACTGAAAGGTTACAATCCACACAATGTTATAATTGCTGAAACATAAAATAGAGATGAATAAATCACAACCAAACTCTATCCATGAAACAAACGAACAAGCAAACAACAAAATTATAGCAATTAGCAAATACATTTCAATAATAACTTAGAATTTGAATAGCCTTTACTCCCCAATCAAGAGATCTTGCTCAGTTCAATGGAGTAAGGAACAAAATCCATATTTTTTTTGTCTACAGGAAACTCATTCCAAAGTTACCTAAACCACCGAAGTTAGACTAAGAAGAGATAAATTTAAACAAATACAACAAAAATACTTCTGACTAAAAAATGCCATGTCCATAGCAGAATTCTACTAGGCTTTCTTCAAAGAAGATTTTTAAAAATAGAAAGAAAAGAAGTGCCTCTAAACTCCTTCTATGAAGTTAGTTTTATTCATTCCAAAATCAGGTTAAAGACACAACACAAAACAAGACTAACAGTCAGTATCTCTCATGAACATAAATGCAAAAACCATCAATAAAATACTTATAAATCAAATTCAGGTATACATCAAAAAGATAGTTTGCCATGATCAAATTGTCTTTACTCAAGAGATAGAGGATGGTTCAACATCAATCTACTAACCAATCACAAAATGGACTTATAAACAAAAGCCATATGCAGAAAAGACCTTTGATAATATCCAAAATGTCTTCATAATAAGTCTTAGAGCAAGTAGGACTGGTGGAAATCTGCTTTACCATACTAAAGGCACTACATGACAAATGCACTGTGAACACCGTCCTAAATGGAGGAGAACGTGAAGCAGTCCCAGTAAAATCAGTAGCAAGACACAGCTTTCGCTCTCCTGACTCCCTGTCCATGCAGTATTTAAAGCACTCCTGAGAGAAATAAGTCAGGAGAAAGAAATTAAATGAATACAAAATTGGAAAATAGAAAGTCAAATTATCCCTATTTTTAGGTGATCTGATATTATACATGAGATCCTAAAAATTTCACCAGAAAACTCTCAGAAATGCTGAACCCTTTGAGCAAAGTTGCAGGAAACAAAATCAGCTTAAAAGTATCTCTTCTGTACACCAGTGGCAGAGATAAAGAGAAATAAGCATAACCAAGGAAGTTCAAACCTCTTCATTGAAACATTTAAATCCATAAATAAAGAAATTGAATAAGGCTCCAGATGAATGAGAAGACCACCTGAGATCTCATGGATTGAGAGGTAGGCAGTGTGAAGATGACCATCTTACCAAAACCACAATTAGAGTAAAAAAAAAAAAAAATCCCCCAAGACATTTTTTTTCACACAGAAATAGAAAATAAAATCCTAAAATTCACATGGAAGTAGAAAAGATCCTCGATGACCTCAGCAATCCTGAGCAAAAGAACAATGCCGAAGACTGAATTAGCACATAAGATCTCAAGCTATATCACAAAGCTACAGTAATAAAAGCAGCATGGTACTGGCACAAAAACAGAGATGTGGATTCATGGGAAAAGAGAAGACTTAATTATGAGTACACATCATTACAGTCTTCCCACAGTTAATAAAAATGCCAACAATACACATGGGAGGAGAAAGACACCATCTTTGGCAACACTTTGGTCTTGGGAAATATGGATGTCCACATACCAAAGAATGAAACTAGACCCATGTCTATCACCTGAACAAAAATCAGTCCTAAACATCAAAACTCTTAATGTGTAGCTTGTAATGCTGAAATTGTCAGAAGAAACCATAGACTGTGGCTAGTAAAATGTCAGGCAATTTATTGATTATTCATATTCCAAAGCTTTTGTCCACACAATGCTGTGGAGTACTGGGTGCTTATTCTTGCTATCACACAGCTGGTGGAGAGCTCAGGGGTATATGGCTGATGGGGATCTAGCTGTCTGTGGACCACCACCTCCAGAGAATGATGCTATCCACATGGCTTCCCTAGGGAATGAGCAGCATTTACAGTTCAAAGTGCAACCTTGTCCAAAGGCATCTCTCTCTCATACCCTCCAAAACTGGAAAAAAAAATGTGTGTAAGAATTACAAATTGTGGGCCATATACAATGAATATCGATATCTTATTTAAAAAGTTACCTGGAATATATAAAGATATCTGAGGGCTAACAAATGTTCTTTAGTAATGGGATGTTTGGCTTCTAGGTGTAAGTCTTTGGTTTCAATCTCATTCACCCTCCAAAATAATATAAAATGTATGAAAATATTGGTGACAGTTAATTAATTAGAAGTGTTTAATAAGTGCCTATTAAGTACCAAAAGTTTTTATATTTTTATATATAATATTGGCCTAAAATACAAGTATTTCAGATACTAATCATCATTGACTTAAATGTATTTTTCTTATCTATGGGGGGTATGATTCTTATAATACACAATAGGAAATTTTCAGATCCTGAAGTGTGAGTTAAACACTGTGGAGAATCAGGGAGGCTAAGCAGTGACAAGGTATATTGCAGACCACATCAGTCATATGTATTAATACTAGTACAAACACTGGTTTTTAAAAGGAAGTCTTCTAGTGCACCTTCAGGTAGAATAAAATCCCACCATCCCACATTCTGTACACGCACTAAATTCTGCCATGAGATGTTTTTGTTTTGTAAAAAGAAGGAGAACGAGGAGGAGGAGGAGGAGGAGGAGGAGGAGGAGGAGGAGGAGGAGGAGGAGGAGGAGGAAGAGGAAGAAGAGGAGGAGGAGAAGAAGAAGAAGGAAAAGGGGAAGGAGAAGGCAAAGGAGAAAGGAGGAAGAGGAGGAGAAGTTCTTTTAAATAAAATCTATTTTTAATTTCTCTTCATATCTTCTGCATTTAGCCCATGATATTTCCAAATTTTACTTGCATTGAGTTTAAATTTTTGTCTCCAGTCAGTCTGTCTCATGAAGGGCATACATTTTATAAAATGAGGGGTCACTGAGAGCTATATCTAAGACACAAAGGAGAAAAATGAAAGAAGATGCTGACTGACAGGCATAAACCTTTAAAGTGACTAGTTCAGAATCTAGAAGCACAGGGAATATATTAGACCCAGTATTGCATGTGTGTGGCCTACTCAGTTTGGGTGGACTGTGGTCAAGAGACAGCAGGAAATAAATTTAGCAGGTTTACCTCTTTATGACCCATAATTTTTTAAAATATAGAACAATAGGTTTAATGTTGTCCAGACCTACCACCCAACAATATTTAACTAAAAATATCTATACTCTTTATTAAGCAAATATATGCTAATTATCATTATCTAATTGCACTATATTAGAAGATACAGACCTGCCAGGATTTTCCTTACCAGTGAGAGCAGCAGAACTGGTGGAAGAGACGATTTACTGACTACCAAGTGCAGAGTACTGGTGAGTTTCTTGGGAGAGTTAAAGAGCAGATCCTCTACATACACTATGAACTCCAGGTAAGATTTCTTTTCAGTGTGATGGCTTTCTAACAATGCTGAGGAGAAATCCAGAAACCTAGAAAGGCTAAATCCTAGAAAGAAAAGGTAGTCAAGAAATTTCACATGTACCAAGCAACTTTGGAGCTGACAGAATATTTGAATAAATGATGCCCAATTTGATTCCTGGTGACAGGTGAGGAGGTGTCATTACTGTTGTGTTGATGGTGTACTACTCCACAGTGGTTCAAAATAATGAGCAGAGCCAACCTTACAACCTTCTAGATTGGCTGGTGAGATAGCTTAGAAGATAATGATGCTTGTTGCCAAACCCTGAAAACCTGTGTTTGATTCCCGAAACCCACAAGAGAAGGGGAAAAGCCACTCCTGTAAGTGGTCTGCCTACCTCCGCATGTGCACGCACCCTTCCTAAGTGAATAAATAAGTAATTGTAAAATAATACTAGGTGAATTCTATCTCAGTGGGTGGTCTAAATGCTGCATGTGTGTGAGCAGATAAAGATAAGGGGACTGAGCCCGAATAAGGAACACTGATGATTCCAAAGAGAGAAATAAAGGAAGAACTTGAGAAATCCACAGAGCAGGTGAGAGGACATTGGAGAAGTGTAGAGAAAAAGATGGTGACACACCAATAAGTGAGACAAACACAGCACCAGGTAGGCAGCTCTCTGGTGGGCTGAGAAGAGGCAGAAACTGTGCCCCAAAGCTGTTATTTTTCTCCTTTCTGTGTGGTACTGGGGTATTGAACTGTCAAGAGTAGGCTCCTCAATAAAAAGACTCCCTAACAAAGCCAGAATAGATCTAAACTAGCAGATGTACATTATAATAAAGAAACACAAGAACCCCTTCCCCCACAAAAAGTAAAGCACAGGACTCCTCTAAGTGATTATAACTTCTCCACTACTGTAGTCAAAAGCTACTGAACTACGTAAAGTATGAGATGAAGAATGCAAACATTACTAGGGAGAAAAGCCAGTGACATAGAGGGGGAAAGTTCAGAAATTTATGAATAAATTATCAATGAATGGAAAATCCAGTACCATGTAAGAAAAACTTAGCAAGTAAACTGTGATTTTGCAAAGCCATTGAAATAGAAATGTTGTGAATGAAAAACTCAGTGCATTAAAAACACAGTAGAAAGCATCACTGACAGACATAACTGAGCAGCAGAAGAATCAATGAAACACTACATCCAAACATCAACAAACTGGGAAACAACACGAGCATAAGAACATCCTCCAAGAAGTATGGGATAGCATCCTGAGGTCATACCCCAAACCCTTTGATAGAACGGAGAGCTGAGAAAAATACTAGTAGCACAGAGAATCTAGTTGAGGCCATTGTAGCAGAGAACGAGCAAACCAAAAGAAACAACTTGTCATTCAAACATGATTGCTATACTCAGCAATTTACATTTTGAAATTGACATAGAAATAAGGAAATTTCAAGACAAACTCAACACACACCAATTATTGACCACCAAGCTATTACTGCAGGAGATACTAAACCATGAACAGAGGAGGAAAAAAGATGATACCAATTATGAGGGCAGAGGAAAGAATAGATTTATGAGAGGAGTAGATGGACCAGGGAGGCTTCTGATGCACCTTGACTATCACAACACATCAGGAAGTTCACTACTAACAAGAGAGAAAGAAAAGAACAAGGAGCAAGCCAGCCAGCTCCCAAACCCCAACCAAATTATGTGAATTAGTAACAATGTCTCAACAATGACCCTAAACAGAAATGGCCTCGGCTTACCAAAAGAGAGGTCCAGACTAGATTACTGGATTAAAAATCTCAATTGGCTTGAAGGAAAGAGAGAGTCAACTCTACAAAGTTGTCCTCTGACTTCAATTTGCACACCATGCATACAAATCCCCCCGCCTCTCTCTCTCTCTCTCTCTCTCTCTCTCTCTCTCTCTCTCTCTCTCTCTCTCTCTCTCACACACACACACACACACACACACACACGTAACAAATACAAATTAATAATTTTAAAAATTAAAACTATTCTGAATAAATAACCTAATGATGTGCTTTACGGCCTTAGAAAAGTCCAAATAAGCCAAATTTCAAAGGGATTCCATCGCTCTCCAGTGAGAATAGCTATTTTAAAAAGGAGGAGGAGGAGGAGGAGGAGGAGGAGGAGGAGGAGGAGGAGGAGGAGGAGGAGGAGAGCAGCAAATGTTAATAATTTCAAATTTCAAAGGTAACTGGCCAAAGGGGGCTGGGGGCATGAAGGGGCTGAGGCAGATTACAAAAAGGTATAATATATTACATCACGAAACTCATTTGCTTTGTGCACTACTTTTTAAAAGAATGGTAACGTCAGACAAGGTTATTCTAAGGTCATGATAAAGTGAGACAGCAGGCTCACTTCATTATTTTGTCTAAACTTAGGTAGCAAGGTCAATTCATCACCCGAACATATCAAAATCCTTTTCTCTTGAATAAAATTAATGACATTTACATCTTTACCAGACATAGTTACAGGTGTACTTCATTTTCACTATAAATACATCATCTTTGGACACATGAGTGTATATTTGCATCACTCTTATTTTAGTAGCCAGTTTGGGGTGGCAGTGGGACATGCATAGTGTAAGGGTTTGTTGTTGTTGTTGTTGTTTTGTTTTTATTTTTTAACACCTTTATACTGAGATGCCCTGTTGTTCCTGTGATGTGTGCTAACCTTTGTCACAAAAGTAGTGTCCTAGTTAGTTTTGTTGTTGTCAACTTGACATAGCTGGCAAGAGGAGATTTATGGAAGCATGCACCCAATAGGATTGGCATGTGGGAATGTCTATGGCGCATTTTCTTGATTGTTCATTGGTTTAGAAGTGCCCAGCCTACTGTGGGTGGTGCCATTCCTAGGCAGGTAGGCCTGGGCTGCATAAGAAAGGTAGTGAAAGATAAGTCTGGGAGCAAGCTAATAAGCAGTGTTACTATGTGGTCTCTGCTTCAGTTCCTGTCTCCAGGTTCCTGCCTTAGTTTCTCCTGATGGTGGACTGTTACTTGTAAACCAAAGAAACCTTTCTTTCTTCAAGTTGCTTTTGGATAGGATGTTTTATTACAGCATCAGGAAGCAAATTAGGACAAATAATAAAATCCAAATAGGTAAACTGTTGGCGTGCTCTTCCTGATCTTTATTTGGAGAGCATGGGCAGTTCCTAAAAGATTAAATGAGATTCATACAGTCACACCATTTGTAAAGAGTTTGTCTTTTTCCCTTCAGACAACTCATACTTGAGGAATCAAAACTAACCTCCTACTTCCACAACAGAGAGCCCTAGAGAGTGTAGTGGTAGGCACTAAAAGACTATGAAAAGATACTTGATTGAAAATAGAAGGAATCAACTTATTTGCTGCATAAGTTTCTACTGTAAGTTTAGAAAACCCTTTTAAATCAAATGGTTTCAGTTGAAACATATGTTAGTCTGGTGAGGAAAGAGGGTTATATTAATTTGTCATTCGGCAGGCAAGGTAGGAAGTGATCACATACTGGCCCTTAACTTGTTAGTGGGAGGCCCTTCCCATCCCTAGAGGTCCGTGAATGAAATTAGGCACATGTTTTGAATTGGATCAAACCATGTGGGGAGGATTTTATTAAGAATGGGTATGAAGGTTTAAAATGACACACCGTGGGAGCAAGCACTCACTCACAGTTAACCTGATAGATGTTGTTAGTGGGGGGATGGGCTCAGGCTGTACAAAGTGACTATTCTGACAGAATTCAAAGGTATTTTACCTAGATCTGAGAACTGGTGTAGAGCATCAGTGAATACATGGAGTGTACTTGGGTGAGGGTAAGGACTCAGAAGAGTCATTTTGAGATCATATCCAAGGAGAATGGTGAAGGAGAGGAGAGTGGGGGCAGTTGGTTTGGAGACTAATCCCACGTGTTGGAAATGTGTGAGTTGCCTTCAGACATAGGAAAGGCCATCGTACAGAAAAGAAAATAGAACCTCACTACTTTGCTTTGGAGACAGAATTAAGACCAGTGGGTGGAATTTATAAGAAGCCAACTTTTGGCTCAATATAGGAACTGTCTTTTTAACATGGAAAACTTCCCAACTGTGTATGCAGCAGTGGGCTCTCATTCCCTAGAGAACTTAAGTATAACCTGGAGGACATTTTTGTGGAAAACACAGGAGAATAGATCCAGGTGGAAATTCATGCGTCGTGTGGCTGCTGAGTTTCGAACATATCCACCTCAGCCCTTTCAGGCACTGAGGTAGGTTCTGGGTCAGAGTAAGGATGGTGTGAAAAATTCAAGGATTTGTAAGGTGCAATTATTTTTTCAGTCTTTTAGAAATATGATGATTTGCTTCTTTAAATTTCAATGTAATCACCTTTCTAAGCAGGTAGTATATTTTCTTAGATTCATTTGGCAAAAGTGTATATGGAAAATTTAGTGTATATGTTTTGGACTCTGTAAAAAAATTGGGGAATCAAACGTACATACATTCTCTCTTCATAGAATTCCAATAGAATCTGAAAGCTGAGAGGAGAAGTTGTATTATAATCTACTTTTAAGTTGTCACAAGCATAAGTAACACATTAGTCCACTAATAAGATGGCATATAGAGAAATAAATTAGAACTCAGGACAATTTGTACACTGTCTGCTGGATCACTCTTAGCCTCTTAGTATTTTATCTGAGCTATACAAATCATTTCTAGAGGACTTTGAAGTTGGTTTTCATAAGAGGTAGAGGATGACCATTCAAGTCCAATTCTAAATGTTAACAGTTCTATAATAGCTCATAGGTTCTTCTCAAGAGGCAGTTCTCTAAATATTTTACTCTAGAGACTGGGAATAAAAGAAGCAGTCTTCAGATCACTTCCCAGTAATTCAATTCAGTTTAGTTCAGTTCATTTCTTAATAGAAACCTTTAAGGCACTATGCTAAATACTCTAGAGAATTCAGAAGTAGATGAGACCTAGCCCCTAGCCTTAGGAACCTAAAGTCCTACAGATAAATAACCATATTCAAAGTAAAATGTCCGAGGGCCTTAGGGGAGAAATATGGAGACAGAGATTGTGCTTGCTTCTGAATTCAAGATGGAAATGCAATCTCATGAACCTTTTGGAGCTTGTGCACACTTTTATAGAGAATGTGAGGAGCAGGGTCTTCTAGGAAGCCATATAACCAAGGCACAGAAATTAGAGGAAGTGAGATTTCTTTGAGACACAGCAGAGATCCATGCATTTGGGAGGCTGAGTAGTTTCAAGAAATGGTGGAAAATTGAGAAAACAGAAGGTTGCATGCCCAGAGCAAGGTATCAAGTTTAATAGATAACTGAGAATCATGAAAAGTGCTCACCACAGAAGATGAATATATTTAGCCATTGTATAGAAAAGGTGTTTCTCAGAGTGAGATGTATTAGAAGGAAGAGCAACAAGTCAGGTGTCTTAGGAAGTAGAGAATATCCAACTACACTGTAGACAAGTGACATGGACAGATTTGACCCTACAAGGAAGGAGAATCCACAGGGTTTAAGCTTTGGAATAAATGTGGTAATGGTAAGTGGAAAGAGGGTGGAACGAGCTAGGTAGAGAGGAAATCAAAAGGGCTCAGCTTTAGACACGAACTTTTAGGCATCATTAGGATTCTAGGCTGAGAAGTTATATACTTGCCGTTGAGAACTAGCATGTTAAATAAGGTAACCAGGGATTTACAAGTCATGTGGATAGAAGGCCAGGCCATATGAGAACAGAAACGCCTCGGTTTGGGGGCAGTGGCTCAGATGGTAAAATAGAAGTTTGATCCTAGAACCTCATGTCTTTAAAAAATAGCTCGGCATATCTGAGAGGATAACAGGTTGACCGCATGCTTTAGTAAGACAGGAGAGACAAGAAGCTGTTTTGGAAATGGGTGGACTGCATGGAGGCTGAACCTATGAACCAGAGCAAAGCAAGAACTCTTGTTGTCAGTGTCTTTTATCAACACTCAGAGATCAAGGATCTGGAGCTTAGGGATCTGTGCGTCCTCCTTGAACAGGCTATCATCCTAGCACTAAAGCTGTGTTTTGGCTCACAGTCACCTCTTCTCATATCGTCTCCACTGAGAGCCTTCTTATAATGCCCCAGCGGGCAATGCTCCCTCTTTTTCTGAACTCCTTTTGCTCTAAGAACTAGGGTTCCCTGGAGCGTAGATTCAGACCAGATGATGTTCTTTAACTCTCAGCAAGATTTAGCTGAACCTGACTACATAGACAGAACTCAACACTCGATTGAAGGCAGAGGACTAAACTCAGAAAGTGCGAGTACAGAAAGTGAAGTTACGAGAGATTTAGGACTTTTAATAATTCTATCATTTGCCAAACATTTGAAAAGCATTTATCTGGGGCAGACACTACAAGAATCTCGGGACCTCAAAAAGACAAAACTATCCACAACCTAGACTTCAAGAGGGATATAAACCACTTGGCAAAATGCAGGGTAGAGCAGGAGCAAACTGTGCAGGTCAGATGGCAGTGTGTGCAGGGTGGGCATGAGCAAATGCTCTGAGAAGTCAGGAGCTCACATGACTCAGAAGCCAGCTTGTGTCTAGAAAGATGTCAATGAGGAAGGTCTCTTTTGCCCTGAAAGAAACACCCATGGCCGCCTTAGAAACATCTACTTCAGAGGATGGCCCCAGCCACCCACACCTATGCTGGTCCTCTCGAAGCCTGTACAATGGGGAATCATTTGATTGAGAAACTCATCGCGTCACCCTAACAATAGTTTCCTACTCTATCCTGGTGCACAAATATGTGGACAAGAGCTGCTGCTTGCTACATATTTGAGTGATGATGAGGCTCTTCCTGCCTTTAGGGAAAGGGGACAGCATGAAGTGGAGAGGTTGCTTAGGGTCTGCTGGAGAGAAAGGAAAGAGATGGGGAGAGATTAGGACAGTGCACTATGGACTATGTACAGACCCTGCCCTCAAATGGACTCCCGAGAAACTGATGGATAGTTCAGTAAGCAGTAACAGGAGTTGCTTGGTAAGTTTGAATCTTTTAATCTCTCTCTCTCTCTCTCTCTCTCTCTCTCTCTTTCTCTCTCTCTCTGTCTCTCTCTCTCTCTCTCTCTCTCTCTCTCTCTCTCTCTCTCTCTCTCTCTGTGTGTGTGTGTAGACTACTTTCAGAGGAAGGGTCTCATCTCAACCCAGTGTTTGACCTTTAGGTTAACTCACCCAAGGCTATGCTGATCAGATGCTTTGGGCTTGAATCTTCTTTTCCTTTTGTCTCATATACCTAGGACTGGTTCTTTGTATCAGAGGTCCAGATCAGCAAAAGGAGTTAAACCCAAAGGGGTGAATGGAGGGGAAGCTAGAGACAATCCCACTTGAAAAGATGGTTTACAGCAGCAAAGACTCCAGCAGCATGAGAGACATTCTGACATCTCAGGGAAGAGTCAAGTTTCAGAGTTCATAGCTGAATTTTGACCTTGGGTTTGCCTCTCACAGTGAATAATCTCAGGAGTCTTCTCCATTTTTCTGACTCCTCCAGGTAAGAATTTGGGGTTTGGGTGGAAGACTTTAAGAGTCCTTGAAAGCCCGTCCAGCTCGAGTGGTCTCCAAATTGCTAATTAAAGCCCCAAGGAAACTGCAGCTCTTCATTCTCTCTTCTCACCTCAAGAGGAATAAAAAAAAAAAAAAAAATTGGCTCTGGCCCCTTAGCCAGAAGTGGTGGACCACAGACATCACAGCTGAGATATTAATAGATTATTGCAAATGTTATATTTGCATAGATGCATTACTCATTATGTAGATTGCCAATTATGAATTATTTGTTCTTTCTTCCAGGAGAGAGATTGTTTATTTGCAAACTGCCTGAGAGTAACTTAAGGCAGCATGCAGACAAGACCCTCATGGAGCAGATCTTTGTGGAGCTCTCTGCAAAGGCCTGTATTTAGGTTCTCAAGGAGGCAGGGGAAAGTCAGCTGAGACTATGGGAAAGTGGAGGAGGAAAAGGATGCCAGGGTTAGAACTACAAGAGGACAACAACCCAAAGGTTTGGAGGTTAGCATGATCAGATGTCTACTGCAAACATGAAATCATCTTCCTGTAAGATACAAGCTACAGTGAGTCAGGAACTTCTCAGCCTCAGTATTTTCTCTGGTTGTACCCTGTAATGAAAGGTCACAACTCAAATACCCCTGCATTAATGGTCTCATGCCACTGACTGCCTCTATGCAGCAGTACTTTCTAAAGAAATTTACTTTGATTTGTCTCGTTCCACCTCATAGCTATGGAAGCATTGAGAATTTACATACCTTCCCCATGCTGATCTGGTATTCCATCATGGCTGTCTGATCCCAGAGCTTGAACACTTACCCACTGTACTATACTCTTCCTGAGACACTTAATACTTTGACCAAAGGCCATTTTTCTCAGGGTCCTTTATAAACACAAGCCCAAGTTCTATAGGCATGTTGAAATGGGAGCATCTGATATAGTGATCCCAGCATTCTCTATCAGACGGGTGCTCCACTTAAGCCTCTAAATCTGAGAAGAGTCTGAAGTTGGCTCCAGAGTGAGTGTGGAAGTGATTGATGAGGTTTTAAGAGGGGAAATGAAGGATGGTTGTAGGAACTGCTTGCCATGAAAAAAAGAGGAAGCTGAGCTTCCAGGGGTGCAAACTGAAGCTTACATGAAATGGATAAAATCTTAGGTTCTTGAAAGAGATAAAAAGCTCAGAAACTCCTAATGTGATATCACATCCAATGAGATACAGCAGGGTAAAGAAGATGAACATGGGGAAAGATGAGGGAAAGGATATGTTCCCCTTTGGGATGGGCAAGAAGTAGTCAATCAAAAAGTCTTCATGGACTGTATGCTCCCTATATGACCAAGCCTCGACACTATGGCATGGGTGAACCCAAGGGAGAACCCTGGTCGTAGGGAGAAGTTGGTCTAGTTAGTTGTTTCATTTCTGAATAAAACAGATTCTAGAATATGATGTACTGGTTTCAGAAATGTGGTCTGGAGGCCTTCTGCCAGTCTTGTCACGTGACTGTGAACGACTTGAGATGTGGCTAGAAAATTTGAACTAAATACCAGTTGCCACATATTTAGTATAAATGAGTAAAATAAGGAAGGTGTCTTTCTCCATTTATTTTTGGCATCTTTGTTGAAATTCAGGTAATTGGAGCTATGTAGGTTCATATCTGAATCTCCTATTGTGTTCTGTTGATTTCTCTATGTGTATATTTGTACCAGTTATACTGCTGGGAAAGTTGAGTGTCTATTTGTAAAAGAAGGAAACTAGAATCCTATCTTTTACCCAGCACAGAAATCAAGTCCAAGTGTATCAGAGACTTGATGCAATTCCTGAAACCCTAAGACTGTTAAAAGAAAATTAGGGAAAACACTTCCAGATATAGGCAGAGGTAAGGACGACTTTCTGAATAGGTCTTTAGTCACGTAGAAAACAATTGACAAATGCAACATCATGAAATTTAAAAGCTTCTGCACAGCACAGGAAATGGTGATCAACTGAAAAGAAAGCCTACAGGGTTGGGGAAAATCTTCGTTAGCTATTCATCTCACAGATACTTCATACCAAGAATATATGATGAACCCAAAAGTTTAAATATTAAGAAAACAAACAATTCAATAAATATTAAGAAAACAAACAATTCAATAAAAAGTAGGCTAATAAAATGTTTGGGCAGTTCTTAAAAGAATAAAAGCAAATTAAGACTACTTTGAGATTGTATCTCATCCCAGAGATAATGGTTCTCGTCAAGAAAACACAGCAGCTATGGTTGTCTGCACAAGACCTGCACAAGATCAAGCTAGTCAACATTTTAGTGTGGGAGGTGTGTGTGCACAGAGACAGAAGTCTACTTCTAACTGAGGAATTCTTGATAACTGATAGCATCTGGGGGGTGGGGAGAAAGAGGGGGGAGGTTTTCTAAGGGCACGGTCTGGATAAGTCTACCATACTCCAGTGGGTGGTCCTTGTCTATGAATATATAGTTATCACAAATTGGACTCAGCAAGTTATTAAAACAAAGAAGACACAAAGTTTGGAGGTGGAGAGAAGTCAGAGGGTGGATCTTGGAGGAATTAGGAGGGAATTGGGGGTGAATATGGTAAAAAACACAGTATAAGACTCTCACAGAATTCATAGAATATGTGTTAAATAAAATTAAAAGAAAACAAATGGTGGGAATGGGGCTGGAGAGAAGGCGCCATGGTTAAGAGCTTTAGCTGCTCTTGCAGAGGACCTGGGCTTGGTTCTGAGCACTCACGTAGCAGCTTACTACTGTCCATAACTCTAATTCCAAGGGATCTAGCCTATTCCACAGGAACTAGGCATACACATGGAACCCATACACATGCAGGCATGGAGTCCTATGCATGCAATAAAAATAAATAAAATACATTTTGAAAGAAAGGCTTGGACACTAAGGGCAGGGTAGAGTCAAACATTTAGAACCATTTTTGCCTGCCTGCCTGCCTGCCTGTCTGCCTGTCTGTTCTTCTGTACCTCTTATTTATTTATTTATTTATTTATTTATTTATTTATTTATTTATTTATTTATTTGGTTTTTTTCGAGGCAGGGTTTCTCTGTGTAGCCTTGACTGTCCTAGAACTCACTCTGTAGACCAGACTGGCCTCGAACTCAGAAATCCACCTGCCGCTGCCTCCCGAGTGCTGGGATTAAAGACGTGCGCCACCACTACCCGGCCTTTTGTACCTTTTCTTTAGCTTAGATTTGTTTTGCTGACATTTACCAATCTCTCCTCCAGAGACATGAGGTAGAGTATCGAAGGCAGGAAAACACAGAGTTCAGAGGATAGGCTATGTAGTGTGAAGAACTGGAACTGGTATCTCAGCTCTGTTCATGGTCTTAGGCTCATTCATTTTAAGCAGCTGAACATTAGTTTATCTCTCTGTGAAGAAGATTAAACAATGTCACTGTGTTTTCACTCAAGAAACTGAACAAGAATGACATGATGCCAGCTGAGTGTTAGGGCACGGTGCTCAATAAATGTTAGCAGTTAGCATCATTATCTTTGGTATATTCATGTCATGACTTACAATTAATGTATACCTGGCTAGGTATTCTGTGGGTGAAAAGAGTCCTCAGGTCTACTAATTGCACCTGACTACCCTGTGGGGGAGTCAGACTTTGAAATGTGGTGAGATTTGGAGAGTGCAAGGCAGTGTCCTTGAGTGGAACGAGACCACGGTAGGAATTGCGTGAAAGGTGACCTGAATCCTTTCTGTGGAGACAGATACAGGAGGTATTTTGCTGTTACAGAATTTCAACGTTTTGACTAATATTGAAAAAGTATGTGTCTGCATCCACAAAGCAGGAAGCAGAGTCCCTTTACTTCCAGGTGTTATTTTGTGTCGCCTTAGGGGACACCAGAGTATCTTATCCTTCCTATCTCTCTGGCCTGTCTTCCCTTCACCAAGTACTGGTAATCAGACTGGCTCCCATGCTGACATTTTCCTGAGATTCATTTCATGCTATTTCTTCACGGGGGCATGTGGACTGACAATGCAGAGACTTTCCCACATAATTGAAAGGAATTTGTGATTAGGTGCAGGGATGTCAGCCATGATGAGGCCTTGGACTCTTTCCAGTTGCGCTGGTGTCTGATGTCAGCACCCCGTCTCTCCTCCCTCCCTGGCTCTTGTCTTATGAACTTCTCTATTCTCTCAGTGATCTCTCATTACAGTGTTTTCTTCCCTTCCCCTAACTGATAGCTCCTCTTGCAGTACGCTTTTTGGTGTGTCTCTCAGTGTCCAGGCTCGTGGTGGCCCTGTCTGGGACCTCTGTATGACAAGAAGAGGTTGACTGATCCCTTGCACATTTTGAGTCTTTCCTTATCCAGGTCCCTTTGCATATGCAGAACAGAGAGGACTGCATTTATCTCTGACCTTCTTGGGCTCCCTTTCTTGCATCTGTTAGGGGGAAAACAGCACTCTGAGCTCACCAGCCTCATCTCCCACGGAGCAGATGATAACATTGTCTGCCTTTGCTCTCTTGCCAACTTTTCAAGCCTGCCCCAGTCTTTCCCCACTACAGATCTCTCTGGGGTTTCCAGGAGATCCAGAGGACCAATGGTAGAGGCTTTGAGAAGAGATGTAGGGGGTAAACATCACAGATCCTAGCTTTTCTAGCCTGAAAGTTCAGTTAGTTTGAATACTCTACCTCCTTAAGGAAACTGCTTTTCCTTTCTGTAGGGCATAGTAGGGCCCCATGTGACATGGTGAAAGAAAGTATGATGGGGCAAGGGGAAATTGTGGGGACTATCAGGTCCATCGCTTGGAGTTTTGCCTAGAGCTGAAGTAGCGCTGCCTCTCCCACATGGAGTTTCAGCATGACTTTTGTCTGATAGGAGCACCTGTATGAGGGACCATCTTTTAATCACATTTTCCCATTTCTTCTCTGTCTTGGAAATAGTTAAAATATAGTAGAAAGGATTGTGGAATTGATGTGAAGTTTTGGCTTTAGACAGTTTAGAAACTGTGTACTGGCCTGTGAGCTTCACAAGAGTTATAAGTCTGCTTGGCTTCTTATCATTGCTAAGTAAAATACAATCTTGATTGAACTGAGTTCATATCTATATCTATATCTCACATATTGTGTATATATATGTCTATATATTACATAATATATTACATACAGATATTCCTTTCTTACCTTTTTTGCTTTTATACTACTATAAAGGTTTAAATAGCTCTATAGGAAAATGATCCTAGCATAAAACATTTACATATAAAACTTATTTTTCTTATAGTCTTAGAATTTCACCATTCAGTCAACCCACTCTTAGATAGCATCCTTGTGTTGGGCCTTTGAGATTTAACCAGCAAATAGGCCATTTTCCCCCTTTGGATTCAGACATAAATTTTCCTAACAGCAATTTTTAAAATGTCAATGTGTCTCTGCTGGGCAGTATATTAAATCACATGTGTGAGTTAGCTTGGCAGTGACTTTCCCAAGAAGGACAGAAGAGACTCTTATTGCAGTCTCCCAAAGGGTGTGGGTAGGGAGACAGTGGAGCGAAAGCTAGAAACTGAGTATGCTTCATCTTAGATGGAGTTGCCTGGATTTTCTTGCAATCAGACTACCCTTACCACACGGGACTGGAAAGATATGCAATAGCATTTCCATGTTCTCTCTGTCTCTGCCTGTCTGTCTGTCTGTCTTCCACGTGGACAGATCCCTGAACAGAGTCATCACCTCTGACTAACGGAGAGTCTTACTCTCTCTTAGGTGGGTTGTTTGCAACCCTCCACTTAGTTTAGGGACTTCCGTTTCGTCGCCCCGTTTTTTAGCTGAAGAGACTAAGAAGTCATTCACCACTTCCTAGGGTCCATCACCCTACTGTCATGGGTTGAATGTATGAATGCTAGAAAACATATCATTTAATTGGATGATTTACATGTTTGTGTTTATTGACTGTTACCATGGCCTGGAATTCCTCAGGATGTAAATAGGGACCAGTGTGCTCATTGGCATGAGGGGAGCAGATCATTAAGGGCAAGCAACCTAAGAAGACGAGGACATTGAGACTTTAAAAGACCTTTTTATCTCTACTTACGCTTTTTGTTACGTTCAACAGGTCTACACCGCTTTTGATCTCCTACTTCAACGCTGAAGGGCTAAACTTTGCTAGGCGTGATGTTTGTGAGGTTTCATGGATCCTTAAGCAGAGATAATAAACCCGACTTCTCAAACACTTAACAGGGGAGATGACAATTAAAAGTCATGGGCCTAGTGTGGTGCACACACAGAGTGTTTGCTCCTTAAATGTTGCCATGAAAGAAGCACCGACCACCCACATCTCAGTGTCCCACACTTTGTACCCAGGGAAAGGCCAAAGATGAATCCGAGGGAACAAACTTTCTCACTGCAGTGTAAGGACACAACTGTTATTTTAAGTATTGTGTTTTCCTTTCCGCACTCCCTTCCTCAACTCCTGTTTCCATATATGCTCTCACCATAAAACTCAACAACAGGGCAGAGTATACACTCAAAGGAGGCATAGTGCCTCTTTTCAGTGCTCCTCACGAGCGCCAATGATAAGACCTGCAAAATGTCTTTAGATAAAGAAACAAAACAAAACATCAGAATGTGCCTCTCCCTTTCTTCTGAGTTCCATCTGCTCAGAGATCTGTCATCTCCCGACTACCCACAGTAGGAATGCGACATGACCATGTACCAAGGAGAAAGGGGACAGAGAAGAAAGATCACAGCCACTGATGCTTCTGTTTCTCGGTGGTACCCAGGAGTTCAAGATGTGCCTTTGATTCATCAAGAAGAGCTCTAAGCCTCCAGTGCCTCTCTCTGTCGATAAAGAGCTAAAGTTTGTTCTGATTATAATTCCTGACCTTGGAAACTAGAAATTGAGCCAGGGAGCCTTTGGGGGCAGGAAAAGTACAGCCCCTGTGCGGAAGGAAGGATGCTGGCAAACTGTCTCAATAGTAACAATCTGGAATGTTTGCTCATTTCTATTGAGCAAATACTTGTCCTGTAGCTGATTTTAAGGTACAAACATCTAGTTCCTGAAGTTTGTCTTGGTGGGAGTCAAATCCAACATACCACTGGGGGACAGTGACCTGGGTCACTACAATACTGAAGTCACACACTGATGATGTTCCAGCCACTCTGCTCATTGATTTAGTCAATGTGTTATTTAAAATGAGGAAACAGTAAACTTTTGCAGTCATAAAAGATTCTCAGCTAGTGCCCAAGAATCCAGAAGCTAAGGAGAAAGGTATATCTAAGTAAGAGTTTGCAATTGTTCCTGTAACCTACGGGACCAGTTTCTCCCTTGTACAGACATGATATTATGGTAGTTTCCCCAAACTCACAGGTTTCTCTATTTCTTTGAAAAACACAAGTTTTCATCTTTCTGTGAGTCTTTGGTCAAATTATTTCCCCTTCCTGGCCTGCTGTTTTCACAACTTCAGAACAGAGAGGATAAATCACAAAATTTAAAACATGAGAGTTACAGATCCAAAATACAAAATGCAAGAAGTTTCTACTCTAATACATAACGTTCTTTGTTAACATATGGCCGGACAACTGGCTGTCTGTATCATCTATCACATGGTGTGTGTACTTATGCTGGGCCTTTGAATGCTCCGTGATTGGAAAAGGTACAAAAGCACATTAGGCCTTTTCCTTAAATGTCCTTAAATTACTCTCTCACAGGTTTCTTTCTTGTCCTGATATTCTACCTTTGTAGAAAAACTTCTTGTTTTGAAGGGAACAGGGTACTTTGAAGGAAACAGACAGACTTTGTTAGCAGCAATGAGTGCTTTCACATCTCCAAGCCTGAGACCATGACCAACAGAGGCAAATTCTACCTGCAATGAGAGACACACACCAAGAAAGTGTAGAAGTAAGGAAGGGGAAAGAAATTCAAAACAGCTTCTGATAGGCAGACTTATGCCAAACTAACCAGGCTGGTTTTCCTGGTTATCTAGAGGGACGCTCCTGAGCAGCAGGCTAGGAAGAAATCAGTAAAGGAAGAAGAAAGATGCAGAAAAGAGATGTAGAAATGACAGACAGCTGCTAACACAGTTTGTTGAGGTCCTTTGCTTATTTCAAACTGGGCTTGACGCTGGTGAGAACACGAAGGTCTTCAGCATGAGCTGCCTTGGTGCCTGTGGTTCCATGCATATTCAGATACAGCTTCTTTACCTGGTAGAATCTAGATAGACAGGGATGAGTCTATCGGGTCATCTGTAATCTTTCCCTAGGCTGATCCAACTAGTCCAAGCTAGAGGGACCAAAGAGAGACCAAAGGGGAAGGGAGACCAAGCGAGAGGCTCTGGATGAGACAGAGTCTTGACCATAGTAACAGCAGTGTCTAGTGAGCACAGGAGGCTAGAGGCCCCTGGCCAGAGAAGCCACGGTCGTTCTTCAGACACCTGGAAAGAGAGGTGGCTATTCCTGCTTAAGAGTACACACATCAGCCGGGCAGTGGTGGCGCACGTCTTTAATCCCAGCACTCGGGAGGCAGAGGCAGGTGGATTTCTGAGTTCGCGGCCAGCCTGGTCTACAGAGTGAGTTCCAGGACAGCCAGGGCTATACAGAGAAACCCTGTCTCGAGAAACCAAAAAAAAAAAAAAAAAAAAAAAAAAAAAAAAAGAGTACACACATCTTCAAGGTATGGATTTTAGGAAAAGGCTACCGTGGTACATGCTCTGTCAATACTGATGGAATTTATTTTTTCTTTTATCACCAAATATCTCTCTCCTTTGTGATGCTGTTGTATTGCCTAAGTGCCTAAGACTTTTATGCTTCTGGGATCATCCATCCCGGCTGCGACCCTGAACAGGCTACTTGTAAAACTTGTGCATGCTTAGTGTACACAAGAGGGTCCACCCGCAGGTCTGGAATGGCAAGTTTGAGCAACAACATCAAGCTTTGACAGTTAACACACATGCTGCTGGTTATAGGTCAGAGGAAGAACTGTGATTTGAACTCCCTTGTAGCTTTTGTGGGTTAACTACCCAAGGCAGTATCTCCTCCCCACAAAAATGTCACTAACATGGCACAGGGAAAGAACATCATAGTAGAATGCAAGTGACCTGAGTCTGTGGCACAGGCCTGACACAAAGTCATGTCTTAAGTTCTTTTCTAAGTGAAGAAGTGTCCTAAGAGGAAGAAGTCACATTGTGCTGTGTTTTGTTTCATGCTTTGTATCCATAAAGCTCCACAGAAGTGGGATACATGGCTGCCTGTTTTGTCTGTTTCCATCTTGCTAATGCCTGGCCCAGTTCCTACTTAATTATTAAATGCATAGGTGGTGTTACTCGCAAAGACAATGCACAGGATCCCACTGGATTCATAATGCTCTGTAGAATATATAGGGTAAGCACTTCCTACACTGACTATTTTCTAGGCAAGGCCAGAATATGGACACGGTAGGGTGAACTGACAAAGTCATTGAGCAGAGGCAGATCCTGCTGTCAAAATTGCTAATACCATTTGTGTAAAGCTGGGACCTAGATTAAGATCTAGGAGTTTAAACAAGTCATGTGCTGGAGTCTGAGGGGAAGGCAGAAGAAGCAGAAGCGACAGTGGGGAGACAGGGAGAGTCTCCTTGACTTACTTTTCTGGTGACATAATCTGACAAGGCTTTTGAATCACTGCACCATTGGTTACTTTGTGTACTCAGGGCTGCCCTTAGGTTTAGAGTATTGTCACTAAGAGTAAAGGGGTGACCAATGCATGGGAGGTTTATTAGTTAGGTGCTGTGTAGTAAAAGCTTACTTGTGAGACCTTGTGAATAAAGTCCTGTTCATAGGGGGAGCCCTTCCCCACTCCTGCCAAGTCACCACTGATCACAAAAATGAGCGAATCTACCACGTTCAATGGGCGTGCGGCACTACTGGAAACACTGTTACCTAATCTGTGTTGTATAGAAAACCCTGAGTTTTTTCTTAATAGTAAGACCATTAACATTCTTGCAGATGAAATCTGATCTGCCGAGAATGTAGCTTCCAGAGACACAGAAGTGTGGAGTCCGAACACAGGGCTCCGTGGAAATAGGGAAGGGTTTGCTCGCATTTGAAGAGGACTGAAAAGGAAGTGGGTATTGCAGTATGGATATGAAACGCCCCCTAGAGGATTGTGTGTTAAATGGATTGTCTCCAGCTGGTGATACTGTTGTGGGAGATTCTAGAAACTTCAGGAGGCAGTCTCCCTGGAGAGGTAAGCACTGGGGCGGGGCAGATTTAGGGAGTATCTTTCCCTTCTCCTGTTCTCGCTTCTCCCTCCTGCCTGTCTGCCATCGGGTAAGCCTCTCGTCTGCTCTATGGTCACGGCATGGTGGTGTTCCCAGAATCCATGGAGCCAAGGTCTATAGATGTAGCTTGTGAAACTGTGAGTCAAAATAAATCACTAAGCTGCTACAGCGATGCCAGAGGATAGGATGTGATGCTCATGGTTATTTATTTGTACACAGTCTCATTGGGCAGAAGGCCTAAGGAGACTAGATGATAATTCTGGGGGGGAGGGGGCGGGCGGGGAGGGCAAGCCTCCTCATTAAGAAACTGGACAGAGGAGTGAGCAGGTTGGGGTCCCTGGCCCTCCTAAAAGAGATCTGAGGACTGAGCAAGCGCTTTCCCAACAGTGGTGTTCACCAGGTAGGCCCCGCTCTGGTGACTGGCAGAGGAGCACGGCCCTTTCCCATCAGAGCCACCTGGCAAAGGCCCAACTTGTTTCTTTTGTCTTAATCCATGTCATTCAGAAATAAAATCTGGGTTTCTCCATCTTGCACTTCTAAGCACAGTCTCATTGGTATTCAGCAAACTTTCCCGGGGCTGTCTTCTCTTTTAATTCTGTGAGAAGATATTTCAATGAGTCTGAGCTGGGACAATTTAGAGCTGAGACTCTGATCTCTATTCACAGCCTGGGTACGTTCTCACCAGATTTGAGTCAGGAGGCTAAGCTTTTAGATCCCCCGTGGCATTGTCTCCAAGTTCCTCGGGGCCAGGCTGCCAAGTTCATGCGAGAGGCTGACCCCCTTCCTTTCACAGACCCACTTATTAGCAGCTTTCGTTCTTTCTTTCTTTTGCTTTTGCTTTTTCTCCCCTTTCCAGGCCCATAGATACAATTATTAGAAATTCCTGGTTTTGTGCCCATATTGAAAGAAGGCCTGAATGGCTATGCTAAGGACCCGAAAGGGAGCCACTCTCCCCAACTCCAGCTTCTGTGGTTAATTAGATTTGGATGGTTTCAGAGGAGCAGCTGGAGTTTTCAGAAAATGGGAGTGATAAAGAGAGCCTATTCAAGGTATTTTTGGAGGGGCTGTATAAAACAATATAGCTGTGAAATGGGGTTTAAGAAATACAACATTCTTGATTTGGTGGGGGCAGGACGGCAGGGGAGGGCAGGCAAGGGCAGACAGGAATGGATGTGAGCAGGCAGAACAGTCTCTGGCTAGACAGACTCCAGTAAGCTGGACACTTAAGCTGGTGTCGCACAGTGTGCTCCCATCCCCATGGCAGTCCTGCTCCAAGCTTGGAATAATAGTCCCCTTAAGCAGGTACCTGAGGCAGGTGAACTGGGGCAGGAGGGAGTTAGAGATTTGGATTAGATTGAAGCTATCAGAAGCATTTTAGCAGAAGAGTAAGGAGACAGAGGGTGATGGCCTGCAAACCCCCAGGGAAAAGCAAGCTCTCCCTACTGGGGACAGAGCCTGGCCCTCCTTGGAAGTGGCTGATGTCCCAATATTAAAAGACTCTGCAGAGAACAAGTCTCTATACTCATGTCTTGTCACATATGTGGGTCATCACTTTGTCTGTCTGTAGTCCATAGTTAATTTCTTCTCCTCCAGGACCAGAGAGCTGGTTTCAATGCTAAGACTTCTGACCCCCTCACATTCTTGTGTCCAGTCATAGTAATGAAGATACTGACAAGGTTGAAAGGGAGTGGAGTGCCTCAGGCACTAAAGCGTCCAGGGGCTTCCTTCCAAGGCTCAGTGAGAAGAACATCTGGCTGCTCAAGTTTCCCATCTGATCCACAGTCTAGCACATGTCAAGGGTAGATCGAGAGCACGCTCCAGGGAGAACTAACATGAGATAATATCGTTTTATTCCATGAATCAGCATTTAGGAAAATTTCAAATAGAATACACACACGCACACACACACACACACACACACACACACACCACACACATACACACACACACACACCAATCATTGGAAGAATTTTGCAAGCAATATCCTACACAAAAGCTCAGTCTACAAAATTAAGAGAAATAGAATAGCTTAGTGGGCTGCTGGGGCTATTATGTGTTCACTGTGGCTCTCATGACAGAGCCTGGAGCTCTGGGAACTTTAGGTATTTGTCCAAGGCCTCTCCATGTAGCAAAGCAATCCCTGCCAAACCTAGAAGTCTTAACTATCCCATCTCGCATTTAGGGCTCATATATATATTTCATATATATAATCTCATATGTGTATATATATATATATATATATATATATATATATATATATATATATATATATACACACACACACATACACACACACACATATATCTTCCTAATTCTCCTAGAGACAACGTGTTTTAGACTCTCTGTGTGTGGGACAAAGAGCAGTTATTAATATCAATGTGTCCATGGCTGCCAAGCCTATAGAGATATAATAGTGTGCTCACTATGTTAGTAAAAGTCTGTTCTTTTATGACTGCTGTGTCCTTTGGCCATCAAGAGAAGAATGAGATGCAGTCTGCACTATTAAGGGGCTTATCCTTTAATACAGGATGGAAACCTCACAATGACCACAATGCAGGCGACTCCATTAGGCAAAAGACCCAGATCACTATCTAGTCTAGGTCTTAGAGGATGCAGACACCAGCTGGGTGGTCTAATGGGGATGACACCATGTGCTGCCCAGTTGCAGGGATAGGAATGAGCACTGGATATGAATACTGATCTTTGGGTTTGATTTCAGTTTTTGAAGGTTTAAGTTTTGGAAAGGGAAGGAGTAATTAGGGAAGGGAAATAGAGGAATTAGGGGAGTTAGGAGGGAGAAAGGAGGGGACCGCTTTCAGTAAATGGTCAATGTGAGACACTGCAAAGTCTCCTTTCCCAGTTGGAAAGCTATTTTTATAGAGCATCTAACTCTGTCCTTGTCTTTTCAAATGTCCTTTCTCTCTGTGATGTATTTTTAGACTTTTGGTTTCTCAAAGGCAAGAACGGTGGGTACCTATTTTAATAACTCAGTTTACAATGCAAGTGTTTTCTTTCCTTGGCAGAGTCTTTAGGCAAACAGAACACATACTGAGATCCCAGTTAGCCAGCAGGGGCACACGAGAGGGCAGGGCTCATCTTTAGGAACAGACTGTAGATGGACAAGATGAATTTTCAGAGCTGTTAGGAGACAGGGTGTTGCTGCCTACACAGGTAACTAGCATTTGGTAGTTTGGGTGGCTGGAGCAGATGTGGAGGGTGGGAAGATGTTGGATGGACTTTGTAACAGCTAGGAAGAAGGGCGGAATTAATGGTACTTCAGAGCCTTGACTATTCCTAGGTATAGGAGAGACATGAAAGAGTCAAGTCCACGTCACTGTCTGTTCTTTAGAGAGATATACACGGGGCATTGATCACTGACATTGAAGACCATCCAGGGATATCACACTGCTGGCTTCGGTGACTGTGACAGTGGCAGTGAGCAGGGAAAGAAGAGACGTGCATGGGCCGGGCTGGTCATGAGGCAAGAAAGTGCTCCTTATTTTCAGAACTGCAAAGCCAAGTGGAAGGACTTTTCTTGGAAAAAGAAGAATGAGAGTTTGGGCCAAGCCCAGCGGCAGATTCTGTTTATTGAGGCTAAACTGCAGCCACCTCTTTGAGGGGTGGCAGGGTCTGTGTTGGAGAACCTAGTTTACGTGGAGCTTAGAATCACGGGGACCTTGAGGTGCAAACTAAGAAATACGAACTGGATCTGTGAAAGATACTCTTCTTTGGACCAGGAAGCTGAATTCCCATCATTTCACCAGTATGAAAGAAGCCCTCACCCAGGTCCGCACAGATACTACCAGGCACACAGCTCTGTGATGCTGGAAGCGGCTCACAGTAATTGGTGCTTTCTAGGCTGCTGCCTCGCTGGAGAGCAGAGGCGATGCAGAAGGGATGCATCCTCCTCTGCATGCAGTGATTGCCGGCCCAAAATAGCCTTGCACCTGCTCTGAGCTGCCTGCGAGATAATTTCAGCTTCCAAGGAGACTACCCTGATTGGTGTTGATTTCTCATGATCTCCCCTCTGGCACACACCTGCAGAAAAACACCTGATCATAGAGGTGCGCCCTGGAGAGCCCAGGTCACTGAGCGAGCTGCTTCAGCCTGTCCAAGGAGGACCTGCTCTGCTCACAGCATGAGTTGGTCTCAGTGCTTCTGTTCGACCCGTTTACTTCTTAGTTCACCTCCTACCTCTGCTCCTTGCCATGCTAACCCTGTAAAATGAGTCTCCTTCAGTGTGTGTCTGGAACTCCATCATCGATCTGTTGATCTTAAACCAAATGCTTTCTTTCAGCTCAAATATCTCTATAGAGTCAGCCTTACATGTGCAGAAGATTCCTAGGTTTCAGAGTCGCATAAACAACTGCCTGGAAATGAGGTTGAAGAGTAGTGAACCCCACCACAGTGTATTCCAGACATAGTGAAAAAATGACATGATTTCACTCCAGTTGTCCCCCAAACTCTAAGTACAAGGTGGAGATCTTGTTTCCATTTTGCAGGTATTTATGAATTTGTCTGAGGCTGTAGACTTAAAAAAGTTAGAAGTCCACATTCTTTTCTCTGTGACGTATCATTTTGATTAAACATTATATATTATATATACATACTGTGTGTGTGTGTGTGTGTGTGTGTGTGTGTGTGTGTGTGTGTGTGCTATGATCCAAGTCAACTTTATGGCACAGGGTTTTATTATATTCCTCTGGTGGTCTATTGGATTCTAGAGATACCTGTCAAATTTTCTACTTTTCAGAGTTTCATCTGCCCCAAGAAGAAACTACCAATTACAAGGGCCTGCAGGGTCGGTAAGTAGCAGAGGGGCTTGTCCTTCATGGAAAGCTCCAATAGCAGACATGTAGAGCAGTAAGGCATTGTCTATTACAATTTGCTTAGGCCAATGTCTAAGTGTCATGGATTGCTGGCCATATAAACACACTGGAGAGTGTAGATGCAAGGGGAATTAGGAGCAGGAAACACAGCTGGCTCTAACCAATGCTTCTGTGTCAAAGCAGTAACAGTCACTGCAACTCAGATCTTCTAGCAAATGTTTGGAGCTTCGCCAAGTGAAACCCTCCTTTGGGTGCTTCAGGAGAGAGAACAACCCAATCTCGATCTCTGTCTCTTTCAGAGTTTTTTCCCCCCACTTATAGGCAAGGTATGCACAATCAACTACTTTGATTGGGGAATTACATGGTACCCACCTGCTCATCTGTGCTTCAGGAATTTTGCTGTATCTGTAAGAATCTTTCCCCCACTTGTGGTTAGTAAAAGTCAAAAAGTTGGGTGCTTTTAATGGACTTTCCTAACCTGTGGCAGGGTCCTCGCCTCTCATCAATGTCTGGCAGCTGCATTTCTCCAAGGTCTCTGATGGTCCTCTCTTTTGACACACTAGAGAAGAGAGAGTGCTCCTTATGGGGGGTCTGGGCTTTTCTTCACCTCCCACTCTAGCTGCAGAGAAGAATCCAGATGGACACATTCTGGATTAGTCTTATTTTCCCCTTGTCTTACTTCTGATTCCACCACAAATCTACCTCTGTTTTCTTAACTTTTCCTAATAGCATAGCATGAAAAAAAAATCATATATACCCTGAGGCCTTGTGTTAGGGGAGCATAGGAAGGAGTGTGTAAAGATCCGCCTATTCATCTCAGGGTTGTGCCTCAGCCACTTGTGTTTTTCCTCAGCATTCCACAAACCATTGTAGTGTTACTTCTATAACTTTTTTTCTTTCTTTCTCTCCTTTCTTTCTCTCCTTTCTTTCTCTCCTTTCTTTCTCTCCTTTCTTTCTTTCTTTCTTTCTTTCTTTCTTTCTTTCTTTCTTTCTTTCTTTCTTTCTTTCTTTCTTTCTTTTTTGGTTTTTTGAGACAGAGTTTCTCTGTGTAGACCTGGCTGTCCTGGAACTCACTCTGTAGACCAGGCTGGCCTCGAACTCAGAAATCCACCTGTCCTGCCTCCCAAGTGCTGGGATTAAAGGTGTGCGCCACCATTGCCCGGCGTAGTGTTACTTCTTCTCAGCCTAATTAAACAGAGAAATAAAATCCATAGACCAGTGAAGCCTGCTCCTCCATCCCTCCTCTCCTCTATGACTTGATAACAATGGTCTAGGTAACTGTCCATGCTCACATTATCCAACGTCACTCTACATGGTAGATGACTTCCTGTACCTGGTACAGATTTCTGCTTTCCAGACTTGGTTGGCTGATCGTGCCATAAGTCAGTCACCTACAGAATGGCACAGTCCTGGCTGGTTATGTGTGTTCAAAACCCCGAGTGTGACTGGGATGCACAAAGGGTCTGAGGAGGCATTTTTTCTAACGTTTTAAGATTCATTATAGGTCCTGAATGTCCAATCCTTTACAAAAGTCTACCCATGACTGTTTGACTGGATTTACTCTAATCACTTAGAGATTTTGTTAAGTGGACATACTAAATGAGTTACTAGAGGTTTTATCCTGAGATTAAAAAAAAAAAATGTTTAGCAAGATTGTTAAGGACTCTGCTAAAAATGGAGAAATGGCTATTCTACATCAGCCTGGCTGGCTTCGAAGTCAGTATGTAGATCAGGCTGGCCTGGAATGCATAGTAATCTGCTTGCTTCTTCCTCATGCATGCTGGGATTAAAAGCATGCACCACCACACATAGGTGTGGAGCTTTTAAAGACATTTTCTCCAGACATTAGCTACAGATTTTCACTCAGTGGGTCAATAATTCTGTTAAAGTTCCCTGGCTAATTCTAGTCACAGCTAGGTGGGGTTGAGAGCCATCATATTGTTCTGAACCTGTATGCTGTTCTGTGTTTCTTGTGTTTGGACTGTATTTTACTAGTTTATGTCTTGTTGGCAAACGTTACAGACATCTAGCTTTCTGTTCCCTGGTTTGTAGACTCACTTTTGGTCTTTCAGACCTCACGTCCTCTTACTTCAGTTTGCTCTTGTCCATGCTGATGAGACAGGTTCCTTCCTTGGTGTCTCTAAGGAGGATCACACCTTATGGGAATTCTGTTAAGAAGAAATTCTGTTCACTGGGATTTTCTTTGTAACCACTGATGAACATTGAAAATGTAATAATTACAGTGATCACAGCACCCTGTGGGTACACTGCGTCTATGATCTCATTTAGTCTCAATGCAAATTTGAAACTCTACCAGGATCATTATTGCTACTGTGTGGATTTATAATTGAAGTTTAGAAAAGGTAAAGACAGGCTTAGGGCTCCCTACTATCCATTCTTGGGGCTTGTGGAAACAAAGGTCACAGAACACTCGGTGGGGATTCAGTTGGGGACAGTAAATGAAATCTGGCATGGTCACAGAGTCTTCATCAAACCTCCATCAAAGCTGTCACAACTCTTTCACGTGCTCAAAAACAACCCAGGATTGCCACCAAACTCCCACCCTAGGTTTGTTGTCGCCTCCATGTTCTGGTCTTTTCTTTGCTTCTAGTTTTCCTGGCTCTATCCAAGAGCTCTTCTTCTTCAGTCTGGTTAGAAATGATGTCTTCGAGTCTCCTCCACTCTTGCTCCCTCGGGTTGTAAGCTGACTGTGTCTGTTTTCCAACAACTAAACCCAATCGGGATCATTGTAAGTCCACTACAGGACTCAAAGAGATAAAAATGAAAACACGTGAGTATCTTTCTGTCCTCCAACACAGAAATGTGGTTTTTTTCCATGATGTTATCATTCCCCAGTACACATTCTATTTATGGCATCATGCTTCTTAAAAAGCAGCATGGACTTACCCGTAACTAATACACTTAAAGGAAATTTCATAGTTTTTCCTATTGCACACAGCTAAAAACTCTTCGGGATTTTAATACCAGGAAACCAGGGATAATTTGGAGGTTGAGCTACCCTATGAGGCACTGGGGCACATGGACAGTGAGGGTTGGCATGAAATTCTAAAAACTTTTCTGCCTTCTTTATTTTAACTCTTTTGGTTATTCATGTGAAAATTATCTTTTCCCAGAGCAGAGAATTCGTGAAAATATTGAAAATCTGACCTAGCCATTTAACTAGGTGAAAAGCTATTGGCTCCACCAGACAGTGCTCAGAGCTCGATGCTGGGATCCTAGGACATGCCTGCATATTTATCTGTGCTAATAAGCTGGGCTCTATGAGTCAGAACATCTGTAACATGCTCCTCCTATATGACATGAATCTCCATAATTTTAGCATCAGTCTCACGCTAGATATCATTCGCAATGGCTTGAAATGATCATTGAGGACTGAATCATACCCAAATTGGTACCAGCAATAGCCCAGACGCCTATGTATCCCAACTCTACTTATTTCTCAAGGTTCCTGAGAAATCAGCCTGCTCCCAGTGTTTAGAAGCTTTGGTGATTGATTCACTGAGGACCCGTGAAGCCTATTGATTTGGTAAATAGAATGCAAACAAGTTGTACTGGTCATTCAGGAAACATCAATACCTTAGATAAGCTTGAACCCGGGGCTTCTATTGGCTATAGCCTGGATAATTTGTCTTCATATTTACTCACTATTGATGGTAAAGAGAACAATTAGTCATTCGTTTTACAGCTTACCTCAGCTCTAGCCTATCTCTAAAATTGCCTCAGCTACCTTTGGTATTTTAGGTAGGAAACTAAGAATTTTGCTTCTTATAATAGAAAAAGATCAGCTGGGCACAAATACTTCCTATCATCTTTGCCATTTTACCATTTTTGGAAGAGCCCCTGATCATCTTGTTAAAAACCTTTTAATCCCAGAAAGGAAAAATCCATTTGTAACTCATTTAGTCTATTTAATATGTATCTCTAAGAGTTCAGAGTAAATCAAGCTTAAAATGGTCATGAGTAGACTATCATACAGAGTTGGACAATCCAGAGACCTATATTTTGTATTGCAAAGTTAGGAGGAAATGCCTAGTCAGAGCCTTTATGCATGCTTACTGTCCTTAGGTTTTCATAACTACGTCCATCATACTGGTACCCAGTCCCAAGAGCCTTCTATACCTAATGTATATTCTCTCTTTTCAATCCTTAATAGCATGTTAGAGGGCTGAGAAGATGGCTTAAAGTGCTTGTCTTGTATGCCTCTAAGATCCGTCCCCACGTCAATCAAACACCAAGTATAGTAGCATACCCTTATAATCTCATAATTGGTGAAGCAGGAATAGGTCAATCTCAGACTTGCTGGCAAGCTATCTTAACTTCCCTGGCAAGCTCTAAGCTAGGAAGATATCCTTTCTCCATAAAGATAGATTCTACTTGAGGAAGGACACCCTCTGACTTCTACATGCAACAGCATACACAGAAACACACACAGAAGCACACACACACATGCCATGCAGACGGGGGGGGGGAACCCATATACTAGGGATAATTCATTGTTTGATAATTAAGAGATGATTGAAATTTTAATGTTGTTCTGCCTGGGCTTGCAGGAGAATTATCCTATACTACCTAATGTGGACAACTCATAAATATTTTCTGTTAGATTATTGACCTACATGAAAAATATCAATCCTTCCATCTTTCCAAAGAATTGCCCAGAATTAGGATTGTAGTATGTACAAGCTCTCAGACTCCCAAGTTCATCAGTTTATCCCCATTTCTTTCCTGCATCCCTGATCATAGTCATGTGCTTGGTTCAGCTGGTTTCATCATCTGGGATGTATGCCAGAGAATTTCCCTTCAGAGTTTGGCCTATGGAGGTGTTCTTGCTTTTACACATGTGGTTTCCTGTTCCTCAAATACTATTGGGTATGTCTCCTCTCCTCTATTGACTCTGTATTGCCACTGTTCACCTCAGCACCATTTACTAACCTTACATCTCAGACTAACTTGCTCATGGCAGCCTGCTCTTGCTCTACCAACTTGGATCTGGAATTATTCTTTTTGATGTTTTGAGACAAAGTCTCAGTCTGTAACCCATGCTGGCTATGAACTCCTGGCCTTCTGAGTGTTTTTCTAATCAATTTATTTATTTTATTTTGATGTCATTTATACATATGTATTTGTAACATTAGTTGGCCATTGTTTGCCTTCTCCAGTAGAGACGAAAAGGATCACGTAAAGGAAAGACTCTACCTTTACACCTCCTTATTTCCAGGACCGTGTTCCTAATAAGTCATAGTGAAAACTAGAAGAATGAGAGGAAAAGAGACAATAAAGGCATGGATCTGGCTTGGCCTACTTTGTTACTCTTCTTTCTCATTGGTGTGTGTATACGAACAAGCCATGAGCCATTTTCTTTCTACCAAGAAAAGGACAATGTATGTGTAGGTGGCATTGCCTGTGTGTGGTTCTTTCTCTAAGGCCTCCTTCCCTGTGAATTTAGTTCTGGTTCTCTCTCTCTCTCTCTCTCTCTCTCTCTCTCTCTCTCTCTCTCTCTCTCTCTTATTCTCCCTCAGTCTCATTCACTCTAATTGTTACTGGAGACTGAACTCAGGGATTTATGCATAACGGGTAAACTATATCACCAGTCACTTCAACTTATTTATTATTCTGAGATAAGGTCTCACTAAGTTGTCTATGCTGGCCTTGAACATGCTATGTATCTCAGACAGCCTGGAATTTAGACTCTTTCTCACAGGCCTTTGCCACCAGGCTCAAGACTTGCATCTGTTTTGTGGTCTTTGAAATTGTCTCTGGTGACTGAAACACTCATGCATGTGCACCTTTTGCAGAGACCTAAAGAACACATTTGTCTCATCAAAGAACATAGGGCTTGACTGAACCAGCCTTAGTCCTCATCGATGATGTAATTTCCCTACACAGCTATATCTATGAACTCCTTGTGGATAACACCTCGTTGACAGATGACTCTGTTCAGCATAGTGGGATGTTTTCTTGTCCCCTTTGGTCCCATGCTCACTCCAACTCAGGTTCTACAAATCCTCCCAGTATGTCCACCCACTCTACTGAATCCCTTTCTCACTTCTAGCTATGCTAGCCCTACAGGGTCCTTCCTGACTCTCTCTTTCATGTGTAAATCATTTCCTCCTATAGTCCAGACTCCCAGATGGAACAAACTCTCAATTTCCTCTTTCAAGCACTTTTAAAACTCAATAGTTATCTGGAAATATGGCAGGTATTTGCAGAATTTAGGGCAAATAGGTTTGATATATAAGGGACTAGACTAGAATGAGTTAAAAGGAAACCATTTTGGCCACAAGGATGGAATGTCCTTATCTTTCTCTCTCTTTCAGACAGTGTTAAAGTTAAACTGACTTTCAAGTCTTTCCACATTCCCATAGTAGCTCCTTCCTTCCAGTTAATGCACGTGTAGCTGGGAGGGAAGAGATTACGCTTGGACAATCGCTATCAGAATAAATGACCAAAGAGTTTTATCATCAGAATAGCACAGGAACACAGACAATTAAACACAGCAGAAAAGATCAAGAGGGAGAGAGGAGACAGGAAATACAATGTGGAGTCAGGAGCATGACCAGGCCAGGAGCTTGGAGATTTCTCTGCTATCCTCTGCCCTAATCCCAGAGGATACATTAGCTTTAATACAGAAAATGACTGACAAATTACTAGGTCACTGGGTGTGAAATTTATATTTTGCTTTTGCTTTCTTCCATCCTATAATTGTATTGATCTGAGCAGTGAAAGTATTGCCATTGTCTCCTTTATTATGGCGCCTCTGAGATGCGAGCTGCTGGGTTTCCGTAGATGTGTTTTCCTGGATAAATCTTCCTCTTGTAATAAATAAATCTCCTAATATGGTTTTATTTAAATAACAGTTGTGCTGGAGTGAGGCAGAAATCAAAAGATGAACCATTAAGCCTAGTAATAAGAAAGTGGTGTGCGTCAGCCACATTACCACATCCTGAGAAGCTCCATCAATTAGGTACCTAATGTGTGATCCATCACATAAACCAGGCAGCCATGGACCCCTCAAGCTTACACTATTGATCGCTGTACACATGTTGGGTACTGAGCAGAGCCTCCTAAATCTCAGGCACATGGGCTTTGCTAGCACTCCTATTGGGAGACAGAGTGGACTTCTTCCCTGGAAATTCCTCTCAGTGGAAGAACATTCGTCTCTGTAACCTTGAGCTGAGCGTGTGTTTGTTTCATAATCATGCCTATGAAAGTCATGTGAGTGTTCTTGGGAATCAAAGAAATCAGAAATAGCAACTATTTAATTCACTCAGAGACGTGCTGTAGTTTCTGGGGCTTCATCCAGGTTGGTTTAAAGTGACATTTATTTCCTCAGAGAAAACACTCTAAATCCACATCTCACAAATTTCTCTGGCTCTTTGGTCACCTTAGGTGACAAGGAACTCTCCATTTCCCAAACTTCTCCCATTTTGTCAGTGTTACTCTTCAGACTCTGTTCTGTGCCCTTACCTCTGTATCCTTAGCAGTGAGCACTGTAATAACCTGTAATGGCATATTTGCTTTTATCTTAAGGTGTGTGTGTGTGTGTGTGTGTGTGTGTGTGTGTGTGTGTGTGTGTGTGTGTGTGTAAATTGGGTTAGGCTATAGTGTTTTCTCCATAAAAATTTGTTGCTATTAATTCATTTGGTGACATCTTACATTATTTCCAGTAGTCTCTGTTTCCCACTGTTGGTGCATTTAGATGCTGCCCTTCATCAATGACCTGGACACATAACCTTTCGAGAATTGACTTTCGATTCCACTAACCTTTCTTTTAGCTAAGCCATGTTTAGTTAGTTCTCCTAATCTTCCCCGACGTTCAACTTTTGTCTTCTAATTTTTTATAATCAAGAGGTTGCAGCATCTCGAGTAATTTGAAGATAGTCATCTGGGGAATGCCCAGGCAATAAGAGCTGTGTGACCAGCATGGATTATATATTTGCATGTTTCCCGGAATCACCTGCAATTATTTTACCACGTGGCAGACTTGAACTGCATACTCATTAACTATGGCCAACTGTTGATGCCTGGGGTTGCCTGACCTTTCTGTTTTCTGGAGTGGATATGTTGGTTCACTGCCTAGGAGGCCTGTTGATTTCTATTTACTTCACAGGAGGAGGTTGGAATGTGGCCAGCCAATCAAACATGGAACTTGAGAAAGACAATTACTAGAAAACTTCCTAAAACAACAGAATCCGGGCTGGGGAGATGGCTTAGCAGTTAAAAATGCTTGCTGTACAAGATGTCCAGGGTTTGGTTCTCTAGGGAGAGCACATGTATATAATGGGTAAGTGCTGTGACCTGTCTTTAATTCTAGCCCTGAGAAATCAGAGACCATGGATAACCTGAGCATCCTGACTCACTAGAATCGTGGTATTTGTGAGCTGTGGCTTCAAAGAGAGAGCTTTCTCCAATATCTAAGTTGTCGAACAACAAAGGACTATTTCTGACTTCAGCCTCTGACTTCTGCATGCATGTAGACCTACTCTAGAGAGTAAAAATCTATACCAGGTACAAGAAGCCATCTGTCCTGTAGGATGAACAGGTGGGGAGCATGACATAGGCAATTATCTGGACCACTGTGGGGACATAGAGGAGAGAGGAGAGATGGCTCTACTGGCCTGTGAATTTTGTTTCTCTATTTAATTAGACATGTGCTTGTACATACATATATACACACACACAAAAAAAAAAAAAACCAAAAAAACAACCCAGAATACATCTCTATATGAAGTGGACCAAATATGATACTCTTGGTTGCAAATTTTGCATGTGTCTGTCCAGAAAAGTAATCTTCCTTTTGGTACTTCCATGCATTCCCCCATTATGCAATCTTTCCTTCACTTGATATAATCCCAGTCTCAGTCACGTGGTTTTAATCAGGTAAAGCTTTTTAGTGAACTGACAGTCCTTCCAATATAATCTGTTATGTCCAAATTGACAGGAAATGGCATGGACCTTTAAGAACAAGAAATCAAAGCAAGCATAGAGAAAGTGAGTAGAATATGTAGAAGGCCTGTTATAAACCATTCCAAGCAAGCCTGGGTTGTACTGTACATCTCGGGTCAACGGTAGGTTCATCAATAACATAGGAGGTCGGGAGAATCTGAAGCTTATCAAAGCCCTAACATTAGCAGCCTTGTTAATTGTTTCTGAATCCTAGAATGGATAAAACCCAGGTGATAAAGGCTTGAAAAGTCTATTGGGAAATAGTGGAGTCTTTAGGAAACAGTCTATGGCAGATTCCTAAGTTAGTATCAGTGAGCCTTTGAAATGGATCATAGCACCTGCCTGTTCCACTTCTCTTTGCCTCTGTGATGAGGAGAGCAGTTTGTTCTACCAAACACTTCCCATTAAGTGTTATCTGGACCTTTGATCAGAGACTTGGGAAATAAGTCTGCTTGCTCTTGGAACTCTAGAACCATGAGCCAAATAGACCTCTTATAAGTTAATTGTCTGAGGTGTTTGGTTGTAGCAACAGAAATCTGGTTGATACAACTTCCCTATATAAAGCCATCTTGCAAAAACATGTTTAAAACCATAGCTGGGTCCATGATATTAGCAGAGGATACAAGATATACAGAATATATGTTAGAGAGTCAAAAGTCGACCCTATCTTTTCTGGAATCTTGACAAAAATGGCCTTACACTATACTGGGGGGAATGGATTGCTTCATTCTTGATGTGAAGACAGTAGAAAACATCAGATGTTGAATCTCCAATTCATACCACTGATATGAATTGATATCAGCTAGATTAAAGACTCCATCATGGAAAGCAAAAAAAAAAAAAAATTTTTTTTCGAAAGAAAATGGTACCATGAAATAAGGTAGATAAGAGTTTCCAATAATGATAAACTTATTTGAATAGACAATTTACAGCAGAGAAAATGCAAATCACAAGCAAAGGTGTAACTAAAAGTCAAAGAGTGTGTTCTCAGGAAAACGCAAATTAAACTCTAGCTAGATACAGTTTTTTACCCATGACATTGGTAAAATTGTAAACTTTGGCAATTCTAAGTATTGGGAAGGGTGCAGAGTGATAACAACTCTCGTATACTATTAATGGGAATATAAATTGGTCTTTCTCTCACTTTGAAGAGAAACTTGGCACTTTCTAATAAAGATGAAGATGCACAGTCCCTATTATGCAATTCTTCTTCTAAATATTTCTCCTATAATAACACTCAAGGAGGTCAAAAGGACATGCATATGAACCAGAGCATAATATAAAACAGGAAATAATTCACAGACCTATTAAAGGAGATTGGGCAAGCTACCATAGAGTTATGAAGCAGTGTAAGTGAACCAGACGACACACACAGAACAAGCTAATAGGTTAGGGCCAGAATAAATAGCTGCTGAGAAAGGTTTGCATGAGAACTAGAAACAACAGGGTAATGAAAGAGGAAAGTCTGGGCTGAGGTCCTGTATGGTGTCTTTAATAGGACACCGTGAACAAGATCTGATCAGGTTTTTGTGCTCAACGCATGTCCACTGGACTCCCTAGTATCATCCTTAAAGGTCTCTATTTTATCTAAAATCTGTTTGTCTGACACTTGTTAAAGTTCTGGCACAAATTTTTATCAATGTACTTTAAAATGAAGGAGTAATGACAAGAACCAGCGCTACCCTTGGTGTATGGACTGTGCTTTGGAACTATTTTTATCGCACCTGTTTGCTTCTTGCTCACAAAAATGTCCCCATTCACCGTTCCTGGTTTGTCACATAGCAAAATGACTTCCTGGCTCTTATGTTTTGACACATGTTGGGAGTTTGTCTCTTTTCCTTTGCGTGGCAAAGCATCTACTGCCGAGATTACTCTGGGCCTCATCCCATCACTTGGCTTAGCTGTTCACTGTATCTTTTATATGAATTAGTATTTGCAAAGCTCTTTTCTGCATTCTGCTCATTGGTTTAGTAAACTACTGAATTTTAGGACCTTGTATAGAGTTGTGAATTAATAGCCAATTATCTAGAAGTACGTGGGGGACTACCTGGGACTTAAGGGTGCCATATGAAGTGGGTCCTTAGCTTCAGGGGTCTTTTAGAACTCTGTGTAGTTAGTGCCAGAATTTATTTTAATTGAACATTTAATACTGGAGAATTGGTGTTGGGATTCATAGGAATAATCTCCCAAAGAATTGATCTGTATTTATTTATTTATTTATTTATTTATTTATTTATTTATTTATTTAATTATCTATTAAATATCAGGGAGTTTGGAGCAAAGAAAGATACTATAGTAATGTCAATGATTGTAACACATTTTGACCAGAGAACTCCTCAAAGGCTTTTCACATATTTTTGACTTTTTTTCAACCTAAAACAAAAAGTAGAGTGTTCTAGCTTATACAGCCTACTGGGCCAGCAAGCCATGGTTTTTCTCATGCACAAATTTCACCATGAAAGTTTGCTTACCTGGCAAAGAATAGGGCTACATAGTTATAGGATGCCAAAAGTCCCCTAGAATCAGATATTGCTGGCACACAAAATCTAGTCTTGTCATCGCTGTACAAATTGTACATGTGCATGGATCCTTCATGTGTTTGGTGACTTCACTTTTTATGATCTTATTTCTAAGACCCTTTGATTATTCTGAAGGAACCACAGGGACACAATAGGACTGGGTCAGGGACTCGGGACCCTTTCAAAGGCCTCCTAAAGGCAGGAGAGAATTCCTTCAGCAGAAATTAAATCAAAGCATTTAAATTTTTATCAGATACACACCACTCTCCCCCCTCCTCTTTTCTTCCATGAAAATTGAGAAAGTAGCAATCCAATTACCAAGGTGAGATAAAAGGAGAGATAGTAAAACATTTTAATTGGATGGCAGAGATGCCTAATTGTAATGCCTGCTCTGTTCTCTGGGCATCATAGCATTGCTACATGGTCACAGGAGACAGGTACAGTAAGAAGGCACGGGAGGAATGGACCTTATCCCCATGCCTTCCCTCGGTGGCCACCTCCATCCCAGCTGCATGAAGGTCCCTGGCATCTACCTGCAGCCAACCCAAACCAACACATTGGCAGGTAGAATGTATCCCAAACAAAAAGATTTACCTCCTCTGTAGTATAATTCAAATGTGGATTCTCAGAGCCCGAGAGAGACTGACATGAAGTAACTCAGAGAGTGTAGGCAGCTATGAAAGCTTCCCTTGCTCAACAGCCAGAACTTCTCTCAGGAAAACCACAGTAATCAGAAGTTTTCAGTAAACCCAAAGGGAGATAGCTAAGAGCATTAATAGAGTAGGAGAGCAACGTCAGCCTGTGGCTTGGCTCAGGCTTGGGATCTGTGCTCAGGGTTCAGTGTGGTCCCCTCCCCCTCCTTCCAGTTCTTCCTGACTCAGGAACCCATCGGGTTGTAAGGGACAGGAACAATAATCCTGAGCTTGTAGTTTAGATGACAATGAAAGATTGACCCAAGCCTGGTTTAATAAATATATATAGGTCAGAAGTTTCTTGCTCCAGAATTATTTTATACCCAGAAGATGGTTTAGAAGTCTTAGTTGTTCCCCAGAAACAACTTGAGTTTCAAGATTGGAGATCTTGGGTTACTGGGATGAGGTCCAGTTTGTGATTGTTTCTTCAGATCCAGTTCATTACTGAGCCCTGCCAATTTGCCCTTTTTTGCATATCTTTAATCACTGTGACTCTCCATCTTATCCAGCCAGATTCTGGCATCCATATGCACCAGGTTTTTTTTTGTTTTTTTTTTCTGTAGAATACTAGCACTCATCTTTTCTAGGACTCCTAGCATCCACTCTGCTTCCCTCAAACATACGCTCCACATTTCGGCCCGTATAACGCCACATAATTTAGTTCTGACTTGTCTATCTTATCTCAGTTAAAATTCTTCAGACTTGGTGTAAACTGGTCCCTGTTCACATCTCTGGCCTTGACATCACAGTACGATCCCCTTCACTTTCCATCCAGCAGCACACACTGGCCTCTCGTTTCAGGGAAGTCTCTGCTATTCTCCTTCCCAGAAGTCTTCCTCTATTTGCACCCCATTTCCACATCTTCTCTGTTCAATAAAAGCACATGCAATTGCCCCAACCTCATAGAACCAGTCCCTCTTCATAGATGTTTTCTGTTTGTATAGATACTTTAGTTAGCAGAGTTGAATCTCCTTGCTCATTGAAGCTTTGTTCTATAACATTGCCATGGAGTCTAAGTAACTGAACAAGTAACCATTGTTTCTGAGAGAAATATATTGTTAGTTCTCTGCAAGCCTCTGGTCATATTGTCATTAACTAATCAATAAAGAACATTGCTTTATTTATGTTTCAGTAATTGAGCATATATTGTTAATTCATTAGCCTTGAACTCACACAAAACCAGTATATTTCCAGCCTAATGAAGGCAACATAACAACTACTTTCTTTGGATGACAAAAATAGCCTTTATGTCTTAAAAGTATTAGATAACACATTAACTTCTACATAAAGCTATTTTACAGAATGAGTTCATGAACAAAATGTACACAAAAAGAAAAATGTGACACCAAGTAGAAGATGAAGAAAACACTTCTTCCCAATAGGCAACAATGGCTGGTCCTTGCTTGTTAGGCTACCTGGAAATCTGAACACTTGGCAACTCAAATTTCTCACACTGCACATGTCTACAAATGGGTTGCAAGTGCATTATACTGTGTAGGAAGATTCGCGAATATAGAATTGGCAAGTGAAGACATCAGCAATGGCAGCTGTATTCTATCTTCCATGATTTTTTCTTTACAGTTGACTACAGAACCTAACAGTGCCTTCGAGCTTGTAGAAACTTAATTCATATATGTTCAGTGAATCAATAAATGTGGGGGATGTCTGAAGTATTATATTCAAAAAACAAACAACAATTGTATTGTCTACTCAGCTTAAGGGATGACATGCCCTTTTATATCTATCCTTGGGGCCTATATTTAGGGGGAAATTCTGCAATATATAATAAGGGAGATGATGAGGGTAATCATTTTATCCTCTGCATCAAGAACTATATAGCCCAGATTGACCGTATGTATGGATTGGCTCGCAGAACAGTACAGACAGTGGCATCAGGTCTAAGGATCTAGTGAGATATGTTTTCTATTTGCCTCAGAACAATGTCCTTAGAGTTAACCTAAGTGGGTCCAATGTCTTACTCTATGGTAGACTTCTCAGATTTTGCCATGAGACTGCTGCTGCATTTGCTTCAAAACACAGTTTCCTTCAGGACTTGTTGTTCCTAACATTTTGTGTGGTTTTCCTCAGATCTGCATGATAAATGTGCCTGCACCAAGGAATGGAAACCTGGCCATCTGGGAATTTATAATTTGGAAGTCAGATCTGTCAACTTATTTTTCTCTGACTTTGGACCCAACAAAAATAACTAAATATTTGGTATGGGTCAGTTTTCAGACCACTCCCCCTCTCCGTATCTGTTGTCATTTTCCATATTGCTTCTTGAATAGCTCATCTCAGTTGAGGACCTTTACCAAGTGCTTCTCACAGAAGAAGGTCCTCTTGCTTCCTCTTACTCTTCTGGGTTTCTATTCGGAACACCTACACTACTTAGAGCTGAATGCATACAACCTAGTAAGGCACCAAACAGATACGTTTATAACATAAACATTAAAAAATTCTGGGCTGTATAGTTCTTGATTTAGAGGTCCTGTCTTCTTTCCTTGGGACGCCATTATGCCTGGCTCAGTCATGCTTGGCAGCCAGTCAACAAACTTAGCAACCTCACTCTTGAGCCTCCATCCTCAGCAAGTAGAGGCCAGCTGATGAAGGATGCTGAATTCCAGGCAGTGGATTTAGATGTGCTGGTGAGAATACTGGGAGCCATCATAGACACTTATTGTTACATTTCCGTCTGAAATATGGGGCCAAAGGAACAGTCCCAGAACATCTGTCTAGGGCTGGAGGCCAACACACATCCTCCAGATGTTGCTCCGCAGTCTTCCCGCTCTATTGGCAAGGAGGTAACAGAGGGAAGGAGGCAAGATCCGGAGGGAAAACTGGTGAAATGAAAGAGACATTATAAGGCACACCTTTGGAGAGCAGTCAATTTATAGGTTCTGAATATTGAGCTATAAATATCAGCATCTTGGAATCTCAGAGTGAGAACGGGCCCTTGGAGATTATCTGGGCCAGCCTCCTGCCCAGTACAGAATTATTAACCATGACAGGCTGATGTTAATAAGGGTCCCTGCTGCTGGCCCTGGATAACTCCTTTTTTCCAGCTCACTCAACTCACCTTCTATATTCTGCTAGGCCACTGTCCAGAGAATATTTTCCCAGTTCAAATATCTTTTTTGTTTCTTTTGGATTCGCGTCTTTGAAAGCTGTTTTCCTTAAGCCAATGGTAGTACAGCAGCGTTCTGTCCCAGTGGTACGTGTTTATCTCCTTTGCTGTCCCCCACTTTTTAAATTAATTGGTGCATTTTCAGAATGAAGGCTGGCAGGTACTTAACTCCTTCATGTTCTCTTTACCTTTGCCAAAAAACCCCGCCAGGTTGAAAATCTATTTTATGACTAGGTTTTCTAAAGTTACAACCTCCCTCGTCCCAACCAGCTTGGCAAGATGGAAGCCAAAACACAGATTAAGCCATTTTCTCCTCATTATCGCCCCATTAAGCTTGCAGAGACGTTAGGAAAGTCCGGAGCCTCATCTACCTGTTCTGGCTCAGGAAACAGCAAGACTTTAGCACCTTCCTCTGTTTATCCAGTGAGTGACAGAAAGGCTCCTCCCTCCTGGATATGAAAAGCAATTGCACATGTAAAGCACAGCAAAACCGTGGCTACTCGGAATCCTAGGGAGAGAACGTGGCCAGCCAAGTTCTAGAGGTAGCTGATGATACCTTCTGTGGCCTCCAAAGTGAAAACTATTCTAGCTAGCTTAGAAGAAATGTCTGTGTTTCCATGTGTTCTTAAATAGAGAAAATAAAGAAAAATCTTCACAAGTTGATCTTTTCTTGAGTATGGGGCTTTTTTTTTTTTTTTTTTTTTTTGACAGTTACTCTACTGATTTAAATGGGTGACAGGAAACATCACTTGCAGAAAATATGAAATGCTCTGCATTCATTTTTTTTTTAATGTAGTGGAATTTGTCTACTGTCACCTCTGTGGTCCTTACCTCCAATGTCCTGTCACTAAAAAGGACATTTTATTTATACACACAACTTAGGAAAATCTCCAAATAACTGTTAAGGTAAAGGAAATAGGAAAACATGAAGAAGAAACAGAAGAACAAGGAAGAGGAGAAGAAAACACAGGAAAGAGGGATCATACTGTGAGATTCCTTTTGTACAAAAATGTGTTCTGTTTGTATAGATACTTTAGTTAGCAGAGTTGGGTCTCCTTGCTCAGAGCAGCTTTGTTCTGTAACATTGCCAAGGAGTCTAAATAAGTGAACGAGGAACCATTGCTTCTGAGAGAAATTTATTGTTATTTTTCTGCAAGCCTCTGGACATACTGTCATTAACTAATCAATAAATAACATTGCTTTATGCATGTTCAAAACCATTCGAATGGCAGAAAGTAGACAGACGATTATCTGGCCTAGCAGGTAGCTAAGCAAGAGTGAGAGCGTGGGGAGGGGGACTACCAAGGGGCACAGGCAACTTTTGGAAGAGGTCAGTATGCTCAATGCTTTGATTGTAGTGACGAGTAGAGGGATAAATGTATTTGCCAAGACTTACATGGCATATTTTACTTGATTTTTCCCTAAAAATACATTTTTTTATTAGCCATACTGAGGACTGAACCTAGAGTGTTACACGTGCCTGACAATTTCTCTATGCTATGTCTACAGTCATTTTATTTTTCAATTTTTACATTTTGAAACAGGGTCTCATTAAGTTTCCCAGGCTGGTCTTGAACTTAAAATTATCTTTCCCAGCTTCCTGAATATCCAGGGTTACAGGCTTTTGCCACCATGCCGAGCTTGATTTTATATTAATTATACCTCTAGAAACCTACTTAAATATCTACAGATCTACATTATAAACTATGTTTATTGGCTTGGAGTTTTGTGGATGTCATTTTACACAAAATCAGAAGGGGAACACCTGGTGGGGGAGATAGGCTGGGGTTGGCAGAACCAGACTCTTCAGTTAGTAGGTGTGGTCGTGGTTACAGCTCTGCAGTGGGAAGAGCCCCAGGTTGGGAAAGTGAGTTACTGTTACTGAGAACTAACTCTGCCACTAGCATGGAGAGATGCTGAGTACTTTTCATTGTTGCTTTGGATTTGTTTTAAATCATTTCTGTATAAAAGTAAAGAGAGATCAAGGCAAAATTTTCTAAATATGACACGTCACTTAAAATAGGCAACCAAAAGGTGTTTGTCAGAGCGCTGACCTTAATGACCAAGAAAGCCTCGAGGAAGAATACCCTTAGTGATCTGATGTCGAAGCCTTGTAGACTTTATTCCCTGTTCTCATTCTTCAGATGGAGTTGCAGGAATATAGAAGCTGGCACTAAGTGTCAAAAGTTGCCAGAAGTTAAGGACACGAGAGTAAGATGCAGGGCAGAGCTCACACACGCAGAGAACTCACCATCACGTCCCACTTTTCAGATCTCCCCTTGGCCACCAGCAATATTCACTGGTACCCTCAAGGACCTCAACAGAAGTGGAATGAACAATTCTCATTTAATAGGAAAAACAGAATGCCACAGTTCTGAGGATTGCCAATATGCAAATCCACACTGACAAATATAGGCAACAACCGAGATTCCATTTTTTACATTAGGGCTACTGTTATGTCACTGATGACATCCAAGTCTTGGGACAAACAACTCACTGGTGATCAGACCTCAGACAGAAAATCAAGGTAGGCTTTAAAGACTAGGACATCCTGCTAACTAGAAATAGGATCTTTACGTCTTAGTTAGGATTTCTATTGCTGTGAAGGGTCACCATGACCAAAGCAAGTCTTATAAAGGACAACATTTTATTGGGGCTGGCTTATGGGTTTCGAGGTACAGTCTGTTATCATCAAGGCTGGAGCATGGTAGCACCCAGGCAGATATTGTGCTGGAGAAGGAGTTGAGAGTTCTGGCATCCTGATTGGAAGGCAGCCAGAAGACTGACTCCTGCACTGGGCAGAGCTTCAAGGCCCATCCCCACAGGAGCAGACTTCCCCTACCAAGGCCACCTTCTAACAGGATCACTCTCTATGGGCCAAGTGTATTCAAACCACTACATTTACCTTAAATTGTGAGTTTAATAAAATGAAATAACAATATTAGAATTTTAGATATCTTTGTGGTATATTGTATATCACTAGATGCAATAAACTATATATGCTTCTCAGTTTATGATCAGGCTCAGCCAATCTCAGAGATTCTTTACTATGAGAAACCACTATTTCAAGTATTATCATTAAAAACTGTGGGTGTTAGGTAGTTTAAAGATGTAGCTCAGTGCCTGGTACCTAATACACACTTTTTAAATTAATAAATGGAATCAAGATAGTATTGGCAAGAACATGTGTAGTCAGTTACATGTTATTCTGATGAGGTGTGTTAAGTACTCATATGTTACAGGCTGCACCAGCTTCTTTACATGCTGACAAAAACTCCTGACCTTCAAACATCTCACTATGCCTAGAGCAAGATCACATTTCCTGAACCTTCAGTGAAGATTAATAGATGAAGTGAATGTAATTTACTGATTCCATATTTTTTCTCAAGACAAATTCTAGAACGTATGTTTATGTCCTAAAAGATATGTTATATTGTCATCATGAAATAAATGGCATTATAATAATCTTTGGATTCCAAAGTAATGTCCATAAAAATGCCTTTTAGTCTCTTCTTGCCATATGCCTTGTTGCTGTACTGTCTCCTTCCTACTGTCCTGAGACCAACAGACATAGTCTCAGAGACAGACACTGGCTCTATTGCATTATGTAGCCACCAACCATAAACCATACAGTTTGCCTGGATATCTAATAAAAATACCTCTCCATTTTAGACCACTCTGTGTGATCCCCAAGAAGGCAAATAATTTCTTCTGTCAATGCCTATGATTCCCCGGAAGATATTGATGCATTTGGGAGTATAATTTGGCAGAGGAAGGAGATAACCTAAAACCACAAGCTGCCCTACACACTCACTTAGGAACAAAGAGAAAACAGCTGAATTGAGTTGGAGGCAAGCCTTGCTGAATGATAGATTGCCAGACCCTGTAAGGCTCAGGAGGCTTCAGCCCATTCACCCCAGCTGCGTTTTTATGAATACTTGAGGAAAGAGCCTTGAAACTGAAAGGCTCTGACTCATGGTTTGACTATCGGCATCGGCTCCCAAAGCTGGCTGAGTCTTAGGAATCACAGCTGGAAAATTCGTAGTGTGCAGGTTGCAGTGTACAGGCCTGGGCCGTTATGCTGCTCTGCTGCTCTCCTCATGCACAGTGGAATCATCCAAAACAACGCCAATACTTGTGTTTCTACTTAAGCTATGCATTTAGTTTAAGAGTCATGATTCTAGAAATTTCTCCTCTGAGCAATTGTGAGCGTGAGTGAAGGCTTTGAGTCAACCTTGCAAGTCTCTTGTTCTAGGGGTGTTTTTCTTGTTTTCTCTTTTCTACCATCTTGGAAGTCTTCTGAAAGAAGTTTCTGTTCACTCTTCCAGATCCTCTGTCATTAATGAGCTTGGATTCTACATTTGAAAGTCAGAATTAATGGCCAAAGAGAAATATAGCAGATGAAAACAGATACATCTACCATATCAAATGATTTGAACATTACAGAAGGCCTTAACTTTAAAGGAGACCTTTGGCAGATGGGGAAAGAGGTGCCGATGTCAAAGGTGCCAGTTTATCCTCTACAGAGGGTTAAATCCTTCATCTGCACAAGGCTGCCTCTCATGGGTGATGCTTCTCATCCTTGGTCTCACTTACTGTCTGCAGTTAGGTTTCAAACTTGGCCTGAGTCCTAATTACTGGAAACCATCACTTCACATTTGCAGAGAAAGCTTATTAAAGTGACAAAAATATTTCAGAAAGCAACAACAACAAAAATATTTTGTGGCATTGATGGAGGGAAATAGATAAGCCATGAACATCCGAGTACTGAGGATCACTCAAGTTGAATGGTGTGTGTGTGCAGGTGTCTTGCATTATTCTTGTGTTTATATAAAATGGCAAAGATTGGAACACCAAAGGAATTTTCTTTTTAAAAAGATACTGAGTTATTTAGTCACTACCCCTAGAAACCAAACAAGGTTTCTGCTACTTGTTAGAATTTTCGTGCTTTTAAAATGACTTTGAAAATGAACATTCACAATAGCTTCAAAAACTGCTTATAAAGAAACCTCCCCAAGGAGGTGAAAAATTTCCTGCAGTGAAAACTTAAAGATGCTGAATCAATGGAAGAAGACATCAGATCTTCCCTGCTCTTGGAGAGGCCAGAATGATACTGTGAAAGTGGCTACATTACCAAAGACGATCTATAGATTCAATGCAATCCCCACTGAACTTCACAGAGCTAGGAAAAAACAGTCCTAAAATTTATATTGTAAAACAAAGTGCTCTAAAAGGAAAAGCAATCCTTACCAAAATGAGGAGAAATGATGGGACATCATTATGCTTCATTCCAAATTATATTATAGAACTGTTGTAACAAAAGCAGCATGATACTGGCCCAATGGAATCTAGACTAACAGATTAGAAAAGAGGACTAGATATAAACTTAAGTAACTCTAGGTGCTTGATTTTTGACAGAGATGTCCAAAACATACATCGGAGAAATGGCAGCCACTTTAGCTAACGGTGCTAGGAGAATTGGGTATCTGCATGCTGACACCAGCTCTTTCTCTCTCAGCTTGCATGAAAATAAAGTAAAATCAAAGACCTTAAATGAAAGATACAAAATTCTGAAACTGTTAGAATAAAAAGAGAAATTTTAAAAAAATCCTTCTTTCCAAGAAATAAGCCTAAGCAAGAATTTTCTGAATAGATTTCTAGTCTCTCAGGACAAGGACAAGCAGCCAGTAACTGCAACTGAGAGCTCACAAAATTAAAAAGTTTTTGCATAGAAAACAGTGAACTGAATGAAGAGCACCTACAAAATGTCAGGGAGCCTTGGCTAGCTATGTGTCTTACAGAGGACTAATATTAAAATATATTGAGAACTCAAAAAAATCTACTCAGTCAATAATAGGATGATGAAGAAAACAGACAATTCTTAAGATATGACCTACAAATGATGAAGAAACATGAAAAACTTCAATTTCACTAGTTCCAAGGATTAGTTTTGACTGTTGTCTGGATATAATGTAGGTAGCATCCATGAGGAATTATTTAGATCACCTTGACCTGTCTACCTGACTGTGAGGGATTTTCTTTGATTTAATTAATGTAGGAAGACCCATTGTGAATGTGGGTGGCAGCATTTCATGAGCTGGACCTCGGAGTGAAGGAGAATGGAGAGGCAGCTGAGCACTTGCATAGACACATTAGTTCAGTGTTTTCTGCTCTGGTTACAGATGGAATGTGACTGAGTGCTTCAAGGTCCTGCTGCCCAGACTTGCCCACAAGGATGGACTGTAACCTCAAATTATGAACCAAATAAAAACATTCTCTTGTGATTCTGTCAGGGTATTTTATCACATCAACAAGAATGAAACTAAGACACTACCTGTCATAGAAATGCAAATTAAAACCACATTGAGAGAGAGATAAGGAGAGAGAGGGCGGGGGAGAGTCCTTTTCAGCATAGGCAGAACAACAACTGTTGTTGACAATAGTCAACAGTCAAGGAGAGGTATTACTTCATGGGTCCCCACCTTTGCCTCTGAAATATTGGCTATTTATAGACTCTAAAAGAGGGTGAGTCACTGTCTTTAGTCTTAGACTTTCTGCTGAGCCTACCACGCTCCAATGATTAGCCCCAAACCTATAGTGGCAAAGATGGCTTATTCATCTCTATGGGTTACCAAATAAAATGAATAGATATGAATGTAAAAGAAGGATTTGTAGGGACCTAGGAGGGTGTGCTGGCTGGTTTTGTGTGTCAACTTGACACAAGCTGGAGCTATCATAGAGAAAGGAGCTTCAGTTGAGAAAATGTCTCCATGAGATGCAGGTGTGAGGCATTTTCTCAATTAGTGATCAAGGGGGGGAGGGCCCTTGTGGGTGGTACCATCTGTGGGCTGGTAGTCTTGGGCTCTATAAGAAAGCAGGCTGAGCAAGCCAGGTAAAGCAAGCAAGCAAGCCAGTAAGCAGCATTCCTCCATGGCCTCTGCATCAGCTCCTGCTTCCTGACTTGTTTGAGTTCCAGTCCTGACTTCTTTTGGTGATGAACAGCAACAGGGAAGTGTAAGCTGAATAAACCCTTTCCTCCCCAACTTGCTCCTTGGTCATGGTGTTTGTGCAGGAATAGAAACCCTGACTAAGACAGAGGGTATACAGGGGAAGTAGGACGGTAGAAGATGAGAGTGGTCTGTATGCCAAAGGTATATATGAGAAATTATTTAAAAAAAAAAAAAAAAAGAAAAGAGCGAGAGAAAGAAGAAGTCCAACCTCTGTCATTAATGTGACAGAAGAAACTTCTACATTGCTGGTTAGAATATAAGCAGTGGTCCAGCCACTGAGGAAGTCAGTATGGAGGTTTCTCAGACAATAAAAAAAAAATCTCCCATATGATCCAGCTGTAGCCCTCCTGAGTATTTACCCAAGGAACTCCAGGTCAGTGGACTATAGAGACACTTGTACATCAATGTTTATTGCAGGACTCTTCACAATAGCTAAAGAACTAAACCAGCAGAAGTGTCTGACCACAGAGAAATGGGTATAAAATCCAGTGCATATTCAAAACAACTTTGTTTCAACAATGAAAGAGAAAAGTCTGTGAAGTTGCCAAATGAGTCACAGGAAGAAGAATGCTATACTTTTATCACTTCTCGCTTCCAGATTTTATGGAGCTGCATAAAGTCATGCATACATGTATACACGTATGATGGGAAGGTAGAAGGGAAATTGTCCTGGGAGCAAAGGGGACAAACAGGAGTGAGAATGGTGAGAAAAGAGGGACCAGGGGTGCTGGAGGGCCAATATGCTTAACATACAATATATCCTTGTATGAAAACCTAAAATAAATAGTTACTTCAAAAAAACCCAAAAGTGACTTGAAAAACTCTGAACTCTGATGTATCACTAGAGATGGGAAAGGTCAATGAGGAGAAGAAAATTAATTTGGCTCCTTCTTTTACCTTATGTGGTCTGGCTGTTCAGCTAATGAGTTATGACTGTTAGTTGTTCTTTAAAAGTTTACCTACATTGACAAGTGATAAAGCTATACCATGCAGGTTTAATGGGATTTTGGATATAGAAATATTTACCTGTAATTATTACAAGCCATTTAAGGGTTTGCTCTCCATGCTCAGCCTGCTTTCTTGTACCATCTAGGACTACCAGTCCAGGGGGAGCACCACACACGGTGATCCGGTCACTCCCACATCAATCATCAATCAAGAAAATGCATCACTGGCTTGCCTACAGGCCAATGTGGAAGGGAAATTTTCTCAATTTTTCTCATCTAACTCTAGCCCGTGTCAAGTTGACATAAAACCAGCCAGCACATTATGAATCTCCTCATGTTCCCTGGGATTTAAGATATGCCACAATTCCTTTCGACCATATACTTCTTGCAGTGCATGGGGTTTGTGGTGTGTGTAATTGTGTCCTCATGACAGTGACAGAAGTTCAGTAAGCAGAGATTAAGCTGAATGTTTGTCTTCAGAAATAGTCTTGGGGATAGCTTTGCTATCAAGTAAGGGGCCATGATAGATTTGACCTGGGATCTTATTTCAAAGTCAATTTTCTTTCTTCAGCATGAGAACTTGGCAATAGGAAGGCCTTCAGGGTGGGAGGGCTGGAATAACTGCGGTTATTGTTGCAACAGTAAAGGCCTGAACATCATGAAAGGGGTGTTAAGTGTGTTCATTCATGAGCACTGTACTGTGCTTCTGTATCCCGCTTAGGGGAAATGGGCATCCTACCTTAGTTATAGCAGACCGCGCCCCACCATTCAATGGTTGTGGCCATAGCTAAAGTTTTATAGACATGCCTACACACATCCTGCCAAGCGCGTACCATCATCTCTCACACGCATACAGCCTCCAGGCAGAAGATCACATTTTTTCAGCCTCAAAACTAGTATTTCATTACTCCTGGCTACATGTATCTTTTGACTGTGACCAATTTCATAATTCTTGATGCAACATAAACGCTTAGTCACTATCTTGCACATGCCTTCCTGGCATCACTGAACAAACTGGTACCAGCCCCATGTGTTTAGTGATCTTAGCTCACACACCAGGACTCATAAGCTGAGCTGCTCTAACTCATGTTTGGTCCCCGAAATTCAAAGTGACAATTCTTCGAACCTCAGTTTGCTCATTCGTAGAATGAGATCATACTTTTCTCTTTGCAGAATTGCTTTCAGGATTAGGGAACATTACATTCGGCTGTTCTTCTTTGCTTCTCTGTTGCCGTGATTAAAATACTGACCACAAGCAACTTGAGGGAGGAAAAAGGTGTATTTGGCTCATAGGCTACTGTCTATCATCAAGGAAGCCAAGGCAGAAACTGAAACAAGACCATAGAAGAATGCTGCTTGTTGGCTTGCTCCCCCTGGGTTGCTCAGCCACCTTTCTTATAGCCAAGGCTCACTTGCCTTGGGAAGGCACTGCCCACAGTGGAATAGCCCCCCAGAAACAATTAGGAACTAAGAAAATGCCTCACGGGTATAGCCACAGACCAAACTGATCTTCTGCAATTCTTCAGTTGAGATGTGCTCTTCTCAGGTGACTCTAGCTTGTTTCAAGTTGTCACCCATGGCTAACTATTATACCATGTAAGTCACTTGCCACTATATACAGCTCATAGTATAACTTTGATAAGTGCTGAGCATTGTAATGACACCACTAACATGTACTGTAGGTTACTATAATCAGAAACAAGGATGTCTTGTGCTTTAAAATAACCATTCTGTCGTTGAGTTTGTTTTTAAATAGCAGCCTGAAAATTTAATTAGCTAAAGAATATTGCATGTCCTAGCCTATGTCTTTTCCCCTCCTAAATAAATGTTAATTGTTGATCAAGTACTTTGGGAGTCACACAGAAGAGGAAGAACTACTTCTAGAGCTGTAGGCACATAGTGCCTCACAGCAAACACAAGATATATATGTTTTAAAGGAGTGGGTAAACATCTCAGTCTGGGAGAAGTTGAATGCAATAATTCAGAAAAAAATCCAAGACCCTTTCCTGCCAGTTCTATGAAATCTGGTCATCCCTAGAGGTCATTCTCCAGCTCTGGCACCCTGTGCCTAAACACTCGTCTTAGTGGTAACATCATTGGGATGAAGCCTATTCCTTTAGCAGAGGGGATAATAATTCATAAATTGATGACTGTGTGAGAATTGGTGAAGGAGGAGGGGCCTATGAGAGAGGCTTGGGCGCAGCAGCCAATGCTCACGCCTGCTCATCCTTTCCCAGGGACCCCAAGTCAAGTCTCTTTGAAATCAGCTTCCTCACCCATCCTGTAACATGCGTAATTATATGGCCAGTTTTTCCATCACAATCTGCTTCATAACGAAATGAACGCCACCTTGGCAAAGGAAACAAGATGTTGGCAATCCATATGCCTCCGCAGACCTCGTCCAGGAGCCATGGCTGTAACAATGTAAACAAATAGATCACCAACCCTCCCCTGCCCCCTCTCCTCGCTGGCTTTTCCTTTCACTCTGAATGCTCCATTAGAGTGCTGAGGATTTCACAGTTTCTCCAGCTCTGGAAAAATCATTAGGCCCTTCTTCTGGTCGACTTTGGAAACATCTGGAAGAAATTATCTCTACTTTTGGAATCTGAATAAAGGAATGTGAGCCTCACTGGAGAAATGTGAAATCTAGGGTGGGATTTGCAAAATGGTTTAAGGTTTGCGCATGTACTTTTTTTTTTTTTTTTTGAGTTTGTTTGGGTTTGGAACATATTATAAGAAAAAATAACAAGGCTTGCCATGTGCTTTTCATAATTCCTTTGCTTTCCATAAAAATCATTTGGCCCCTCCCCCAATTTTCCACCAGTTCTTAGTAGCTCCCATCCCTAATGTTAAGTATTCTTATGTAACGTGAAATCCACAAGTTAGGGGTTTTGGGAGGATTTTTTTTCTCAGTCCGATCATAGGTTTAATGCTTTTGTTATGCTTCCAACTTCATGCTGCCCAAGTACCTGCTCAGAAACTTTACTTGGTCCCTAAAGGAGGATTTACAAATCTCAATGCCCAGTTCCCTTGTCTTAGCCCAAGTGCAACAGCTCATAACCTCAGGGCAGCTCATGGTGGGCAAGATGCTTTCATCCCTGCATCCTTTCAGGGCTTTCTCCATCATTCTTGCCTCTGGCCCTGGGGCTGATGTTTAGCCATAGCAGGCTGGAGGGCTTGCACAGGCTGGGAGATGACAAAGTCATCGTGCACTGGCCACAAGCTGCTTCCCTTAGGCTGCTCTTCCTGAGGTCTCCATGTCCACACTCCCTTCCTGCTATGCAGACAAACAGCATGAGAAAGCAAGGGCAAATGTTTCCATAGAGGGCTCAGGAGTGAAGACGCAACCTGGGAAGAAGAGAAAGTGAGGGTAGGAAAGAAAGAGTTTGATGAAAAGAGGGTATCTGATGGTGCTACACCTTCTTCAGGTTTTCCTCCTCATCAAGACAGTTTGAGGGACTCCAACTGTCCAACTTTGACGTCATCTTTATCTTCAGCTATGTATAAACATGGTGCTTGTCCAGTCGTGTCCTGGTTTTAGTTCTGAAAAGCTGTGGACCTTCTAATATTCCCATAGTTCTCAAAGCCTCCTTCAGAGGGTTCCTGGAAACTCACCGGTCCCCATTATCTCCTCTCACTCTATACCATGACGTCACATCCAAACAGTGACAAGACAAAAGTGCCCGGGCTATGACATGAGCAGACAGATGCCAATGGGCCTTATGCCAGATGCAAAAGATCAAACATCATATAAATGTACTGATTTTGTGGATCTAAAAAAGTCACAGAAACAGAAAGCATAGTAAAGGCTGCCAGTGGGCAGCAGTGAAGGAACTGGAAGACAGCGGGAACAGCGGTTATTCACTGAATACAGGACCTCTATTTGGCAAAATAAAAATTGTGGAGGCAGGTATTGGTGATGATTGTCCAACATCATGAATGAATTTATTGCCACTGATTTGTAGCTTTAAAATGGTTAAAGGGGGAGATTTTGTTATGTATATTTCACTGTAATAATAAGAAAAATCTGGACTGTATTTCAGATCCAATTAAATAGAGAAGTAGAGCCAAGTGGACATTCTTTGGAAGTAGAGAAATGCATTAATCACATTATGGCTGCCACCAAGTAGGTCAAATAGCTTAAAATAGAAAGCTGTGGTGATAGAGCCATACTCAAATCAAGGGCATGTTAGATAGAATCTGTTCTATTAAGAAGAGAAATGAGCAACCCCACATTCTTTCTCTCAGAGACTGAACGACCACCAAGTCCATTAAATACGGCTGTCACTGGATCAAAAGAGATAAGTATAGACAGAGAGAAGAGCCTACCTGTTCCAAGCACTCACTGGCTCCTGGAAGGAAAGCCAGAGCTCCACAGTCCTGCTTCTAACTTTATTCCCATGCAACCCTTCACTAAAATCCAAACGGGCAAATTCACTCAGATATGAGGTCTTCATGGAGCTTCTTATACCCTGGCCAGGGACTGGTGTAGGACATTCCTGGAACTGGCTCTGTGTGTGTGTGTGTGTGTGTGTGTGTGTGTGTGTGTGTGTGTGTGTGTGTGTGTGTATTCTATCAGTTCTGATCCTATAGAGAACCCTGACTAAACAGAGCACATGTTTACCATGTTCAAAGCCATAGGTTCAATCCCAGTGTCCCAAACAAACAACAGAAAAGGAGGTATCTGCAAGAGAAGTAGGGGATCACTGTTGAGCCAAATCGTGACACTGGGAGAAGCCTATGTTTGAGAGGAAATGCCAAGAGCCAATGACTGACATCTAGAGACTTTCTTCCAGTAGGCATATTTTGGATAGAGCACCTCTCATCATTATCTTCCCTTCTGACTAAAAGGAAGCAAAATAAGGGTTAACATCGATGGCACAATCTTGAAAGTTTCTTCTTGTGGAAAAAAAAATGGTGAGGAAGTGTAAAAGGAGGCCTCCTATGTATTAGTAGGCTTTGGGGCTTGACTGGCCCAGTCATCATGGCGCTGTGGTCAGCCCCCCCAGGTTTAAACATAGACTTCAAGCTAGGATAGTGTAGACGGACACTGAATCACCTTCAGCATTCTCTACAAATATATTTAAGCCAGGATCGAAGCACTAATTACTGAATCGGATCTTATATACATGGGATGCAGTAGAAAATGTAACAAGGTATTAGAGGGTAGCCAGGCCCCTAGGTTTCAAAGCTCGTTCCCTTCATAAAGCCATGTACAGTCCTACTCAGCCTCTACTCACCAGAATAGCAGATTAGGTAACGTTTAGCCCTACTGCTTTTAAGTTCTTATAAAAAGCAGAGACTAAAACACTCATTTGAATCACTAATTTTTCTGCAATTTTAACACTCAGTGATGTGTTTTCAATAAAAGGAATGGTGTTCCTAGATGATTATTTAATGAATCCCTCAGTATTATCTGATATTGACTGCCATGTGAAATACTGTTAAATGAAACAAACAAACAACAAAACTAGAAATCTCAGAGCCTAGATACTGATCCTGACAATTAGACGTGGCTGTTCCAGGGTCAAGTGAGAATGCATGTGTGCATCCTAGAGTAGATTGCTAGACAAACGTGAGCAATTACCTGCTCTCCCTTCACTCTGTGTGTTATCCATTTGGTTCACTAAGCTTTTCTTGATTAGAAGATGCAATGCAAGTGTAAGGCAAAGGGTATACATTTGCCGCATTTGCTTGCATTTCTCCTGGGAAGAGTATTTACCAGCCTAAAGAAACCCTTGCTCAACGAGAATATGGATGCTTTTAAATCACAAATGAACAGCATTAGTGTACTCATTTCCAGCAGGGAGGAGCCAGGATGCATCTCAACTGTACCCATTTTCCCAGCTCAGAATCTTTGTATCACAAAAATCTCTTCCTAAAGAAGTGCATCACCCACTTCCTGGAAGACTGAGGCCAATGCTATATTTGACATGACTGCAGGCTTGGCATGGGGGTTGGGCTAGAGTTGTCAGTGTGCTGCGAAGAACCCTGGGGAGTGGGGAAGGGATATCTTTACCTAGAATCCTTCATTTCCACCGAGCTAATGAGAGCACTGTCACCTAAATTTTCATTGTTTCAAGAGCAAGTGGAGGCTGACAATTTCCTTTCAAGCTTGAATGATGAAGAGAAAACATCCCACGGCCTCATCTGGCTGGCTTGCTGCGAGGTAATGAGCCCTGTACAGCACCCATCTCTGCTAGACTGAGATGACCTTATGTCTGGTAATGCATCACGGAGGAGTGAAAAACACACGGCAGGTCCTGCCAACAATTCCCCCAGGACATGCTGAGTGTGCCAAACAGTTTAGTAAATAGATCTCAAGTTACCATGTTGAAACATATTCCAGTGCATTGCGACAGAGAACAGCTCAATCTAAAGGTCACGCTTCCGTTCGTAAGGATGCTGTGTGAAGCGATTTGGTGGAGGGGTGCCGTGGAGGTGAGGGTCAGGAGATAAAATATTCGTAGCATTTCAAAACAACTTTCACAACCTTCCCTGGCTAATCTCTAGGATGTTCAGTCCAGACAGGGAATATTATTTTCTGCCAGTCTTTGTTCCAGGGCTTGCTGGAATTTCTTGGGATAACAGCCCTCAGGGTAGGGGAGCTGATTGGTGCCCTGCACAAGCTGGCAGGGTGTGACATAATGAGGTGAAGCCAGGATGGAGAGAAAAGGTTCCAACTTTCCTAGTTTCTCATTTTGGTCACTTTTAGAGTCATTAGGGAAGGAACAAAGAATGAGGAACTTAGAAATGCAAGCCTTGGATTAAAATGATTGTTGGAGACCTAGTGCAGAGATCGAAAAGATCAGAAAGCCTTGGATCAGAGTTGGTTTTGCATCAAGGACTCCCCATCTTTTTCAGAGAAGTAGCTTGGAAAAAGACTAGAGATGGGGCGTCCTGTCTCCAGCACAATGGTTCCCCTGCTGGGATCCTTACAAATGTCCTTTTTGGACCCACCAGCTTCTTAGTGAGCAGCTCAAACCTTGGGGAAGGATGCCTACCTTTGTCACAGGAATATTCCAGCTAACCTGTTAAATACAGTGTCTTTTGTGCTTTCAAAATGCATTGTGCTCAGTTTTTCTCATTTGCCCTTTTGTCATTGCCATTACACTTGATTTTCCCCCTTGCATGCAGTTTACACAGTGGTTAGGATGACACCCATGCCTGAATGAGCTACTGAATGAGAGAAAAGCCCATTGCTTCTCAGTGTTTACTAGTACCAAAGCTTCAAAAACCACAGTGCATTCTGGGTGGTGGTGGTCTAACAGAGGGGCCAAGCTACACACTGGCGTTTGGACTTGCCTGGGCAAACAAGCCCATTGAGACAAGAACTTTAACTAACATGGATAGCTGCATAGAAAGAACGGTGCGTTTCAAGCTGCAAACTTATTAAGTTGATAGTATTTGACTGTTTAGATCCACAAAAAAATAAAATGAAAATTGTATAGGGCTTAAGCTAATAAAAAACAGAATTTGAAAGAGCCACAACAGTCAGAAGTAGAGAGGGAAAGGTGGCTGGATTTAGGCTATGGTGGTTAATCTCTGTTCCTTCACCTCTTCTCTTCCCTCACCAAACTCGTTAAATCTTTATGGGCAAGCATATTAAGAAGGAGCATAGCAGTTGCCTGAGATCAAGACCCTAAAGGATGGTGTTTGACACAGGGGAGAGATCCGGCAGGCAAAACTGGTATGGAAGAAGGCGCTGAAGATTCTTCTAACTCTGAAAGCCACGGGTTCTCCGGTACAGTACGGAAACCTGACAGTGACGTGACCAGGTTCTACGCCAATTGTCTACAGAGACAGCCATGGGAATTTGAAAGGAACTCTTTTGCTTATATGTGATAGTCCAGATATACCTTTACAATTCAACCCAGTATTCCTAGTGTGGCAAGTGAGAAGGGGAAGGAGGAGGAGGAGGAGGAGGAGGAGGAGGAGGGGGAGGAGGGGGAGGGGGAGGATCAGTAACAGCAGCAGCAACTTCCTAATTGCTAGGTGCATAGATCGGAAAATGACTTGATGTATTATGAACCTACCTGAAGGATACTTGGGTCAGGGGGTGGTACTGTTAGGAGTTGTGGCCTTGTTGGAGGAAGTGTGTCACTGTGGGGGGAAGGCTTTGCGACCCTCCTAGGTGCCTGGAAGGCAGACAGTCTTCTCCTGTTTGCCTTTGGAAAAAGATGTAGAACTCTGAGATTCTCCAGTGTCATGCCTGCCTGGATGCTGCCATGCTTCCCGCTTTGATGATAATGGGATGAACTCTGAAGCTATAAGCTAGCCCCAATTAAATGTTGTCTTTTATAAGAGTCGCCTTGGTCATGGTGTCTCTTTATAGCAATGGAACCCCTAACTAAGACACTGTAACATTTATAAAATTGATTGTGTTAATTTTGATGCAAAACTCCAGGTATCAGCGTGCTATGGAAACCACATGTTTTTCCCTGAATGTGTGATGAGTCAATGCCCTTAGCAACTTGTCTACAGACCTACCATTGGGAACTTTTCCTAAAGACTTCAGATACTATTCACTAATATTAATTTCTTGAAACTAAGGTCTGGTATTATGAGTTTGTATTATTTCTAAACCCATCAAGACTTCTAAGTTCTAGGCTCTAACCATTCTAACCTAACAACACATATCCAACACTAAAACATATGATTTCGTGTATCCATGAATGTAATGGTGACATTCCCAACTAGGACATTCTGCATAGCATCTGGAGAGAATAAACAAAACAAAAACATTGTCGTTTATTTCTAGTTTAAGCTCTCAAAAATAAGCCCCAAGGAACAAATCATACTTCTGTTTTCTACAATCAAAATCCTGTAACTTTTAAGTATGTGTGCTGCAATCGAACATTCCACCGACTGCTAAGAAGAACTTCGTTTAGTGCCAAGTTCCTGCACCTCTGGGTCAGCACTCCATCCTCAACCAACACCAAACCAAATCCCAAATAAAAGACTCTTCAAGGTTGTAGTGTTGATAGGGCATTAGAGTCAGACATATGGACTGTATCCACACATCATCCCCATCTTTCTACCAATTGCACCTTCCCCCCTCCCCCGGGAGACTTTGCAAATGTCCCTTTGCTCTTCACAGAAGAGCTAAAAATAGCACGTGAGCGCTTAGTACAGGTGCTGTTTGTGCAAATGTTCTCTTTGCATTTAGCCTGCCTGCCTCTGTGATTAGCACACTGCAGACACACAGCATCCCCCGGACTCTCTGCTGTGTCAGCTCTTCTCTATAATAGAGCAATGCTGGAGGATAATTCTAGGACTGCTGTTTATAGTCTCTCTCTCTCTCTCTCTCTCTCTCTCTCTCTCTCTCTCTCTCCTTCCTCCCCATATCTCCCCTCATATAGGAACAAGAGGCTTTATTCTCTTCTCTGTCCACTATTAGGGGCTTCTGGCTCAAGGTAAAATTTAGGATGAGTTTACAACTACAGTGCCTGGTAGAATGAACTAAAACGAATCCTCGTCAGGTAATGGATGAAGAACACAGGCGATGAGCGTGAGATTCTGTTCCTAGTTGTTGCTCGCTGTGTACTTCTTAGTCATTATATTCGTAACATTGGAGGATGGTAGATGGTGTCTCTGTGCAGCAGTCCAGCAGCCGACCCAACCTCTGTTTGTGGTTGTTGCACTTTGGAGCGTACAACTATCCCCCAGTGAGCTTGTCTCTTGCGGTGGCTTCCTTGGCCCATGTCATCATGCCCAGATTCAAAAAGGCTTCAGAAAGTCCAAGGGTATACCTAAATAGGCACAGACCCAGGTGATTTGGATATAGTCGGTCCTTGGAGCAGATAGAACTTTCGCCAACCAAGGCTCTGAACTAAACATTAGGAAACAGGCCAGAATGTGGAAGCAATTCTCTCACAAGGGCTGCAATTAGAACCTTGGTTCACTGTCTTCTTGCCCAGAATTCTTTCCATATGAAATCATATGCTTTCCACTCAGTTCAAGCCCAAGAAACTGGTGATGCAACATGTATTCAGATGCTGTCGTCAAAAGTTCAAAGGCGCTTTCAGATGGGAAAGCAGCAGGGAGGGAGTGATGTGGCCACATAGCTTGGGTAATGAATTTTGGGGGATTCCCTGGGCTAGTTGCTGTACCTCTGTAAGCCTCCTGTTTCAAAAGTAGTGGAATAAACCAGCTCATCATATCTTATGATGGAAATCCATGAAACATGGCAGCCAGAACACCTTCAACTACATTCCTTCATTAGGGCCCAACTAAAAGTTAAAACCTCGCCCTCCTGGAATTCCTTCCAGAATAAAAAGGTCTAGCACCCAGACTCCAACTCACATGGCAAAGTCTGCCTGTTAAATGAAAGAGCCTCAGCAACCCTGATCAGTGACTTGGGGGGGACAAAGAAGATGCTTCTGTCAAATCAGCACAACCCAAACACCGACCACCATGAGTGTTAGGGACTCTCCCCTCAGGCGGTCTAATTTTTGAAGGATGAGTGAATCCCCTTGGCTTTTTTTTTTTTTCATGTGAATGACTGTGTTTTATGATTCATCTGATTATGGTACATGAAAATCTTTGGCTCCACCTTCAAGAAACCATCCTGTACAGAGGTCAAAGGGTACAAAGCTTTGAACTCAAGCCTTAGCAAATGCCAAGGATCAGACATCATCCAGTTCAGAGTCCTTAAGAGTGATTTCACTACACTAATTATGCTTCGGTGCCAAGAAACAAGATAAAACATATGATGCTTTGCAAACATTCAAAAGTCTGTACTTGTCGGAGCAATTTAAATATTTTTGCCATAATTATAAAACTGGAACACTAAGGTAACTTCAGTGAATCTGCCTGAGGTGTCATGCACATTTAATGAAGAGTGCAGCCACCTAACTTTTACATTGTACAGTAAGGTTAGCTTTTATTCCTTCTGATGCCTAATAGGCAAAATCTCATTAGTTGTTGATAATGCTGATAGTATTTCTACTACAGCAGGGGAGAAAACAGAAACTACTAAAAAAACCCATTTATCCTTCTTGATAATCAATCTGCAATGATGCCCCAGTACAGTGATTGAGGTGGGCACAGTACAATGCCATCAGTGAGCTATGGGAACTGCAGATTAAGAGTTCTATCAGAGGGACAGGACTGAAGATGTTTGCTGGACTACAAGAGAAAAGGAAAAGTCCATCCAGGCAAGAATTGCTCTTCAGAAGCTTGTTGATTTACTCAAAATATTTACTGACTACTTCCTAGGTGTCCGATAGATGCTAGGCATCAGGTTGATGGACAAGAAGGTCATGATTCTTCTGGTGCCATAGTTTTTTGTTTTTTTTTTCCATCACAGGAGAACATCTTCGGCAGGAGATTCATGCACCAGGAGAGGACTATAGTATACCTCACAAATAAGAGCTGGGACACAGGTAGAGACTAGTAGTCACGGTCTCAGGTGGCCAGTGCTCTTCTGGGTGCTAAGAGTTCCCCTGCATAGAAATTGGCCTGACAGAAATGAAGAATGCTCTGCAGAAGTATCTCTGCAGCCTCTGAACATTTCAATCCAAGGTCAGACCCTTGGTTCGCTTTCTTGGCTTCTTCATCACCCTGAGCTCAGTGTAGCTGAGAAGCTGGCTCTGTGTTCTGCCTTTTCTAATATGCAGTGAGGATTTCTTAGAAGCAAACATGCTGATGACTGCTGAGCAAGAGCCCTACCCAAGGAGGACCTAAGCACAGCTTCTGCCTGGGAATTGGGAGGCCAAATCTCACTGACCAGAGCCATCCATGGACTGTACTAACCTTCCTTCTATCCTACAAGGCCAGATACTGAAAAGCAACTCTCTCGGAGGCTCTCCCGGGTGGCATTTCCCAAGCACAGTTTCATCCCCCTGATTCCCTACTGAGGTACAGGAAGCTGTTAGATCAGAAAAGAACTTTGAGGAATTGAAGCTGCAATAGGAAGCCATATGTGATAGCTCCAGGGCTTTCCTGGTACTAGAATGTGACACATAGATGACATCAGATCGTTTCATGTCCGCATTTCGCCTGTCTACCTTTCTTTAGCCCCCACAGACTATTCTCAAGGGGTAGTCATGAGCTACTTTCTACCCAAACAAAGGGTTAATGACAAATTGGATTAAAATGTTTTCCTTCTTAGGGACATTTTAACCCCGAAGTCGTGCATCATAACTTAACTCAAAGGAATAGATCTTTAGTTATAGATCAGTAACCAAGACTGAAAGGACTATTTACTGAAAGGCCTAGTCCACATGTCTTAAATCTTGACCTTTACACTAAGAGGCAGGAAATAACTTACCCCACCTGCCTCCAGAGTAAGGACACGCACGGTTAGCGGCTCGGTGTGGGGCTTGTATGTGAATCACTTAAGATCCCTCAGGGTCATTTCTGCATGCACTGAAATTGTCCCATGCTGGATACTAGTATCCTGGGTCATTAGTGCCAGAATCTACCTGAGTAGGGAGGGGCCACTGCAGCCAGCTGTGCTAGTGGTCAGGGGTATAATTCTTAGTAGAATGTAAAACATCATGTTAAGATTTACATATTAAATTTGGGGTGAGGAAGAGGAGTCTGAATTAGAGAGCAGCAAATGCATGTCCTGTGCAACTGTTTTCAAATGCCTTTCTTTCAAATGACAGGTACTGCACTGGAGAGCTATTCCTAACACCCTCTCCCTTGGGCCTTACAATTCTGGTCAGTTTCCTTGAGCCTGGGTCCATTCCTTCCAGGGGAAGCTTGTCCCACTGGAGGGCAAGAGCTGGAACAGGCCAGTCTGATCCAGTTCTGAGAAAGTCTCCCCCACCAGTGCCTTCCCTCTCACAGACCAAAAAGGGAGAAAGATCTTCCCCCAGTGTTTCTGACCAGTGTCCTCCAGAGTCTGCTGGGCTGGATCCCAAGCCTCCCAGCCATGTGTCTGTCCCTGAGGCTTTTGTTGCTGTCCCCTCTGTGTTCAGAGCCAGCTGCCTCCCATTCCTGGAAGCCTGCCAGCAGCGCCCTCTAAAGAGATGCGTCTCAATCAAGTTACTTATTCACCTAATCAAAAAGGAAATAATGTATACAATTTAGTCTTCCCCAGGTCCTAGCTCCCTTGGAGGCTGGGGAGGAGGAGACCCAAATGAAAGCCATTCTGGACCTGGGGCTTAGACAAGGAGACGAACCAGAGCCAACCTGCCCATGTGGTCCAGGAGCCCCCATCATGATCAAAAGGAGAAAATGGGCAAAGCAAGAGACAGCTCTCATTGCAGCTGAGGATAAAGCCATTAACAATAAACCAGGGGTGGAGGCAGAAGGGGAGCCATCTGCTCAGCCCAGGGCATTCAGGGGGTGGGTCACAGGGGCTCCAGACCCCCCTTCTCAAACAGGAAGTGTTGGAAACACCCAGCTGGCTATCTTGGCTAGGTATGTGGTTCTCTAAATCCCCATTTTCTTCCCGTTTTGGAGCTCTGACCAGTCTCACCCTCCTTACATGCTGCTAGCTCCCATTTACCTCTGAAATCTCAGCTGTAATGACATTTGGAAGGGGTTTCTCTGACCTCCTGTGTATAACAGGTACCCCTGCTGTTCTGTCTCTTAGCATATAGAATTCTTCTTCTCCTGAATGTTTTCCTCTGTAAAGTATACTTGCTTAAGAACTAACTCCCACATGAGCTAGAAAGACTGAGCTCTTTCTTGATGTCTTCGTGGTATTAGCAACATGCTTAAAACATACTAGATGCTCAGCAATTACCCCTGGTTTTATGATACACTGTCCACATGTGCCCTGAGTTCTAATCATCTAGTTTAATGCTCTAGCTATCCAGATCTCTGTATGTCCTATGGCCCTTTATATTTGGACAAATCCAAGCAAAGAAAATGATAATCTAAGGCAGAGAGCAGGACATGCCATCAGTGTTAGAAGCAGTATTAAAATGTAATAGTTCAGAGCTCAGACTTTCGGATCCCTTGGGCCTGCATTTATACTCCTTAACTTTCTTTGTGCCTGAGCTTTGTCACCAGTGATTAGAGAAGTGGCTGCTTCACAAGAAAACCTCTGTTTCTTTCATGGCCTGTGCGTGAGTGAGAGGAGTTCCCTTCATTGGGAGTTCTGTAGAGCTGGCCACTGGGAAGAGTATGCAGAGATTAGTGGTCACTGCTGGGTCTCTTTTGTGGAAGAGTGGCCTTGATGGTTTGGAGGATGGGGAAATTTGGGGATCTAAAGCGAAAGCCAAAGTCAGTCTGTCCATCGTTGTTGTGATTTTATGGTTGCTGTGATTTTGCCCATGGTGTGTGCGTGATTGATTCTTCCCATGGTGTGGGTTATTCTGCTAAGGCTCGGGATGATTCTATCCATGGCTATGGCTATGGAGAAAATTCTGATAGCTGTGACTTCATAGTGCCCCTTCCTATATCCCCTTCCTTCCACAGAGCACTAAACAACAAACTTCCCTATACTCAGATGTCAATGTTGACCTGTCATCAAAGCAAATGAACTTTCCAATTAGTCGGCACCCGAAGACAAGTTTTACAGTGCATTTCCTCTTTTGCTTCCTTTGATCTTGACCCCCCTCCTACCAAGAATCCTTTGTCCCAGGCCTTCCCTCACTTGAATTCTTCTTCCCTGCGATCACCGATGCTCACCGCAGTTTCTCTGCTTTCTCTGATTACTCCCACCTACAGCAATGTACAGCCTCTCAAGCTGTTAGGTGTCAGTCATGTGCTGCTGGCTCGTCTTTTACTTGCTTCTATTATTGCATGCTTAATCCCAGCCCACCCTCAGCAGAGTTGGATCACCTCTCAAACTCAAAGCCACATCTACTCCATGCAACTCAGTCAGTAGCTGCCACAGGTACCTACGCCCGGCCATGGACATTCATTTTATTTCTCCTTGAGCTTGTGATGTATTGCGAGACACTGGGTTTCACTCATTTTCAGACTCCCGCTTAGAACTCTTACGTGTAATAGGTATTCTGTCAGTAGGTAGCACTATTACTTTCCTCTAGATTCCAAGTTTCAAACAGACAACGCAACAGTGGAGAAGCACTTTTGTTCTTCCTTCTGTAGCTTACACATCCATGCCTACTACCTCATAGAATATGTTTCTTTTTTTCCATGTCATTGTCAAGAGGGAATGAATTAGAGTTTATTAGGACAACAAATATTCCTTATTTCATAGAAGGATAGATCTATATAGTAGAGAGAAGAGAGACTCTCAAATCAAGATATGAGGTCAGAGTCCAGCTATACGATCTTGGAAGAAGACCTTTATTACTCTTGAACATCCTGGTCTATACTATAAGCTCTCAACAGAGGGCATTGCAAACTGCAGGATGACACTTCAACAGCAAGTTGATTGCTAATGGGCATGGTCATTCATTTGGGGATTATGGCTTCTCTGAGGATAGGAATCTCTGTACATTGGGTCTAGAACCTTAACCAGGACTTGCCTGGTCTTTACAGATGTCCCACTGAAACCACTTAGAACTGTTTCCCTGGATCAGGGTAAGGCGACTCCATAAAATATTATAACAGGTATGTAGTCATATATTAATATGACCTACTTTGCTCTTTCTCTAAAAGAGATGCCATCTATGATCAAACTACCCTGAACGCATCTGATCTCTAAAAAAAAAAGTTCTAGTCATTCTATGATCAAAGGGCTGGGGGATTTCTTTTCCCTTGCTTCTTTGGTCTATGAGGCCTTGAAGACCTTCTGTGTTCTCTGAGTCAGGTATGAGTCAAAACACATTCGACATGCACCAGGTATCAGGCCTGAGCTGGTCACAGGGGAAACTGACGACTCAGGCAGGCTTCTTGTTACTGCAGGGATTGGCACCAACACAATTAGATCTGTCTTTGTTTTTATTTTTGTTTCAAGTAAAACAGGACTTCTGGAAATCTTCTTTCCAGCTCTGCAATGATACAGGATTGTTGAAAAAAAAGTCGGTGGGGGAGGGGGAAGACAATATCTCCTTTCTTGAGCAACAGGAATCCCACCCCCCAAACACACACACACACACACACACACACACACACACACACACACACACACACACAATTATATGATAAGAATAAATTAGACATTTAGACTACCCTAATAATAATGGTAATCACAGCTAATGTTCACAGAAGACATACATATTCCAGGTGTAGAGTCTGAGTTTATTTGTGTTAATTCAGTAATCTTTGGGCTTTATGCCATTTATCCCATTTTACAGGTGCAGAAACAGGAACTGAGAAGAATAAATAGCTTGCAAAATATTACCTCTCTAAATCAAGGATTTGAATGCAGACAGTCGGATTCAGGTTTCTGCTGACAAGTTAGCTATTGAAAAGGCATTAGTACTACAGGGGAGTGGGGTCTTTAGGTCAAACTGATGATTGCCCTTGTGACCCTAAGTGGTTGACTCTTAGAGGTTCTTGCCATCCAGCCCTAAGGAAAACTATAAGAGGAGCTCCTTATAGTGTTAACGGTACCTCTGCTACCTGGGAGTCCTTGGATTACTAAATGTGGGGAGAGAATAGAGACCCAATCTTTCTGAAAGCTCTTCTTAGAAGTGAGCAACAATTCTCTGTCTTCCTAATATATCCCTTACACAAAGAGCACCCTCAGTGTAGATGACAGCCAGTTAGCTCTCTATTTGCCCCAGTGAAAGCCACTCCATAGAAAACCAAAGTGTCATGGAACTTGAGAGAGGAAAGCATGGGGCCAGCAGGTGTCCATTGCAAGAATGATCTCACACACAGGGTGGCTAGGATTCACCTCATGTGCTCTTGGTCAGCAGTGCTGTGTGGGCCAGTTGCTATCCTGAAGCCTCAGTTTTGGAACAAATATCCCACATCTGAATCAGCACACATTCCACTAGTATACACGATGTGGGATCCAGAGGAGAAGCTCTGGGAGGGGGTAGGCTGAGGCCTGAGAGGAGCCCAAGCTCTCTCGTTGGCTAAGTAGATTGGAAAACGGGAAATTAACACACATTGTTTATTTCACGCTCTCAGCCTTGCCTGCACAATAGCACAAATTAAATTCTGCACTAACCAGACGGGCAATTAGCTCACAGCGAAGATCGGGCTCTCAGCTGATTGCTCAGGCGTTCCATTCGCACTGTTTATGAAGGGAACAAACTTACTGAAAATATTTTTGTAGCAATAATTTTTCTGATACACATTTCCCCCCAATTTGCTGCATTACCCCACACTTCCTGGTATTTAGATGATCTGGCTAGGCTTTCAGAAAAGCAGCGTATAGTTCATCAAAGAGAAATTCATCTTGGGTCAATACCCAGCAATTAGTATCATTTTCATTGAAAATCAATCTGCTGTCATTTGGAAAAAAAGCAGAGGGTTCTTTTTTTTTCATTCTGTTTTTCTTTGTTGTTGTTATTTTGTTTTTCTATGCTGAAGGTAGCCTGTAGGAGAATCAGAGATATTAGAGTTCTTTGGGAGAGGAAAAATCTTGAAATCTATGGTCGCTCATAGTGCTCACATACCAAATTTCGCTTTCCTATCAACAAAGTAAGAATTACTATGTATTACTCACCAAGGAGAAAAGATTGTTATACATGTAATTCCTCATTCAATGAGAAAAATCCTATCCCTACTTTTCATTTTGGAAACAAACCCAAGTACAGAAAATTGAAGAAATTTGCCTATAGTCATTCAGCTTGTTGGTGACAGAACAAGAATTAGAACCAATCCCCGTGGTACCATGCTGGCAGTCTTCTGTAAAGGTCTATCCAGTGAGCCAGACAACTGCCATCTTGGGACCTTCAGCTGTGCCTGCTTCCAAAAGATCATCTCATTTGGGCCTGTTGGCTCCTTATATCTCCTACAGGGCCACAGAGAGCGTCAAGGCTCTCACGTGCTTAGCCTTGTGACTTACAGGTATCTGTTATTGTCTGGATAGACTCTGGGATCCCTGGCTTACTTCATGTCTCCCCTGTTCTGATTCAGCGCCCCTTCTGCATGGTCTGGCCTTCTGTAGAACTTGCGGTTCTCTTCCCACCTCAGCGTTCTTGGCTTTCTTCAGCTGCTAAGACACAAACTTATAAGATTCATCCTGTACACACTACATTGACTGTGTCCTTTCCTTGGAGATAGCGCATCAGAGACTGAAGCAGCTACCAAGAGCATACAACAAGGGACATGTATGAACTAGGAACACCAGAACTGTGTAAGGAGGTCATAGTTAAGTTTTTGAGCTAGGATCTCATTATAATGCTCAGGCTGAGCTTGAACTCCTGGACTCAAGCAATTCTCTTGCCTTAGCTTTCTTGGTAGCTAAAACTACAGGTGTACACTATAGCACCTATTCCAGTTTTTAAATATTTCAAATGCTTCAAATCTGAATGCCTAGTGACAGTGCCCAACATTTAGATAGATTTTAGAGCTATCAATTTCAAATTTACCTCTATTTAGGAATCCTTAGGACCTAGAGTGGGAGTAGAATGTGGTAGTTGAGAACTAGACTTAGAAACCATCTTGCCTCAGTCCAAAGTTTGGCTTTGCTGCCAGATAATTGTGCATATCTCTTAACCTATCTGTGAAACTAGATAAACATACACCCATCTCCCAGGGCAACCAAGAGGATTAAATGAGACACATAACTGGGATTGCTTAGAAACTAGGATACAGTAGCACTGCCTAGGTGTGATGATTCTATTACTGGGTGAGAGGTAGCCGAGTTGCTCAGCATCCCAGGCTCTTCAGTTTTTGCTGTTGATAGTCCTAACTACAGACTCTCTAGCATTTGCTTGCTTTATCCTGTTATCACAGGCCTTGTGTATACAAAACCTGGAATGCCTTTTTCTATCTCTTCACTAATGATGCCAAGTCTGAACTGGGATGGAGGCTTACCATTGCTACATCAGTACCTCAAGTTGTCTGGACCTGGAAGATCATACACAAGCCACGCCCGCAGGTTTCACCTTCTGGATCTAATGAGAAGCCAATGCTCTGCATTTCCCTAAGTCAACAAAAAATGCCACAGAAAATGCCAATGCCTGATCTGTGCTATTTTCTTGTAAACTCCCTCAACAGAGCTGGCCTGTTATCATCTGGCCTGCTGGCTCCCAATAGCCTCCTGATTTTTCCTGTATTAACTGCTAGCTGACATGCTTAGGTTTTCAATATCTACCCAAGACTACCTGGCCTGCAAATATTTATAATCTTGCACAGGCCAGCCAGAGACAACTCTGAGCAAATTTTAAAATTTGGGTTGACTTTTCACTTCTATGACTTGAACGCTGGACATATCCTCTGTCCTTTAGGTTATTGGCGGTAGTCCACGTAGGCCACACCCTCCTCATTACTATTCAATGGCGTGCACCTTGACAGTATGGAATGCACGCAGTCTAACAGAACCATGTGACCATGCGTTGTTGTTATGTAGACTGGCATGATGCACATATCAATTACATCCCCGAAAACACCTTAAGTCCAAATTGTAAACCCCCTTCAGTTGTCCCTCCACTAGGATTAATAAACTCAGATGTATTTTCCTGCGAGTAGCTCATTGCAACTAAGATGTTATTCTTCACAAATCAATGCTTAGGAAATAGAGACTGTCGGTCCATGGCAGTGGGGCAGATTCTGATTGCCCCCGAAGACACTGCATTCTAGTTTATGCCGTGGCTTGTTTGTTCAAGACAACAATGAGCATGTTTGTTAGGCTGGCAGAGCAAGTACAGCTGCGTGTGGTGAATACGCATGCCCACAAGTCCTTACTCACTGCTATTGGGCATCATCACTGTGTGCAGAATGATGCAGCAAAGTCCCACAGAGCCGAAATGCTCATGCTCTGCCTCCTAACAATTCTATTTCTAGGCAAACCCAAGAGAACTGGGAGCTCAAGGACAACAGCAAAGTGTCTGCAGAATTATTGCAATGATCATTTTGAGAAAGAAACTAAATGTCCATTTAAAGTCAAGTGGGCTGCTAGGAAGATAACTCTGGCTACAGTGCAAGCCTGACCAATTGAGTTTCAGTTTCCTGATTCCACAGGCAAGCCAAGCTGGACACAGTAGCAGGCACGTTTCCACAGTGCTGGCACACCTATGGGAAGTGGAGACACGAGGTTCTTCAGAAGCTTGTGGGTCAGCTAGGCTGGCTTAAGCAACTGTTACGAGATTGTCTCAGAAAACAGTGGCAAAGCAAGGCCCAACAACTAGAGGTTGTTCTCTGACCACCACAGGTGCAAATCCCAAGCCAGCAAAGGTGATACAGTGAGGCTCTATCTCAAAAAAAAAAAAAAAAAAAAAGTCAACCGTGCTTTCAAGTTACTTTTGTCCTCATGTATACAATGGCAATCATTATAATGTCACTGCCATTCGTAGGATGACTGAGAAGGTTAATAATCCTACTGATTATCATCACTGTTAAGGAGACCCTAGGAGTTAGTGAGGTGAAAGATTGGGAAACCAAGGGTCACATATAAGGGACCTTTGAAAGAATTGTTCACTATAGAATAATGACAGTTCTGTAAGAATATGACTTTAAAAGTTTGCAACATCTAAGCACCTGTACACTGTAATTCTAGAGGAAGAAGACAGGAAAGAATTCGCCATCATTAGAGCGGTTTAAGACCTTCCCGATGAATGAATCTCCCAGTCACTATTAGGAATGTCTAAATCAGCAGCTCTAAAGCTTCAGGTCACAACCCCTTTGGGGGTCCAACGGTCCTTTCATGGGGTGTGCATATCGGCTATCCCGCCTATCAGATATATACATTATGGTTCTTGACAGTAGCAAAATTACAGCTATGAAGTAGTAACAAAATAATTTTATGGTTGGCGTCACCACAACATGAAGAACTGTATTAAAGGGTCATAGCATTAGGAAGCTTGAGAAGCACTGCTTTAAACTGTAGGCGGGACCCACTCATGAGCATTCTTGGGAATATGATCCCAGAGATGAGAAGGGAGGCATGGTGGCCTGGGGTCCTTCCCAGTACGTTCTGAAATGCTCATGGCGCTGTTTCCATTATGGGAACACACAAGTGACATGGGGAACAGAGAGGGAGCAGCAGATGGCTGCAGTGGGATTTTTAAGTGTTGTGTTTTTGTTCTGTTCAGAACAGGGAGAAAGAAAAATCTCAAGTCAGGAATCATAAATATTAGCTTTAGTTAACCAATTATTTTTATAATGAAGTTATTATTTGGCCATCTGGATGAAATCACACTACAAGGGATGGCAGGGCAACCTGAGAGGACCGGAGGGAGGCAAGCCAGCAGCTCTCAGGGAAATCATCTCCTAGATTTCAGGATGTGAGAGCTGTCCTACCAGGAAATTGTGACTGAGGGGAGAAAAGCATATGGCTGGAGAAAGCTTCTTACAGAGCAAAGGGAGAGCACCAGTAACATGGCCTGTGTGATGTGGGGGTTCAGGCTAGCCCTCCATGTACATTTTGTTTCCATCCAGACTCCAGGGTTTACCAACTCAGAGCAGAGTGATCGAAAACCGATACCGCTATGGAATCAGATGCCTTGGGTTCAAATCCCAGTCCTGACAATTAGTAGGCAGTGATCTTGGACAGGTGACTTTGATTCTATAAGTCTTTCCTATTCATATGCAAATTGAGGGTTCTAAGTGAAAAACTACATTATACACTTACACCTATACGCAAGCACACACATACAAAGAAACACATGACTCAGCACTCATAGCATATAGCAAATGAGTGTTGCCTCTTACCATTATCAAGGCCTAGTTTCTCTAGTTTTATTCTGTTAGAGGTTCTCAACAATTCTTTTTTATTCTGTTAGAGGTTTTCAACAACTGTTTTTTTGGGTTTTTTGTTTTTGTTTTTGTTTTTAGCTTAACTGGATCCACCAACTTTGTCTCTATTACAAGGGTAAGGCTTTGCTGAGAAGAGTATGAGGGAGACGCCTCTCTATGAAAGGAACGGAGAACCAAAGAGGTACCAGACAGACTTCCCGCTCCTTAGTGAAAAACAAGCACCGACTCCTTTGATGGGATGGTGGACAGAAGGTGCTACTTGGTTTACTTTCAGTAGCCATGTACACAATGCTGACTGACAATCATATTCTTTCTGAATTCCACCATTAAGATACACACACACACACAGAGGCGTGTGCTCGCATGTGAGCACACACACACTCTACTTTTTTGACAAGTCTGTTTCCCCATTATCCCTTTTCTTCATCCTCAAGCATCTAATTTAGACAGAGAAACATGGTCTACATCCCATTGCCGCATCACTTGTCTTGGTCATCTAGGCCCTTTTTTCTGTGATTGTCTCTCCTGGGATAAGATTTTTCTGCATGAAGATTTAGATATTTCAAAGAGAAGAGTTCTTTCTTGTTGTGGTCAAGCTTACAATGTATGGAGCCCTTATCTTCCATGCTCTGGAGAATGGTCCTGCCAGCACTCCTGAGGTGGTCTGGCTGCTTGGGCTTTACTTTTAGTTGCTTTTCTGAAGGGAAAAGGACATATGACTCAGCTGTCATCCAGCTGAGCCTTCAGTATTCAGCTGATGGATCTGCTTCCAGTATCAATAAAGGCTTTCCTCCTGGTCACTTAGTGGGAACAATGGAAGAGATCCTAGGTTTCTCAGACATTTGAATAATGGGTCTCCAACAGGTGGTGCTGTTTGGAGAAGTATAGGAGGTGTGTCCTTGTTGGAGGAAGTATGTCACTGGAGGCAGGATTTGAGAGTCAAGACTCTCGTCATTCCTCTCTCTCTCTCTCTCTCTCTCTCTCTCTCTCTCTCTCTCTCTCTCTCGTGTGTGTGTGTGTGTGTGTGTGTGTGTGTGTGTGTGTGTGTGTGTGTGTGTGTGTGTTTAAGCTTCAGTCTTGGAGTTCAAGCTGTGAACCCTCAGCTTCCTGCTCTTGCCACCATGCCTGCCACTTGTTGGGACTCTGTTCTGCCATCATGGACTCTTTACCTCAGGACCCATAAACCCAAATAAACTCTTTCTTCTTTAAGTTGCCTCAGCCACAGTGTTTTACCACAGTAGGGGAAAAAAAGCGACTAATACAATTGGGATTGGAAAATTATGTGCTTTGCAAAATCGTGAGTTAAGAATATTCTAATCTCAGAAAAATAAAAGGAATAAAAATTCAAAGAGAAACGCTTGCATAAAGAGTATTTATATCAGTTCTTCCTTGAAGATATGATAACATTCTGTACTTAATCCACCTGGCTCTGGGCAGCTTGGTGCTACATCAATAGTTCTTGATATTTTAAAGACAGGATCTTCCTAATTAGCTGGGTCTGGGCTTACACTTGCTACCTTCCTGCCTCTGCTTCCCCAGTGATGGGCTGCACCACTCCAGACATGCACTGTCATATCTAGTATTTTTTTGATGAAGATTAGCATTTTGTACCATATAAAATTGTATGAATTTAAGATTTCAGTATTCATGAATAAGGTTATATTGGAACACAGTCACCCTTGATCATTTGCATATTGTTTGTGTTGCTTTTCCATTACATTGACAGAGTCAGTAATCTGTGACAGACATCCATGGCCTCCATAGACTAAAGCACATACAACTTGGAGTATTATGGGAAATGTGTGCATCCATCTGCACTATCTGCACTAAGTATGTTACTACTCTTATGTGTGGGGAAATGGATTATAATGAGAAGTCATATCTTTAAAGCACATACATTTAAAAGTTCCTTCCTGTGCTCAGGCCTGGCTTGTTCAGAAAATCCATGTTATCCTTCTCCTACACACCACTCAGAGGCAGAACAATGGCCTCTCATTCCAGAGTAAAACTAATAGTAAGAGTAAAATTTATCTCCTTCCTGACTGATAACTCAGAATGGAAAAGGGAAGACCAGTGTGTTCTATTGGTCAGTCAGAACCAAAGAGCTATAATGCCATCCTCTGCTTCTGGAAGGATCCTGATCAAATGTTATTGGATATTAAAATTGCATTACTGCAAGCATTAATTGAGGATTTAATATGTTCCCTAATTAAAATTTGGTGGAAGGAAGTTCATCATATTTAGAAATACAGTATTAAAATCCTCAGAAACTTAATAAAATTATACATCAGAATATCTTCTCAGAAATTAATGATCCAAAATGATATAGTCAGATAGGAGTCTGGAATTCTGAAGGTCATTTGGAGTCATAAAAATGCAGTTTTCAGTTTTATGACTTCAGAACAATAATAAGGTTGAGAAGAATCTGGCAGGAAGAAAAACTCATCTGCTACACACAGCAATTAGTATAGTAAGAAGTCACAGGCTGGTATGTAGTGAGAATTTTGGAATTTTGGTTTCTTTAAAAAAACTCAGGGCTTTTATAGGAATATATTTTTTGTTTTAATCCTAGGTGTGGAATATGAGACTGCTTCAGATCGTCCACAGCAGCTGACTATGATTTGCCTTGTGCTCTAGCAGAGGTGTAGTTTTGCCAATTGCAGATTTTTTCTGTGATTGTGTGATATTTTGAATTCCATGGACTTTTTAGAGGGTTATAAGCACTAGGGCCCTAGAGACAGTGCTGGTTGTTGGTTGGTTGTTATTGATTGTGGTTTTTTAAAGTAGTCATGTACAAAGAAGAAACAAAAAGAAGAAATTAGATATCCTGATGGTGAAAACCTAACTTGCCCAAAGGAACTCAATGATCTTAACCAGCAGGAAGTAGTCTGATGATGAAGTCGTCCCCTTTTTGATTCCTGACTTTATTCAGGAATTTCTTTCCTTTCCTTTCTATCCATTTTGCTCTTTTATCTGGGTTGAAAGGATGAAAGAAAAGTTTGGAGAGGTGTGGAAGGAAGCAGAACCCACAAATTAGCAAAGACTCATTACATTGGTGGCATAGGCAGAAAGCAGGTCTGGTAGATGTGTGTGTGACAAGTGATGGACCAGGTAGGGCAGGAAAGAGATTTAGTTGGTGGGAGAAGTTCAGGAATGCAAAGGAGGAAAGAACAGAATTATCAGAAAGAAAAGTGCGTGTGTGTAGTGTGTGTATATATGTGTGTGTGTGTGTGTGTGTTTGTGTGTGTGTCTCATAATGGTGGAATACATTCAAAAGGAACATAAACCTCAGGAAGCAGTGTGCTTGGTCACTGAAAGAAAAATCAAGTGGAAGATTCTATCTGGAATTCCAGGTAGAGATTACCACAAGAGTGGGCACTGAACTTTATAGCAGCTAAATATGCTTCAAGGTTAACATTTTTGAATCCTATCACCTTTGATGATGGATTTGATGGAAAAATTCAACTAGAAAGTAATGATAATATTAAGAAATGTATTGGTCTTTGGGACCTTAAAAGAAAATTGTGGATATCAGAGTCCTCTTAATACACAGTCAATTTAGCATTATCTTGTCTCTCAAATAACAAGGCTCTCTACATTATCATTCACCAACCTCCCTATTACTTCTAGAATTCATTGGCTTCTACCATGGTGTACCATTAGCTCTCTCTATCTTAATCATCTCCCTTTTCAAACCGAGTCACGGGTCAAGATGGAAGTCTTCATTTGTATTTGGACATAAGCACTGTGGAGTGATTATGCATATGTGTGGGTTGTGCCTTTCAAATCATCTTTTTCAAGTAAATAAGAAATCTCTATAATAAAAATAACAAAATAGCAAGGAAAGAAATGGAAGACAAAATAATGAAAAAGATTGATGATCACTGGTTATACAAATATTGTTAATGTATCTGTATTACCACTTGGTTGCATATTCGATGAAATCCCTATAGATATACCAATGTATTCTTCATAGAATTTGGGGAAAATGATCCTAAATTTTATATGGAAGCACAAAGGATCTAAATAATAAAAGTGATTTTGAAGGAAAGGAACAAAGCTGGAGGCATCACACTACGTGATTTCAAGACATATGACAGAGTCATTGTGAAAAACTAGCATGACACTCATATAAAAAACAGACATGTGGACCTAAAAGACAACAAAGATTGCAGAAGGAAATCACTTTAGTTTTATTACCATGAAGAGAACAAGGTAACATGAACAAGGTAACTTATTGTCTTAGGGTTTTACAGCTGTGAACAGATACCATGACCAAGGCAAGTTTTATAAAGGAAAACATTTAATTGGGGCTGGCTTACAGGTTCAGAGGTTCAATCCAGGGACTTTCATCGAGGTGGGAGCATAGAAGCATCCAAGCAGGTATGGTGCACGAGGAGCTGAAAGAGTTACATCTTTATCTGAAGGCTTCTAGAAGACTGACTTCCAGATAGGTAGGCTAGCCCATGCCCACAGTGACATACTTCCTCCAACAAGGCCACACCTACTTCAACAAGGCCACACCTCCTTAACATGCCTCTCCCTGGGCCAAGCACATTCAAACCACCACACTTATTAAATATAGCATTTGATTTGGGGGCTTATGGTGGGAAGTATGGCAGCAGGCAGGTCTGGATGGCACTGAAGCAGTAGCTGAGAGCTTACATTTGATCTACAAGCATAGGAGAGAGAGAGAGAGAGAGAGAGAGAGAGAGAGAGAAAGCACTAAGTGGGAATGGTATGGAATTTTGCAGTTTCATAGCTCACTTCCAGTGACACAGTTCCTCCAACAAGGCCACACCTTCTAATCCTTCCCAAACAGTTCCACCAATTTTGGACCAAGTATTCAAATATATGAGCCTATGAAGGCCATTCTTACAAACTATCACAGAAACCATTTAATTATAGCCACCAGCACAGCAAAAGCAAATGTTGGGAAAAAGAAAACTCTTCTAGAAATACTACCAAATTGCCATGTGCAGAAGATTGAAACTTGACTCCATATCTTACCTTCTATAAAATTCAACTCCAAGTCAAAGACCTAAACGTAGGACTTAGAACTATGGAATTACTAGGAGAAAATACAAGTGAAATACTTGAAGGAATTTGTATAGACAACAAATGTTCTTTTGTACATGACTTATACAAGGAACAGATTGAAGACTAGACAAATGAGACTACATCAGGTCAAAAAGTTTTCATAACAGCAAAGGAAATAGCCAAAAGAGCAAAGAGACAACTACATAGTAGAGAAAGCCTCTGACACTTCATCTGGCAAAAATTGAATGTTTTTAATGTATATGGGGCTCCAAATTTGACAGTGAATATACTGAGCAACCAGTTAAAACACGGTCAAGTGATCTGAATAGACACTTCTAATAGAAGTGGACTCTCAATAAATAACATGTACTGAGTATCATTAGCATTAAGGGAGATGAAAATCAAAGTTATAACCAAATGTGATCTTACCCTCAGCATTCTATGAACACTGCTCATAAAAATAGCCAAGTTCTCACAGATGTACAAGTCTCAATGTAGGAGCACAGCTTAGGTCCACCGAGCCTCACTGCCCATAGCTACAGAGCAGACACCACAGTTCCTACCTCGCTGGTCCTAGCAAAACACTGCAAGGACATAGAATACATACAACACACAAGAAACTGCAGTCCCCTTAGAAAGTGCTTCATCCTGTGTGTGGAGACAATAGGGATGGGGAGCTAGACAAAGCTTTTTTCATCTCTTAGGCGTCTCTTCTGAAATAGTTCTTGACTAACCTTGGCCTGACTTCAAAGACATACCATTAATAGGAATATCAAAGCATCTCCTCTTGTTGCCAAAAATGTATAAGGTGAGGCCACACATCTAATTACCAGCCAAGTAGGTAAAAATAATGCAAAACTAGAAAGTTGTCTTTCCAAGCATCTTCATTCCAGGCAAAGGCATCAGCTCTGTCTGGTGGAGATACTTTAAAAGACAAGCCGAGATGCAGCAATTCACAGCTGGCTCTGGTAGATGAGAACAGAAGACACTGGTAGAGGGGGTCTATGGATTTTTGAAGAGCTGGGTGTTAAGGTAAGGACTCTCTTTATTTTCCCCACCCTTCCATACAATGCACATGTTGCAACTTTGGTTTTTCCTGAAATCTAATCTACATCAAATAACACCGGCCTCGGTTCAACAAAGATCAGAGGCAGCCTCGAATGAAGAACCTTGTTCCACAACTCCCCCTTTTAAGATAAAACATCAGAAACTTGCTCATGTTCAACTACTGATGCCTGCTAAAGAAAGGGGGGCTCTTATCTTGTGTGGTGTGGCCACAGCTTCTTCAGTGTTCAAATATAACTTCATTAGGTTCTTCATTAAGAACTGAGAAATCTTGGGGTAAATGGGTGAATATCATCTATTTAGGACTACAAGTAAACATTGCATCTCTTTGAGAAAATTCCTAATGTGTCAAGGAATATAATTTATGCAATAAAGCTACCTTTTGGCTTGAAAGAAGGATCAGATTGGACTTTATTAGGTATTCTGGTCTCTAGTTCCTAAGTTACCATTGGAGCTATGTACCTTTGGGGGGAAGGGGATAGGGAAAGAGGACTGAGTGATGATTTTGCACCTGATTGGTCAAGTATCTCAGCTCTAGGTCATGTCTACGACTATAGAAAACTCCCCGTGGTGGTTTCATCCTTGAGGATGAGAAAGGTGTTATATTGAAAGCAAGAACTGAGCCCTGGTCTTTGGGAGACATAAGATCTCTTATTCCTCCTACTGAATTAGGTCAGAGAAACCCCATACCCCTTCTCAACCAGAAACCCACACAGAAGGTTGATTTCAGAGAGATTAAATGGAGTATTTTTATTTAACTTTCAGTTTTCATAATTAAATTGGTGTCAATATGTACTCAAACATTAATTACACTCTAATGTAACTTAACCTCTGTTGAAATCCAGTAGACAGATGGTCTTTGATAAGGTTTACTAATTTAAACATGGGGAAGAAAAAATAAGCAGGAGCTGGGAAACAGAAGGTGGGTTAAATGGGCCTCAGGAAAAACAAATTCTAGTTTGAAATAATCAAATCAGGACAGAATAAATGAACAAACAGGCCTGTCAGCTTTTTTGTTTTGTCTGTTTGTTTGTTTACTTTGACATTGCCCTTTGATAAGGGAAGCCCATGTTCCTGGATTTTTGCTTGCTGCCTGATTATGTTTGCATCAAGGGAAAGCTGAGACAAGAAAAACATTTTTAGAGAAGTGGACAGTACCATAGCCTTTCCTCTATGCTCTGGATGACTTGTTTTCCAGATGTAGCTCTACAAAGGACTGGATGGCTCACTGTCGAAAAAGTAGAAACACACTTTCCTAAATCTTAAATTATCCCTCCACTAGTTTACATAGCATGACACTGGGAAGATGAGCCTTGTGTCCTGTTGAAAGTGTAACTTCAGAAGGTTTTATGATGATTACATGTTATGCATATCTTTGAGTGTGGCTTAAGCAAATTTGTCTCTGAAGGATTTTTCCATATAGTTTTCAAATGGAGATATAGGCATGGAAGTCTAAAACTCTTCTTTGTCATCAAGGTGAATTTATTTTGACCCTTTGAATGAATGACTTGCCACATTTAATCTGTCTCCTAATTGGGGTTGTAAAGCTTCTCCTTCAGAGTGGTACCCATGTGTACCTAAGCTATTTGGCCTGTACCATGGACAGGGTACTTGCTATGCCTAAAAATGTCTTATCTGGACACTGAATAGAATGAGGATTGATCTATTCATCCAGCAGGGAACAACTTTTGTGGTCACTTAGGGACTGACAATAATACTTGTTTGGCAACATTTATACCATGTGCTTTTATATATATCATTTCATGGGTCTCTTCCCACAATCCTGTATGTCAAGTGTCTATTTTTACATTAATTTAAAAAATAAAGCGACCAATGCCCAAGACAGCCCTTTGACTTGTCCTAGATCCACAGTACTAGGTAGTGGAGTAGATGTTAGAAATGGGTCTTTCTGGATCCCTGTTGCATCCTCCTCTGTAGGACACTTCTTATCTAGAGCATCTAGGTCTCATGTACAGTCTGCTTACAGTAACTGAAAAACACTTTCGTCTACATTTGTCCTTAGAGGAAGTGATATTCAAAACAGCATCCCAGATAAGAATCCTGCCTCAAAATTGCTAATCAAATCTGGACTGATAGGATGTCAGTTCTTCCTTTCATTCTAATTACAAAACTAAGCTGTAATTAATACATAAAAGATGATGATTACACTAAATTAGACAACATATGAAAGGAATCAGAGTTTTAGACTGTGCTCCAATGCTCGTTGTACCTTTAAGAAGTACAGTCCTCTAATAAGGCATTATTGTGTTAATGGACTATCTAGATGCCATTCATGATCTTTGCGTTGATTGTTTATACTCAATATCTGTCTCTCATTCTCCAATGAAGTAGATTCCTACTCATCTTCCCATATTCTTCCCTTCTTCTACCATTGTGTCTTTATTACTTTCTTCCACAGGGGAACATAAGACTTTAAATCAAAACAAGAGACAGAATAATAGAAGGCCTCACATCTGGCTTCCTAACTCAGCAACAAAATCTCATATAATACCTCAAAAGAGAAGCCATCAAAGAGGCATAAAGTAAACAATAAACATGAAAAAACAATAGAATATTTGAAATGGAGAAGAATATCTCAGTCAGCAGACACTGACAGTTTCATGACAGTTGTCCTGGGAAAAATACATCAGAAAATAAATTTTCTTATAGGTCTTCCTAAATGGAGAAGTGGACATCATGATACTTCAAAAAAGACCCCTCTGCTTCATTGGCAGCTAAGGCTGAGGACAATGTTTTATCAATGGACCCAGGGAACTGGAGTGGTGTGCCTAGAACAGCGATAAAAGGACTTGTATCTTTGACAGATTTCACTTAAAATTCCAAGGAGGTTGATTGCTCTATCCAACCTGCAATTCATATTACCAAGAAGGTTGAGAGGATCAAGAAACTGGCTTACTGGGTTGTTTCCAGCTTCCAGCTATCATAAATATGGCTGCTATGAACATAGTGGAGCACATGTCTTTATTACATGTTGGAGCATCTTCTGGGTATATGCCCAGGAGTGGTATAGCTGGGTCCTCAGGTAGTATTATGTCCATTTTTCTGAGGGTCCGCCAAACTGATTTCCAGAGTGGTTGTACCAGCTTGCAATCCCACCAACAATGGAGGAGTGTTCCTCTTTCTCCACATCCTCGCCAGCATCTGCTGTCACCTGA
>CM052715.1:61195240-61267057 GCA_028551405.1 Uromys caudimaculatus
GTGTTCTGTTTAGGAACTTTCCCCCTGTACCCAGGTGTACAACCCAGATGTCCCTCATCAGAGGAATGGATACAGAAAATGTGGTACATTTACACAATGGAGTACTACTCAGCTTTTAAAAACAATGACTTAATGAAATTTGCAGGCAAATGGATGGAACTTGAAAATATCATCCTGAGCAAGGTAACTCAGTCACAAAAGAAAGAACATGGTATGTACTGACTGATAAGTGGATATTAGCCCAAAAGTTCGCAATACCCAAGTTTCACTTTACAGTAACTGCTGGACTGAGAGTGAGGTCCCAGATGGAGGAGTGGGAGAAGGGACTGAAGGACCTGAGAGAGTTTGCAGCCCCATGGAGGGAGGAAAAGTGTCAAATGGCCTGACACCCCCCCCCCCAGTCCTCCTGGAGGCTGGACCACCAACCAAAGAATACACATGGAGGGACCCATGGTTCGAAACACATATGTGGCAGAGGAGGGCCTTGTTGTCCATCAGGGGAGGAGAGGCCCTTGGGCCTGAGGGTGTTAGAGGCCCCAGTAAAGGGGAATGTCAAGGTGGGAATACGGGAGTGGGTGGGTGGGTGGGTGGGAGGTGGAATACCCTCATAGAGGCGGGGAGGGGATAGGGGGTTTCCAAAGAGGAGACCTGGAAAGGGGGAAACATTAGAAATGTAAATAAAGTATCTAAAAAATAAAAATAAAAAAAAGATAAATAAAAAAGAAACTAGCTTACTAATTCAGAAAAATTCAACTCATACTTGGCTAGCTAATGCTGTAATCAGGTTAGCTTCAAATGAGACTGTCAAGTTTGCATCCAATTAGATCTCAATATATCAAGTTGGTTGATGTTTCAGCCCAGAAACAAAATTAAAGGTCACTTGGAAGGCAAAAACTGTTTTCCCCTAGATTTATTTTTATCCCACCCTGTACCAAGAAATAGTTCAAGGATGAACTCTGGTGTCTCTTATTCTATAGTGCTTACCTTTAGAGGCAAGAATGCTAGCTTATTTGTCCTTACTTCCCCCAGAGCCCTGTGCCAAGCCCATGGGTAGATAACAGATATGTACTGAATAACATGTCTAATATCCATTGAATGCATATTGAACCCAAATAGAAAGCAAGTCTCCAAAAAGTAACTCGAAACCGAGTTTGACAAAGACAGTTAAGCAACAATGACTAAAAGCAGTGAGCGTCCCCTCCTCACTCCATCACCGCTTAGTGTTTCTTCTTGCCTTAATTGGGTTCACAATAGCTGCTATGTCTAGTACAGTTCTTTCTTTCATTCCACAGATAGTTAACATAGAAGTTACCTCAATAGCCCATGGTTGAGTGGCTGAAAAATAGGATCTAACAAAGCGTTTCTTGGATAAGAGACAGCAAAGTGGAAAAGTCTATACATAGTGTTTCGCCTACTTCTGTGGTCCTTCAGATAGTCTCCATAGCCAACACGATTAATGGTGCAAAAATCAGTTATCAAGGCGGGAAGGCAGGCTGTGGATAGATAAGGCTGCAAAGACGGGCAGAACATGACATGCCTCGCTGGATGGACTGATGGAGAGGATTGGCATTACTTCCGAGAAATGTGCTGATTCTTATCCAGTGCTGGTTGTGCCCTGACCTTTTCTAAGAAAACACATCGAGGAAAATGTAACAGACTCGTAGTTCTCCCTTTCAGACACAGGAGGCTACAGAGGAGTGCAGAGAAGGCATAGCTCAAAGCCAGTAATCTTATATCACTGTATGGCCACCCCCAAAGGATGCTCATTATGGTTACTGTCACTACCGAGACTGCAAGTGGAGGCAAGAGGGACATGGAGGGTTGTGAGCAGCTGCATTTCCACAGATGTTCCTCTCTTGCAGGAAAGTATACTTCAAAAAATGTGTGTTGATTACATTTAAAGGGGATGTACAGTGAATGGATAATGGCAAAACAAGTTTTTTTTAAAAAATCCATTATTCACATATACACACAGATGCACACACATCATATGTATATAAAATACCATCTTCCGTTGGTCCATAGAAGCATGGAAGGAGACTGCACTGTGTCACAAGTGCTGCCTAGCCTGGGGACACAATTCCATCTTTACTCGCCACATGGCTCTGAGCGAGTGAGTTTTCCTATTAGCCAGTTTCCTTCTGGTCTCACGGCAACCTGTTCGTCCTCTGGAGATAATCAGTATATGTTTGTCAAATGGATAAAGGAATTATGACAAATATGATGCTTCACTAAGAACTCATCTGAACTAAAGAATGTTTTCTGCTTTCAAAATGTTCAAGGATATGTGTGTGGATCAAATATAAACTCTAAAATGAACTGAGTTTCCTAAACTAAATTTTATGCATGCTAAAAAATGTTTGATTAAAAAACACAAAGGGGTTGGAAAGAGAGCTATGATCAACAAACTTGGGAACATAAAGTTAAACAAATTGGCTCAATTTTTTATCGAGAACTTCATGCATGCATATAATGTATTTTATGAAATCCACAGCCTATTCCCCCTTTAATTCCTCCCCCATTCCCCCCAGTGCACACCATTTTCCCCTCCTAACTTGCACTCTTGTATTGGAAACACCGGAGTCCACTTACTGCTGCCCGTATGTGCATGGGTGTAGGACCTCTACTGATGCATGGCTGGCCTCTCAGGGCCTGCATGCCTGAAGAAAGCCATCCCCTCCCCTAATTTAGTATAAGTTGCCAATAGTTCTTGGGCTACAAATGACTTCATAGACCCTTCCCTCATCTGTGCTAGCAATATGGCAGACTTGGTCTTGTTCAAGTCTTGTCTATGCAGTCATGGCTGCTATGAATTCATGTGTGCAATGACGTCTTGTCCCACAGTGTTGTTCTGAGGTAGATACCCACTGCTTCACCGGGCTCTTACAGTCTTCCTACCTCCTCTTCCATGATGATCTCTGAGTCCCGGGGAGGGTCTATATAATACAAATATCTCACTTAGAACTGAGCACTCCACAGACTTTTAGACTCAGTACTCTGATCATTCATGGGTCTCCATATTAAATGTCATCTACTCAAAAAGAAACTTCTTTGACTAAGGTTAAGAGATCACTAGGTGTGAATATAAAGAGAAGAACTTGGGGTAATTTGTGTTAGATTCTCCCTTGGGTTCTTAGGAGGCACCCACGGGTTAGTTTGATTTTTGAAGCAAGATTCTAAGTTTTTAAGATATTGATATGTACTGTGTATTTTCTTTTTACAAAGGTGTTATCAAATGTTTTTGGCCTAAGGGATTGTATGCTGTGTATGCTGACAAAGCTTAGCAGAATGCAATGTATTTTCTTTACAAAGAAACTACACCTAGAAATTAAGGGAAGAAAAATAATTTAGGTCAGACTTCACCTATATATATAGCCTGGAACTAATTTTCTTGAGTAAAATCTAATACCTAGCTGATTTTCCATATCTATATCTATATATATGTATATATATGTGTGTGTATGTATGTATATATTGTATGTATATGTATATGTATGTATATGTATATATATATATATATATATATATACACTGTGAATTACTGTTATTATTTGCTATTATATTGCAGGCTGGAGAGATAGTTCTGTGGTTGTTTGCCATGCAAGAGTTAGGACCAGAATTCCAGCCCCGGAACCCATGCAAACGCTTCCCATCTACTTAAGAAAGAGCCTCTTCCTCTGTTTCATTGTCTCTGCTTCTTGTACGTTCACACATATGTTTTATTATGTATCTTCCCATTACACTGAACATCACAAAGACAAGATTTTGCCTGTTGTGCTTTTATCTTTTTCTCTAGCACCTGAAATGTATGTTATTGAAATCTTAATAAAAAATGAGCACATGAATGAATGAATGAAAAGAGAAAATAGAACAGCTGAATAAACACTGAGCTGTAACTCACCTAAGTGCACAGCAGGTCAAACTGTGGAAAGTGTCTGTTTAATGATGCAATTGATGCCTAAACAGCTTTACAATTCTCCTTCAATTTATTTTTTGTTATCGATGTGTATTCTGGCTCATGAGTACATATGTGGGTTCACATGTGTATGGGTGATATGTGTGCAGAAGCCTGAGTTGACAGGAGGATCTTCTTTGCCTGTTCTCCACTGTCTGTATTCAGGCAGGGTCTTTGTGCACAGAGCTGTCTGTTCCAGCTCAGCTGGCCAGACAGCTTGCTCTAGCAGTTTTTCTTCTCTACCTCCTGCTCTGGCCCAGGGTGCTACGGTTTTGTGAAACAGCCAGACATCCTTCAGATTCGCATCTTGAGGGTGTATTGCAAGTTGAATCATGTTGAAGTGGGTGGGGCAGAACAGCAATAAAACATATCATTGGTCCAGAAATGCTTGCATAGGACACCATCATAAGGATCAGTGAGGCCCCAGCAGAGATGCACAGGACCGTAACACTCCTCCGAATGAGTGTCTGACCTCAAAGTTCTTTTTCTGAACTTACAGGATCAACAACGTACCTAGTACATCTAACGAGCCCTGGTACTCATCTACATCAGCTTCTCACTGCATGAGCAACGTGTGACCAGCCTGGTCTGTCCCACAATAACACGGTTCCAGCCTCATTGTTCCAATGAAGTTATCAATTTCCCATAAGACTTATTTGGAAAACTCTATTTAAGGAGAAAGATTAATAATCAAATGACATAATGGAGATTCATCCCGACCAGGTATAATTGCCCCACAATGCACCCCTTTCTTGCACCATAATGAGATCATGTGCAAAAGCCTAAATTATGTAAATGAAAAGGCCCCACTAATACTGATGAAATATTCCTGGAGTGTTACACTTGACAACCTCAAAGTACATTTCACACTGCTAATGACTTCATCACTAACACAACTGCCATGAGTCAAGCAGTTACCATGGCAACACCCTAGTACAGCTGTTTACCTATATAAAGTATTGCACCTACTTAGTTGCATATACAGACAGATCACTAGATTCCTAGGTACTGAAATTGAAATAATTCAATTTTCAATGTCTCTCTTTATGAAGTGATTCTGCCAGCTATAGGGATTAGCATATCAATGTGACTTTGACAGGGGTTGCTGCAAAAGACATATTTTGCAGGCACTTCATGTCAATTAGAGCTCTAACTGTTTCATGGAATAATCATTCCTGCCAGATTAAGGTCGGGCTGCAAGGTAATTTAATTGGTGCCATTATATGAAGGAAAAAATGCTCTAATAGACTGCGTACACTGTCTCTGCCAGGAAAGGGAGGGCTGCTCAGAGAAAATGACTGAAAAGCATTACCTTCTTAGCCATTTAGAAGGATTTAAAAACATCACATAGGCCAAGATGAGAGCCTCTGAGATGTTATTTCCTGAATTATTGAGAAAGAGAGCTCCAAAGGAGAGAAGGGATTTGGGCCAGTTTGTGTTTTTTTCCCAAAAGGGTATTGTTTTGGTTTTCCTTTCAAGAATCAAGAATAGCGCAATGACAGTTCAATCGATCTGTCACTGCAGCTCCGGCAGAAGCTTGGGAAGGTAGGGCCATATTGGCAGGGACAGCTGTTCTTGGACAGGGCAGTAGGGATGCATAAAGATGGCTTAGAAGGCCCCCAGGCCAGAGCGGTTCAACCACTTCTCCCTCTCCATGGAGTATCAGGCATCTCTTTCCTCTCTGGCCCTTTGTGGTTAATATTTTCTCACACAGTACCCATTGCCTATGGAACTGTTCACATGATCTCTTGCCTCTCCTACTTATGTGTTAGGAGAAAATGGCTTAACAAGAGCAATGTGTATCAGCAGCTAATGTTCCAAATTTTGTTGGAGACAAGGTAGAGGAAATATGTGCAGAGGGAAGATTAATGGCCCGGAAGGAATGCTGTGTCACCAGTAAGGCCATTAGGTCAACCGTGCTCACCTGCCCTTCCCACAACTATGCGGTTACTTATGGGAGAAATAAAAATGGCAGTCTCATCGTCGTTTCTGTTTTTATGGTAACTTCTCATTTATAATAGCATCTCAAAGAAGTGTTCTGGTTCTGTTGAGGTTTTGCACATGCTAAAGTACGAGAAAGATTAATCTGGCAGTTAATCCCACAAGACTTCGTATGATTAGTAATTGGTTTGTGTCTTCATGATGCATGTCTTCACCTTAGCTGCTTGAGGAAAGAAATGGTCTCTTTCTGTGTCTGCAAACACATGAATACCGATACAGGACCCATGTGGTAAATACTCTGAGTTCCCTTTATTTTTTATTACATTTGTTTTCTGTTCGTGTACATGGGTGTGACTTAGTGTGGTATGGCGTGCATGTGGGGGTTGAGAACAACATGGGGCAGTTGTTTCTCTCCACCATGTTGGTCCTGGGGATGAAACTTAAGTCATCAGCCTAGGCTATAAGTCTCATGGACCATTTCTCTGGCCCAGTCTTCTCCTCTCTAACATTCATTTATTTTATTAGCACACTTAGTTGTATAAAACAATGGGATTCTTTGTGATATCTTCACACATGCATGTAGCGTGCTTTGCTCATATTTACTTCATTACTCTCCTGTTTATCCTCCCCCGATCTCCTTTTATTTCCTAATAGTAACGTGTGTGTGTGTGTGTGTGTGTGTGTGTGTGTGTGTGTGTGTGTGTGTGCTCACATACCAACTGACCAGATGTCAACCTTGGATGTTATTCTATAAGCAGTTATCCTTCCCTTTTTCTGAGACAGGTCTGTCACTTGGAGTTGGGAGTCATCCATTTGGGTGGGTCACACCACTCTGCCCAGCTTTTTACATGAGTTCTGAGATCACACCACTTCGTGCTTACATAGCACGCAGTTCAGAGACCGAGCTATGGTCCTTTCCCACCACGCCCCACCTCCCCTCTTTTAACATTCACCAATGAGAATAGAAAACATTTTAAAAATATCCAAGGAGAAAGCGAATCTTGGAGGAGGTAGCGCATACAAAAAACTTACTGCTTGCTGAAGACCATCTCTGAAGTACCCAGTTCTCCAAATTTGTGAAGCAGTGTGAATTTGTAAGTGGCAGTGCTGTCCTATAGAAGTATAATGTAATTTACATACAAAACTCAAAATTTTCAAGGAGACACATTAACAAAGTGAAACGTATAGATTAAATTAATAATATTTAATCACATTAAATAATTATATTAATGACTAATAGTGCTTTATTTATTTAAAATATTTTAATTGGATTAATATTTTATTTAACCTAATATATCAAAAATTGCATACTATCATTGCAACAAGTGTCAATATGAACATTACTAGTGATATTTTACATTCTTATGTCAGGTCTTTGGAACCTATCATGTGTCTTACTTTGGCATCTCACTTGGAATTGGTCACATTTCAAGCACTTCATAGCCACATATGACTATTGGACAGTATGGGTCGGCGATCTCATTGCCAGTCAGCAGCAGACTGGGACTAGTGTCCACATCCCCTAAGACTTCATCTGAGATTCTGTTCACTATACAAGGTGAAAGCAAAGGATTTTCTCAGCGTCACCCCCACTCTTGCTGTTTCTCGCAGTGTACCCCAGCTAGCCTCTGCAGTGAGCTGAAGTCAGATGATGTTTCTGACAACCTAATCACACAAAGCCTCTGAGAAATCTCACAAGAAATCCTAACACTGTAGACTTAAAATAGTGCAAAATAAACTTCTCAAAGTTGATGGGGGAGGGGCGATGAGCTGCAGCTTGTCAAAAAATATGTATCATAAACTCATTGGTTCTTTCTATTTTGTCAGCTAGGGAGGCGATACTCTGGACTTCTGCATTTCTGTGTCTTGGTGTAAGTAGCTCATCTGGCTCCCTGGTGATCTGTTCAGCTTCTCCAGGTCTTACCTCTGACTTTGACAGTAATGATTTAATCTGACTAATGTTACAAGAAGACAAAAATTCTATCCATGAACAAAATATTTCTGAATGTGAGTTGGCTACTCTCATATACTTCTCCTATACACTGAAGAGAAGGAAAACCACAGAGAAATAAAGCAACTGGTTCAGAGCCATTGCAGTAGACAGAAGGGGAGTTTGCACTGGAGTTTGGTCCCTGAGATCTCAGGATGGTGAAAGATAGCATTGAGGGTATTTCAGTAGTTACTGCAGTCAGGAAAGGCCAGGGCAAGCTGTGTTAGTGCAGTTCCTGTGTGGATGGAAAATATAATATTTTATCCACAGTGTCTTCTGCCAAAGTAGTGGAGGACTTGGGGAGGAGAATGGCTGAGAAAAAGAATGAAGAGATCGGATGACCCCATGGCTCAGTAGACTAAGTCACACCCAGGTGGTAAGAAGGAAGTACACATGAGAAAGCAGAGGACCACAGAGCCAGGAAAAGTGAAAGTCTGTGACGAGGGACAAAGCAAGGCAGAAAGAAACTGGATCTGTGGTTCCCCATGGACACTCTGTAACATCAGTGTTCTTTCCTTAACCCCAGTCAAACCTTCAGAGTTGAGCTACAGATGGTGACCGCTTCCTTTCCTGTCGCTGGAACTCTCCTGTGCTAACAAGACCCTCTTCCTGTAGGGCAATGACGTACTGTTCATCACATGGCCCTGGACTCCTGGCATCCGGCCATTGGTTTCTCAGGGGTGACAAAGTGACAATTAATATGTTGTTCATGCAAATTGTAATTTATCTTAAAATATTCACCCCATTCTCCCTCTTTCTAATTCAAGTTAGCAGGTAATTCGTCCCCAAACAATAAACGGTTTTCTGAGCAGGTTATACTTCACTCTGACAGTTTAGACATGGGTAAACTGAACTGGAGAAACACTGCTTTCCAGATGCTACTCCGTGGGGGGAAGATTTTTTTGTCTCTGTTGGTTAGCTTATTTTAAAAGAGAGTGTTCAAATGACTCTCTATAGGAGAAGGGATTTTTTAATGAACAAATCTTGTCCATCTCCACTGAACAATGAGTACACCCAGATAGCCACTAGGAATAGTGATGCATTTTGATGTTACCCTGCTTTCATACTGGGCTGGGTGGCCTGTTTAAGATATAAGTTCCCATTCGGAAAGCCAAAGTCTTAAAAGGTGTACAAGATGCCCAAGCCCCTCCATAATTTCTACATCTGCGAGCATTGTCACATTGTAGATGGTAATACACAGACACAAATATGAAAGGGAGAATTATGAATGCATTAGAATCATGAATGACAAAGAAAATTCTTTCAGTCCTTCAGATTCTATGAGGGAACAGTAAAAGTGTGAGGTAAATAAAGGAATATTAAGAACCTAGAGCCTCCCTTAGTCTTCTATAAAATGAGAGTAGTTTGCTTATTCTCAGGACAAACTATTGAATCTAAGAAATGAAACATGTTCTTTCAATAAAGGAGAGGGGTATAGTACAGTTGGAGCTTTAGACATGTGTAGACATTATACTAGCTAGCATGGACGAGGAGGCTTCAGTAGGCAGCAATCACATTTAAAGTTTGACCTATAATAATCCAAACTCCTCTGAGCATTTGCTTAAGTTCATGTGGAGCACAACTGAAGATATTGAACCATGGTGTCTTAGTCAGGGTTTCTATTCCTGTACAAACATCATAACCAAGATGCAAGTTGGAGAGGAAAGGGTTTATTGAGCTTACACTTCCATGCTGCTGTTCATCATGAAAGGAAGTCAGGACTGGAACTCAAGCAGGTCAAGGAGCAGGAGCTGATACAGAGGCCATGGAGGGATGTAACTTACTGGCTTGCTTCTTCTCCTGGCTTGCTCAGCCTGCTTTCTTATAGAACCCAAGACTACCAGCCCACAGATGGTACCACCCACAAGGGCCCTCCCGCCTTGATCACTAATTGAGAAAATGCCTTACCGCTGGATCTCATGGAGGCATTTTCTCAACTGAAACTCCTTTCTCTGTGATAACTTCAGCTTGTGTCAAGTTGACACACAAAACCCAGCCAGTACACATGATGAGGAGGAGTCATTTAAATGTGTGCTGCTATGGCAAGAAAGGTGCATGGAAGTCCCCAAGTGAGAACCGAAGCATTTTCTAGAAAATTTGAGGAAGAAATAAGTCTTTGAAGAACACTTAATCAGCTATCGAATTCATAGAAATCTATGTTCAGATTAGCAGCTAGCTCCTTGGTGTAAGCAGGGAATCACAAAAGTAGAAGGTACCAATGTGTGGAGCTATTGAACACTGTGAGTTACTGGAGGGAACTTTTAAAGATATCATCGTCCAGGTTCCAAGTCAGACCAACTACATGGGAGCTAGTTTTAGGCAGTGACAGTTTTCAATTCTCCTAAAAGTTCTAATGGGAAGCAAAGTTGATAATTTCTACTCTGAGGCATGTGGGTAGCCCATGTGCCTTCCACCAAAAACCTTGAAAACATAGGCCCTGGGAAATGTCATCCATAAAACTCTGGCCCTAGTTTCCTATCATCAATCAGGAGATCTGTCTATCCTACAGAGCAGAAGAATGTCTGGCTAACAATCCCTGATTGAAAAGCAGCATTCAGTTCTGCTACCAGCTTTTCTCCTAGAGAACATCCCTCCACGGCCTCTGCATCAGCTCCTGATCCCTGACCTGCTTGAGTTCCAGTCCTGACTTCCTCTGGTGATGAACAGCAATGTGGAAGTGTAAGCCGAATAAACTCTTTCCTCCCCAACCTGCTTCTTGGTCATGATGTTTGTGCAGGAATAGAAACCCTGACTAAGACACTCTCGTTTTTCTGTTTGGTGGCGTGATCTTCTCTTTCTGTCTCCATTATCTCTTCATCAGAGCTGAGCTGGTGCCAGCACTATGCCCTGAACCTCTAGAACTGTGAGTTAAGTCAACCTATTTCTTAATGAATTTATCAGTTTTTGGTATCTCATTATAACAGCAGGAAATTTGGTAATACATTGTCCAATGGCAATATAATAAAAACTATGATATATGAACATATTTGATATTTACATTTTTCTCATAAGTACACTTAAATAAAACACTTGGAAAAATGTAATAATATATTTATTTTATCCATCATATCCAAAATATTATTTAAATATGCAATTAATATTTTTAAAAATTTAGTAAAATATCTAATTTTGTGCATTTAAATTTTAGTGTTTCTTTTATGCTTCTAGTACTTATCAGCTTAGATGTTTAAAACACTTGACAATCATGGAGCCTAGTGGCTCTGGGGTAGACAGTGCAGCTTATGGGGCTTCAGGAGATTGCAAGGTTCTTCAGGTCAGACAAGGATTCACCTGGGAGCACAGCTCTGCAAATGAGACCTCACAAAATGAAAGTGACCCAAAATTTTTACAGAACTTAGAAAGAGAAATATAAAAATAAAACTGAAATCTGTTAGGCAAGAATTATCGAAATCTGAGTAAGACAATCCTATATCCAACAGATTTAATAACATTTGAAACTGTTACACACATTGTATTTGTATGAAGTAGCATAGATTAGGAGACATTAATGTTTTGTGGGGTTTTGTATGATGTTAGATGATGACATATTAATACTTAATAGTTTCTACCTTTATTACTGAGAATGAGAACAGAAGTGTTCGGACAATTCCCACTGGTGATCTTCTCAGAATTAGATGGCAATGTTTCTTAGAACAGGTAGACGTTTTGTTTAAGGGTTTGGTGTCTATACTAGTTTCAATAGTACATCTAGTTCACCAGTCAGATATGTACAATGTGGGTAATTGTCTTAGTTAGGGTTTCTACTGCTGTGAAGAGACACCACGACTACAAAAACTGTAAAGAAAGGATTTATTTGGGGGTAGCTTATAGGTTTAGTCCATTATTGTAATTGCCTGGAAGTTTGTAGGCACACACGGTTCTGGAGAAGGAGCTGAGAATTCTACAGTTGGATCAGCAGGCAGTAGGAAGAGAGTACTTCTGGGCCTGGCATAATGTTCTGAAACCTCAAAGCCCTTTTTCAGTGACACATTTTTTCTAACAAGTCCACACATCCTAATCCCTGTCAAACAGTACCACTTCCTAGTGACCAAGCATCCAAACATAGGAGCCTATGGGGCCATTCCCATTAAAACCACCACAGTAATGACTAGTTATACTTGTGATGGGATGGAGAATGATGCAGACTCTGAGGTGTACCTGTACCCTTTGTTTTCTACTTAGTGCTTGCCCATAATTTCTAGTCTTAACATCCTACATGTACTTTATCATTTTTTATCCATTTAAAATTATTTGGCTGTTACATATACATATATATATTCATAATTATTATCCATTATCCATATGTATAATTTATCAGTCATATACATATGAATGTTATCTATTTATCATCTATATATCTTTCTATTATCTATCTATCTATCTATCTATCTATCTATCTATCTATCTATCTATCATCTATCTATCTAAAATGAATTTTAGACTTTTAAACAACCCATTCCTCAATACCAACCAAAACCATTCTTCTCAACAAATCATACACCTACATTCATGTCTTTTTTTTTATGAGATTCACTGAGTTTAATTAGAGGGTGATTGTGCCAACATGTGTGGGAAGTTATTTACTGGATCATGGACAACTACTTATTAGCCGCCATACCACTGAAGAGGACAATACTTCTTACCCTAAGAACCATTAATGGTCAAATGTCCCAAAAGAAGGTGTAGATCTCCATTCTACACTTTCTCATCCATGAAATACAATTGACAGGCCAGTCTTGTGCAGGCCTTGTATATGTGACTACAAGAGTAGTGAGCTTATAAATACAATGGCTATCTCATATATAGAAGTTTTTTTTTTTTGTAGTAGATCTCTTCATCTTCTGGGTATTATATTCTTTCCAGCCCCTCTTCCACAATGTTCTGTGAACCCAAATTTTCTCTCTATTGTGTAGTTTTCATTGAACCAGAAGGTGCTATGGTGGAAAAAGTCCATCGACAGTCTTATAATATTGTGAATACTGGGAGGTACAATATCAACCTGCTTGGAAAGATTTGTAAAGACATGTTCTGTGGTATAAAAGTGCCATGTCTGTCATGGAGGTAACCATCTGCTTTCTGATTATATCTGAGATTCATTTCGCAAGAACGAATTCATGTCTAGTTCTGTAAATCTGGTCAAAGGCTTCTGGTTGCAGAGGTCCTCGGTTCAAGAAGGGATCCTACTAATACTGTTTTGCTAAAATGTATGTCCTCATACTTTCTTCTAAACAGCAATATTTATATCCATATATTAGTGTACTGAGCCTTCAGCAGAAATGCTCTTTCCTATGACAGAAACAGATAACTAGCCAAAGGGCCAAAAATAAGTGATCATGGAGTGCTCAGCCCTGAACAAGACATCTCCACAAATACTTTCAAATATTCCCAGTGTTTAAAAACTTATTAATTATTACACAGATAAACAAAAGGCAAATCAAGAGTAGAAGGATGGTAGGAAGAAGACAAGGGAGAGATGGAGAATGAAGGAGAGAAGTGGAGGGAATTAATACAAAAAACAAAAGAGATAAATTAAAAAAATTAATATGAATGTAATCTACCCATGATGATTGGGGACATGCCTTGTATTTTGGAGTTACATCACTATAATTCATTTTAGGTAATGAGATGTGCTATGGACATAGAACTGATATCAAGCTTCACATTGTCCTATGCCAGAAATCCATTATATGTCTCTGCCTACAGGGACATGTGGAGAGAAAGCATTTAATTGATTTGTTAGAGTTAGTCCAGTGTTGGTGTGGTCTTCTAAGAGCTGAGTCCAGAATAGAATAGAGATTTGCTCTAGCTTGGAATAACTTCAGTTGGAGAAAACAACTCAAAGACACAAGGCAGCAGCCAGTCATCTCTTGAACCGGACCTCTCACAGAAGCTCTCCAACTGCTTCGTCTTCCTGTGCTCATAGTGGATTGACCACATGTTATTCCAAGCCAGCCATTACTGAATGCTTTACTGTTGTTTTCTGCTGAAGTTGTCACTTCTTCTGGAGCCAGGCATAAGGAGCAATGGCTCAGCAGGTCATTCAGTCCTCATTAGGCCAGCAGTGCCAACCTCTTGACACAAAGGTCTTCCCTGATACAAAGGAATGGAGCAGCAAAACTGGTCAAGATTGAGCCTTTCAGGAACAGATTCATGGAAAAGGATGATTTAAGACAAATTAGGGCACTAGATGCATGGGGGAGAAGTAGCCAACAAGCAAAAGTCATATAAAGGAGGAGAGGCAAGTCCTTGTAGCTCTGATGAGCACGTGTCCTCTGATTTACCTGCCTCTTGGTTTATTTATGCTCTGATGCATGTCAGTATAGTTTGACTTAGAAGCCAAACATTAACAGATAGTTTTCACCTTCTGTAAGGGAGTCCTGAACCTGTCACAGGCAGGATTGCTTCATTTTCCTAAGCACCAAGTGGACTTGTGTCTGCTACTGAAGCTATAGACATGTTTTGTTTTCAAGAAATCATGTTAAATTCCTCACCCCAGCATCTAAGAGAGGAGAGAGAATAGTGACAACCATTCTCTTGTTTCAACTAACAGAGTCACATAATTAAATTTTGATTAGAAAGGGCTTGAAAAAACAAACAAAAAAGGTCTAAATTTATTTCATATCTCTTTTTGCTTCTTTTCTTCCAATGATTTGAATGATCTCTAAGAACACGAATGATCTTCACTATATCATGGTAACTTGCAGTCCAATGATAATCTTGTCTGGTATGGATGACAGTGATGGTTTGCCCTGAAACATTAATGTTTATGCATGTACATACGTATGCATGGGATGCATGTGTGTGCATACATGGTACCAGCAGCATACCAATAAGGTGTCGGAGTGGAAGATGTAGCAAGTAAACTCCAAGAATAGCAGGGACACTGTGAAACCCCCGAACAGTGATTTGGAATTTAAATAGCAAGTGTTGAGAAGTGATAGGCAAAATAAACCTGGAAGACTGTTTGTGATACAGATGGGATCTGATGCTCTCCGAGCAGGGAGAAGTGCTGTCAGTATTTTGACAGACATAGAATGACTGCTTAGACTGATGTTTGGGCAGAACCGAGGCAATGTGAGATGGTGGGTTTGCCACTGAGAGTGTGTGAACTGGGGGAAACGGGATACAGAGAGGCGGGGGAACTGTGTGAAAGACCTGACAAGACTTTGCAGGGATTCTTCTCAGAGTGGAGAGGTGGGGCAGAAGTGGTGTGGAAATAAAGGCACAGTGATACAGGATGCCAGCTTCCTGGCATGTTGGTGGCTGTCAAAGGGAGAGGGAGAGAGCTGCCTTTACCAGGTTCTCCTCTTAGGGATTAATAAACAACAGGAAGAGGCAGAGGCCAAATGCCCAGGCCTTGCAGGGCAAGCACTACCCCCCTGCACTTGACTTCTCTTTGCCATTTGTGGTGAAGCAGGCTGGCTGAGTGTTCTGGGGAGGAAAACCAATGACAAACACCTCCCAGGAGGGTTGTGGCACAGAAGAGCTCAACTGGAAACAACCATACAGAAACATAGTGCTTATGTTTTGAGATTGGAGACTGTCACCCAGAAGGAATGTGGTATTTGGGATAGGGGTACAAAAATACTGTAAACTGAGGCCTTTGGAGCTGGAGACCCTAGTGCAGTAATGGAAATGTTCTTCCCTAATGTCGAGGCTCTCCCAGTCTATCTGTGGCTCTTTAGAACATTCGTGTGCCCCTGAACATGGGGAGACCCCTCATCTGTTTGACTCTACTGTCTGCACTAAGGTCCCTTCTCCCCACTACGTCCAATCTCCCTGGGGGTTGCAGTTTTGACTCTTGTTCAAAATGCCTGTCATTCAGAATTTGGGCACCCACAGGCAGGGGGCTGGCATAGCCACAGTAGCAGTGATGTCTGGAAAGCTCCTTTTAAGCCTTTCTTCTGCCCCCAAGAACCCTGTGCTCCTGGACACGTTGCTTTTCTTAAAGTTTGGTTCTGTTGCTTGAGTAGTAAACATTCAGTGTGAATAATGGGCTTGTTGCATCTACAGGCACAATTTTGTATGAAACCAGAGATGCCATTAAATATCCTTAATGCATAGGAGTGCCCTAGTTCAGCAAAATGTTAATGGAGCTTAGTAGAATTATCCTAAGCCTCTGTATTTCTTTCCTTCTATAAAATGGGTACCTATTTGGGGAATTTATGGTATGATGATGTAGAATAAAAATGGTTACATCCCATACAGTGAGTGCACAGTGGTAAGTGTCACACAGCAATCTTGCTGGCTGCAAATCAAATTGAGCATCTCACTGTCCCTTACAGGAATGCTAACATTGGCATATTACTTTGTAATCTCTGTCCTTTTTTGCTCATTGCAGTGAACTTTGGAGGCAAGTAAGCCAAAGTGTTAACTCTTGCCCAAGTCTAGTGCCTAACAAAGTTCATAGTTGGAATCCCTGGCTCTGAGGCACAGCTGGAGGGCTTTCAACCCTGGTGATTTTGCCTGCCCTGGGGATATTTGATATTTGATATGTTTAGGTACTGTGATGAGTTATATTGATTGTCCATCTGAGAGTATCTACAATCCCCTAAGGGACAAACTTTTGGGCATGGCTTCGAGGGACTGTCTAGATAGGGGTAATTTCAGTAGGATATCTATGGACAGCATTATCCCCTCTGTCTTGCAGGCTGAGATCCTTGGCAGAATAAAAAGAGAAAGTGATCTGAACACCAGTGTTTATCATGGCCTACTTTCTTAATGTGGACAGAGTGTGATAAGCCACTTTAAATCCCTACCACCATGACTGCCCAGCACAGTGGACCCTTGAACTATGAGTCAGAATAAACCCTTTCTCCGTCAGATATTTTTTCAGGGTGTTTTGTCAAGACAACAGTGATAGTACTAATGCCCAGACAATAGGTAGGCACTGATAGCACCAGGTAGGCAGGAAAAAGGGACACCACTGAGTATCACACAGTGTACAGACAAGTCCACAGAGGGAAATTATCTGACCTCGAATGGCACTTGTATTAGAAATGAGAAACTCTATGAGAACAAGGCATTTCATATCATTTCTACCAAGCTCAACAATGAAACAATGAACAAATTCCAGCAATTGCTCTATAAACTCAACATAGAACCATGACTGCTCCTGCAAAATGGACTGTATCAATTACTGTCTGTTCACTAAACTATAGAATCACAGTAACTATTAAAAATTAAAGTTGGCTAGGGAATTTCCTGACCATATATGTGACCTTATAGATTGAGGCTTCTTGGTTGGGGAACCAGCATGTCATGAAGACAGAAGGTTGGACAAGACTAGATTGCATTTGTTGGAATGTTATGGATCAATAAATGTTCATATAACTCAGCAGTTCTCAACCTATGGGTCACGCTCCCTTTGGGTGGGCATCGGATGAGCTTTTCAGCGGTGTTACACATCAGATATTCTGTATATCTGATTTTCACCTTACAATTCATAACAATAGCAAATTTACACTTAGGAAGTAGTAGTGGAACTAATTTTATGATTGTAAGTCACCACGATATAAGGATCTGTATTAAAGGGTCATAGTGTTAGGAAGGTTGAGAGCCGCTGATATAAATATTAGATATCTATAGAAGGCTGAAAAAGAGGCGTTTTAGGAAGAAAATTATGAAGACATTAGAATTTCTCTATCTCTTTACATTAGAGGTGGCTTGTATAAATCAAATTTGTATTATTCATGTTTTCTTATTTACCTTCATAACCTCTTTATTAGGTAGGAACTAAGTCTTAAGGGAAAAAAAAAACCCTATGTGTTTTATAAATTCCAAACCAGATAGTTTTAAGATTTCAACATTCTAGAGTGGATGTGTCCATTTTAAAATTGATGGCATTTTACAATTGATGTTGGCCTTTTGTTCTTCTATATTTTAACATATCTGAATTTAGGATGTATTGCTAAATTCTTGGCTTCTTAGATCCATAAAGTATGGTCATTTGTCCAGGACTTTACAACTTATAAATAGCAGAGCTGGAAGTCATAAGATGATATATATTATTTATTTCTAATCCAGCAAGGAAATTCAAGTGCAAGTGGGAGCTATCAGTCTTCTGGAAAAGTGAGCTAGGGAGTACTTTCTTCCTGAGATGACGGGATGGCTCTAGAGGGAGGCTAAGAAGAATGGTACATTCATGTTACTCTCTGCTTTTAGGGAAGCTTTAAATTTTTATTACATTTTTTATTCATTATTTATTTGGGGAGCATGTGTTGAGGTCAGAGGACAACTTGCAGGAGTCAGTGCTCTGCACCAGTTTGACTCGGGGGTCAAACTCAGGTCGTTAAGCTTAGGGCAAGTGATTTTACCTGATGGTCTGTCTCATCAGCCAATTTCAGGGAAGTTTTAAACCAGTGAAAGAGAATGATGAAAGGCATGGAAGGTTTGAGACTGTTGCTGTTGACAAGAAGAAACTGGATGCAGGTCTATCAGACAAGACAAGTAATTAAAAGCAACATTATATCATGATCACCGCAGCCACAGTGGGAAGTCATGTCCAGACATCAACCTTTAGGATAGCAGTTGTCCCACACACTAGTCCAGTGCTTCAGCATAACAGAAAATGACAGATCAATAAAATGACATTGGTGACAATACCCAGATAGCACCAATCCATGCTTAGGAATAGAATTCATTTTAAGTTTGTTCCAAATGGTATTCCAAAGTATGACTCAATGTTACTGTAGTTAGGGAAAGTCTAATACATATTTGTTTAACATAGCACTTTAAAAGTGAGTCGGGTAATACATCGTGGGTTTTCTCTGTCAGTACTACCAGTGCTTTGGTCTCACCGTAGTCTGTCTTACTGATCTTTCTCTGCCTGGTTATTTTATTATCCTTGCTCTCAATCTCTTTGCCTGCCTACAAAACTGAATAATCATTGCTTATAGCCAATTGGCTTCTTTCCCCAGACTTCAGATGCTTTCCTATAGGAAACCTCTGTGCTCTGTGCTTGGATCTATTATGAGAACCTTCTGGCTGTAAGGAACACCTGAAGTGTGTGCTCAGTATTTATGGGCATAGCAATTGATCTACACTGTAGTAAGCTGGCTGACGGGAGGTACATAAGAAGGATGCCCACTCTGACATGTCCTCACATGGTCTAAAACTCTGTAAGTGATCTGCCCCACCTGCCTGGTAGATCTGAAGTCTAGTAATACCTTGTCACTACACCTGCTAGAAAGTCTTGCCTTTGGGTAGCTACCATGATTCTATGATCAAACGATGGCCTTACAAAGAGCCATTCTTTGATTATGCTGCCAAAAGCAGCACACACTTTCTTAGTCTCTCTGATTCAACTTGTTTTAATTTTCTTCATAATACTCATCAACGGCCTACATACTATGTATTTATCTATGTTTAAAAATTTGTACCTCACACCTTCCCTCTGAGGTAAATTTAAAGAAGATACATTTTAAAATCAGCAAACAGAAACTACCAATTGGTTAAAAAATATGATAAGCCCATAAATATTTTTAAATGTATTTATTCTTTGAGATTTAACATATGTATATGATGTGTTTTGATCATATCCACCTCTCACCCCCTGCCTCCCAGTCTTTCCAGGGCCTTATCCCTTACGTCTCCCTCCCAACTTCTCTTATTCTTATTCTTTTCAAGTCAATTAACGCTGCCCATATGTGCCTGGATGTGGGGCTATCTGATGGAGCATGGACAACCTACCAGGGGCCAGACTCCTGAAGAAAACTGACTTTCCCTTCCACAACAGCAAGCAACTGCCAATAGCTCCCCCAGAGAAGGCCTTGTGAATCTCCCCTACTCATTGAGTCTAGAGATTTATGGAAGGTTGTGTGGATGTTTCAAGACATCCCATGAAAAGATGGAAGGCCCAGCCACCTACTGTCTTCATCTTCATTCAAAGTCAGGTCCATAAGAACTAATTCAGAGGACTCTGGTGGTCTTGTGGTACTATGATAAGAAGATATTGGTTTTTGAAAAGGACAGAGAAGCTAGGCCATGTGTTCATTGCCACCATGACATACGTTTTTCATCTTCCAATATTAGTTTCCTGATTCTTCCCCTATAAGGAAAGATTTGGAGAACACCTCCATTCATATATAAGTGACAGTTCAAAGCTTTTTTATTGTGAGATTTTCCTATGTTAAAAAAAAAAGTCTCATGACAGAGGAGTGACATTCAGAAGTCAGTTGAGAACTATTGAAAAGAATCTTTTAAAGACATCTGAGATTCCTCCTTTTGGGAGAGCAGAGCCCTGGCAGTAAAACTTATAGGACAGAGTCCTGGGAATGGGTTCAGGTCATTCTCATTAATTAATTAAGGCTTGGCACTAAAAATCTTTATATTTAGAACTCTCCTGGGAGCAGGACTCATACCCTCATGCCTTCCTTCTGTCTGTCAATGGGAACTATTGCTTTCCAAGTTTTCTACTGTTCCATTTTGTGCACATGTAAGCATAATTGTGCACATACATGTACACCAATGAAATACAAGGAGGCAAAGTGATAAAGACCCTCCGTACTCCCTTTAGTGACTCTGCTTTGGGTTGTTTGGTGGTCTTACCTGCTAGGCGCTGGATTTTTCTTTGCAGGGTCCATGCCTGACTGTCCAGCTTCACCTGTCATATAAAGCTTGACCATTCGCTAGACTGACCTATGGTGGCTCCCAACTCTCTTGCCATGATCATCCAAGCAGATGAAATGTCGGGATCTCAGTCCTGTTACCACTTGCTCACTGCTCTCAAGCCTGGGTCATACTGCTCATAATTGCATATATGTGCTTCTAAATCTACCACACATCACATTTAAACTTCAAATAATTATGTTGACATCTCAAGAGAAAACAGGATAACAGTAATCAAGAATGTCACTTTTTCTTTCAGATAAGACAAAATCTTATGCACTTGGCTCCAATTGTTTATGGAACAATGACTTTACGATGGTTGCATAGATAGTATTGTATTATGTGTCTTTTCGTGATTCAGAGATGGATTTTGATCCCTCTTGCATTATATACCATTATTATTAGTCCTCAGCATTTATACCTAAAAGTAAATGTGTGTGTGTGTGTGTGTGTGTGTGTGTGTGTGTGTGTGTGTGTGTGTGTGTGTGTGTGTGGTGCATGATGTATACGTGGGAACTCACATACTATGGATCACATTTGGAAATCAGAGGAGAATTTTGTGGAGTTGGTTCTCTTCATGCACTTTTATGTGGATTCCAGAAATTTACATGGGCCACCAGGCCTGTACAGTAAGCACCTCTTTCTTTTGAGCCAGCTCTTCACTTATGGTCAGTGTTTTGGTTTTATATTTATACACATATTTAACTACGTTTGATGTTTTTCTTTTCCTACACTGTGAAGAAAAGACGTATTTTCATTCTTCAGAGTCTAGCAGACTGCATAGACAGGTATTTGCTTTAAACAAACCCAGAATTTATCAATACATACTTACTGAGCACTTAGGATTTTTTCAACTTTCTTCTAGCTCCTGTGGCATTTCCAGAGGTGACTTTATAAAGTGCCTCCTTCCCCAGAGATTTCACTTAAGTAGAGATTAGCTAGGACTAAGGCTCATGAAGCTGACAGAGATGAGTACAAGACATTTTACAGTCACGTGTCACATGTGGGCACTGTGCTAATTTGCTACAAGGGCTTTGAAAACAAAAATCCCTGGTTATGTAAATTTTTATGACTTGAGCTGGAAAGACATAAAACAGGCCCATCCATTCTTCAGCTCATGCCAAACTGTTCTCCTCAGTTTATCTCTCGAGAATTCTGTTTAGTCTAGTCTTGAATACTGCTAAGGCTCAGGTTTCTATCAGAGATATTAAGAAACACCTTCATAGTTGAAGTCTTTTTGGTCTTAGGAGGTTCCCCTAGTGTTTGACTTCTATGGGTATAGTTCAAAATGCCTTCCAAAGTTTCATTTCGTCATGTCTCAAGCTCCAACCTTGTACCTTTCTTTTCTATTGTATTGCTGTGGTTGGCCCAAAAGTTCCATGTAGCTAATTTCCCTTGTCTCCATTCCTAATCATGATGATTGTGTTGTTATCCAGCAGTGCCCTCCAAATTATAGAAATGATGAGGAAGAAGATCAGGACCAAAACTGCCTTGGAAGCAGCAGTTCTAATGCTCTTCAACATTATCAGTTTTATTTCATGGTTGTATTACAGTGTCTACAATGGCACATAGTAGGTGTACAGTAATGGTTGCTGGATCCATAGAGCAGCTCACATTCCATAAGAGTATACTGTTCCCAATGATGGTAACCATATGTCTAAATGGGATGACCACACACTGTAATCTTCATGACTCTGGGACCAGAAAGAGTGTAGTGAAGCTACCAAAGGAGTGAATGGGAGATCAACACCATGGAGTTAAGAAATGAGGTTCAGAGTATAGAGAAGAAAGGGCTGGAACAAGGCAGATCAAGAATATATTTGTTCTTAGACAAACTTCAATGAAAGGACACAATCACTGGTGTGACTGACAAATCTCTCAGTGGCCATGACAGTCTACACACTGTCAAATTGGTATCATGTTTGTGGAGACCTGGCCATTGTCCTGACTTCACATTTTCCTTAATTCAAAAGGCAATGCTCTCATGCAAAATTATATGTCAGTGTGGCATTTTTATTTTTGTTGTTGTTTGCTTTGTTTTTGAAATCATGGATTGTATTTCTTCTCTTTGGCCTGCAGGAACAGGTATTCAACGTACTCAGCTCAGTATTCATCCTGATAACCATAGCTTCAAAGTTACAGACCTTAGTTGTAACAACGTTAGTATGTACATAGCTTATGCATATAATTAAGCAGTGGGACTAGAAGGGCTGTTTGGTGCTCATGGAAAACCAACTGCTCACATATTATTTCTACATGTTAGTGAGCGTTCCACCATTGGGGGGGGTCATAGAACAAAAGAAGGTAGGACAACATTATTTTTTAAATATTCTTTTGCTCAAATATGTTTGAAATGTTAAAAATTTAAAAATCTGTATTTCATGCTTCGTGGCATCTAGCTGCTCGCTCCATGTTTGTTGCTAAGACAAGTCACAGGAGCTCACCCACGCAGCAAGGCTCTGGAAGAAGAGCTCTATCATGTTCTTCAGGGTGGGAAAGCTGTCGTGACGATCTGCATCCTTCCTGTAAGCCCAGTGAATATGACCTTCTGAAGGAAGCTGCTCTCCGACTTCTCCATCTTATCAATTTCACTTGTCTGCTTTAGCCTCCTGTATGTTTGTATTCATTACCTGTCTCTGCTAAGGAGAATATACACTCCACCATGGCAAGGATTTCTGTTTGTTTTTATAATTATTATGCCCCTAAACCTTGCAACATTGGCTAGCACCTTGAATTATTGATCTGATTCAATGAGGGAAAAAATGACTTCCTCTGTAACGTACTGAGAATGCATCACAGGAGAAACAGCAAACAAAACCCAGGCTGATAATCTAGTGGGACATCATATAAAACTAGTGTACACTAGTCTTTAAAGAATGCCCAGGTCAAGAAAGCCAAGAAAAGGATGTGGGTTTGTCACAGATTAGAACAGACCTAGCAACAGTGAGAACTCGGTGCAGTGTAGCATCCTGGATTAGATTCTAGAACAGAAACGGGGCTATTAATGGACCAAGCCTGGCGAGGTACAAATAGAGACTACTACTGTGCCATCGTTCATGTCTAAGCTTTGAGATTTGTGCTATGACTACATAAGATGTAACAGGAGAGAGCGTTATCTGGGATTTTTCCCCCCCTGCATTGATTTGCAATATATCTATAAGTCTAAAATGATTTTGCAACCAAAAGTTGAAAAGCCACCATGAAGCAATAGCTAACACAAACGAATCCAAAGTCATTTTTGTAGATGTTTTGTCTTGTCTTGCTTTTTTTGGGGGGGGCAATTTTGTATTATTGGTCTTTTGCTTGTATATTATGCTTTCTGGTTTTGCGTTTTTACGGTGTGTGTGTGTGTGTGTGTGTGTGTGTGTGTGTGTGTGTGCGTGTGTGTGTGTGTGTGTGTGTGTGTTTGTGAGTGTGTGCAAATGCATACATGCATGCATGTTTCTTGTGGGGTATTTTTTTTTCTTCCATTTGTTTTAAAAATTCTGATTTGTTGGTTTGGTTTAGTTTTCCCTTTTGTTGTTTTGTTTTGTTTTTTGGATTTTCGAGACAGGATTTCTCTGTATAGCCCTGGCTGTCCTGGAACTCACTCTGTAGACCAGGCTAGCCTTGAACTCAGAAATCTGCCTGCCTCTGCCTCCCGAGTACTGGGATTAAAGGTGTGTGCCACCACTGCCCGGCCCCTTTTGTTTTTTAAAGAGAGAAAGAAAGGCCATGGAATTGGGTGAGTAGCGACATGGGGCAGATCTGAGAGGATCTGGGGAAGGGGAGTATATTAACATGCACAGACACATACTGAATGCACACACACACTATACACATGCGCACCATGATAACTTCTAGGCTCAGTTATTCTTCACCTTCCTGGCTCAGTCTAGAGTCGCCTCTGCTGTTCCTGACAGCGAAGCTCTGGGTTACGCTCTTGGTTATAGAATGGGAGTGCACTGGGGCCAGGGCTGTGTTTGTAAACTATATTCATATGCCTCCCTTCCCAGAGTTGGAAGAAAAGAGACCTTAATTTTAGTCTGGCTTCATCGGATTATCTTTGGTGGAAATATGTTCAGCAATTTCTATTGTAGAAAAGGGGGTAAGTGATGACCTACCTTCTCTTTTCCACAGGACTCGTGTTGGGCTCAAAGGACCTTAGACCCTGGGTCACAGCAGTAAGTCAGAATCCCACTGTATTTATTGTCTGTTTCATTTGCCTTCTGTCGTCTACAGTCGTGTTTGACAAGGGACAGTGCACACAGAATTCCAGAGCTACCTTATGTCCTATCTTTCTCACTCTAAAGCTACCACTTACTTGCTATGTTGGAATTTTTTAGGTTATGAAAAAAATAGGGTAATCATAAAAACTACCTCTGTTTTTTTTTTAAGAATGAAAGAAAGATTGCCAGAGCTTTTAAGAGTTGTCTTCAATGTCCTAAATGTTTCATAGTATTTATTTGCTCTGGACATTTTTTAAAAAATCCTTTCTTGTGATTTTATGGCATGATTTAGAATTTGATTTCACCTTCCTAGGTAGACCATCCTGAACCTTTCTGACTGAACCATAGGTGGCTTGAGGGTAGGCAGCACATGCCCTGTATTCCTGCCTTTCCCCACAAGTTGCATTTATAGAGAAACTGTGTGTGTCTGGTGATTGACAGCTTCATAAGGCCCTAAAGCCATTGCTCTCCCACTTCACAAGTTTGCTTCAGGGTAACTTGTCATCTATGTATATTTAGACAAACTTAGAAAACAGATGATTCCTTAATGCTAGAACTGCTCTCGCCAAATGCTACTAGTTTGTTAGAGAAATCATTAATTTTTCCAGGCACCCACCCCCTTCTCCCCTCTACCAAACCTGCTCCGTCAGCATCGTTTCCAACAAGTCCTGTGCAAAAAGACTGAGTCTGTGTTGAGTTTTTGGGCTTTGCCCTTCTTTCCTCTCTTGTCTGGGGGACAGAAAAATCATGCTGTCTGATTACCCAGACTATTTCTCAATGTTCTCTTGCTCATACTTCTAAGAATATGTTTTTCAGAGCCAACTGCAGCTTCAATACTTGGAATTTTCACAAAAAGAAGAAAAGATTAACCCCTTTGTTAAGCACTTTGGCCATGTTCTTCCTGGTGTTTTCATGTTCAGTATCTAAAGTGCAGCACTCCGTTGGCGCCCTTGAGGATGAATGCGTTTCTTTATGGAATGCATTATTCTATAGGGGAAAACCCCATCATCTTTTCGATTTATGAATCACTCTTATCTTTTCTCGTCACCTTTCCTTTCCATTGTGTCTCTTCTACTTACACACTTCTAAATTATTTCTGGCCAAACCTAAAGCAGCCATGTTGAAAGCCTGAGTCTTCCGCTATCTCTATGGCCATTACTTTCATACCATTTGTATAAAAATGGAGTTCCGTAGGTTTGAGTCACGCTGAAATCTACTTTCATTTCTGCAGACAGCAGCTGACTGTATTATGGGAAATTATCTCAGTGCTGCTCCCCCAACCCAAGGTGTCATTTTCTCCAACATATTATTACCTCCTCTATTGCTTCTAAGACCCAGTACTGCAAGTACCTCAGGGATCCATGGAGCTTTATTTCTTTGACCCTAAAAATTGTTCCAGAATAGGGATCTTTCCTTGCCCTCTGACCTAAGAAGAAAAGGTAAAATGGGCACATAGAAGCTCTACAAACTTGTTTCATTTTTGGCTTTACTTCTGCAGAGACCAAACTACTGCCTTCTACTCTGATAAGAGCAACAGAGGCAATCTAGTCAGAACTGTACCATGAGAGCATGCATGTGTAAAGGACATATTTTACTAATGATGGCTGAGGTTTTCCATTTATTTGTGATCATGTGAGAACAAACCAGCTGTGAGAAACTTGGGGTCTGGATGTGAAGAACACACATCAAGTCTCAATCCCCACATTCTATCAACGCTCTGTACTTGACCCAGTCACATTACTAATGGTCCTTTGAAAGGTCAATGATAAACCTTGCATTTCCCTGGTATGTCATGTGAGGCAAAGGATTCAGGAGTTACCAAATCACTTCCAAACTGCAAAGAGCCAAGTTGATGACACCTCTCAAAAACAGATTCTATAGCAACCAATAAAATGACAGTTATTAATAGGAACATTTAAATCAGTTGTCAATATGATTTACATTGATGATGTCATGGAAAAGTACAAAATAAGGCCCTTAATCAAGACACTTAAAGGCCAGTTAAGAACACAAAGTATAAACAATTTGTCCAGACATATACAGCTGAACCCAGGAGAAAGTAAGAGATATGATGCTAAGTTGGATCCTATGGCCATGTGCTGGTTGTCTTAGACTTAAGCACCAAGGTCCTGGAGCTGCTTTAATGAGATTGCAGCAAAGGCTGATCATGAAATTCAGGCATCCCTAGGACTAGGAACTCCTAATTCAGCAGACTTGGGCTATTTACATCGTGTTCTACCACTGCCAACCCCTTACCACAGGACAGAGATGTGGAGATGCGTGCACTGTAAGAGAGGCCGGCTCTGTAGGGTCAGTTGGCACTGTTCAGATCACAGTCCCTTAAGGTGAGAGGTAGTGATCTTGAATAAATTGTTTATGCTCGTCCATGTCCTGGCACACACGATAGCACCAGTCTCCTTGGATACTGGGGAGGGGAAAATGGATGTTTCATAAGAATCACGTGGAAATAGTGGGAATAGAAAGAATCTTCCCAAATGAGAATATGCCTTCATATGATTGTTGTGCAGATGAGTCTTTAAGGCGTTCTCTTGACAAAAGATTGATGCGAGAGGCTCCAGCTCATTGTGGGTGGTTCTACCCCAGGACTGGTGGTCCAGGATGGTATAAGAAAGCATGTTGAATACGTTATGAGGAGCAGGTCAGTAAGCAGGGGACCTCCATGGCCCCTGCTTCAGCTCCTGAATCCAGGTTCCTGCCTTGAGTTCCTGCCCTGACTTTCTTTGATGATGGACTGTGATTGGGATATGTTATCTATTAGAAACCCCTTCTTCCCCTCATTTCTTTTGGTCATGCATTTTATCATAGCAATAGAAACCCTAGAAAAAACAAATATTAAAATATGTGAGAAAAATTGATGGCTTTAAATTTAACCAACCTAGTTTATCTAAATATACCTAATGTGGGCTCTAGTTCCCAGGGTAATGTCGGAAACAATAGACTGCCACAGAGCACACTTGGAAAAATTTCTTCTGTGAGGTAAAAAAGCAAAGAAAATCTTCTCCAAGTTATAATTATTTTCAGCTCCTTGACTATATTATAATAAAGGAACCAACTGCAAATGATATTAGCCATGTTGTAAGTGATTTGTCATGCTTATCAAACAATTTACATATTTTATTTGATAATTACCTCTTTATTTCATAAATTAAAATTGACACCAATTTTGACTTTTCTCTTAAGCCATTACTTGACCTCCAATTTGAGAAAGAGGAAGAGAGAGAAGGGGAGGGAGAAGGAGAGAGAGGAAGGAAGGGAAAGAGAAGGAGAGGGAGGGGCAGAGGGAGAGGGAGAGGGAGAGAGAGAAGAAATGTATTGAAGTACTAAGTTCATAGACCCAAATATTATAAGGAATACATTAGAAAATGTGTCACTCCCACTGACAAATACAAAAGTTAGGAATAATTTCCCAAATAACTTAGCATATAATGTGTAAATTTATCTAAAAACCTTTAGCCACTATTAGCTCTGGGAAAGTTAGTTCTATAATAGATTGTTACTTTATAAGTTAGGGTCAGTGTATGTGGAGACCATCTGTCTCCGGGCATCTCATGAAGACACGTTTTCGTGTACAGATGCCTTAGGATTGGGCTGTCACTGTTTCATAAGTTGGACCCTTCAGAAGAACCTTGGCAGAGATGTGAGGAAAAACTCGAAAGTTGCCTGATCAGGTAATTTGTTTCTGATCTTGCTTCTAGGGATGCCAACAAATAGAATTGAACCACCTTAGAATGTGATCAGAAGACAGCAGCAAAAACAGTGTGTGGACAAGATGCCATAAAGCCATTCTCTGGGTCTGACAGACTAAAGTGATCCTTTCAGGCCTCAAGTTTTGAGAGACCTCATGTTGTATATTTAATGTTCAGTTGACCTTTCAGGGCCTTTTCAGGGCTACATTCCAAAACCTTAATTCATTGTAGACCTGTAATTTAACCTTTTTCCTCTCGTGCTCCAGATAGTCAGAAGAGTAGGATCTCAGGGGAAAGCAGCTAGCAGTTAGGTTCTTATTTCAGTCATCGATGGGTAACAGAAAATTTCCTGTTGGACTTAACAGAATTTGGCTTAATAATAGTACTATAATTGGTAACTTGGCCTTCGTCAAAATGACATTTCTACATGGTTCCATGTCACCGAGTTTACCTCCTTCAGAAGATAACAAAGAAGTAGGTAACATTAGACTTGTTTCAGAGGCAGGGACAGGATGGGAAGGGACATACTTGGGACCTATGGGACACATGGGGAATTCTCTAGGCAACTGGAAGATCATAAAAATCTCCATCTCGAGCCAAAGAGGCAGCAAGGAGAGCACAGTTGGGATAGACATAATGCAGATAATATTTTTTTCCTCATCAGTTAGTTTGGGACTAGCCCTTTAATTATTACCTCATTCATCCTTAGAAGTCTTCATTATCCAGGATGCATCAACAATCCAATCTCTTCAAAAAGAACTTTCTTCTCATCCATCTTTTGAAATCAACTTGGGAATTTTAGATAAAGGGGATGATCAGTTTCTTTACACCAAAAGTTCAGAGCTTTGAGAGAAGGAGGCTTCTTGAGAACAGGGAGCCTTACACCCCAGGATAGAACCATCACTTAGCACTTCAATGATGAATAAATAAAAAGAAAAAAAAAGAATGTCCAAGCATGGAACACAGGAGTTCACTCAAAGAGCATAATCTCGTAAGCTCCCTGGAAAGTGTCTGGATTTCTCCCCTTTCTGAGTCTCTGTGTCAGCAGTACTGAAGTTGAGAGCTGAGGATACACTCACAGAGTTTGGCCAGAGATGCTATGAACAGAGTGCTGGGGCTGCTTGTGTATCTATTTCTTTTAAAAATACATACATATATATTTCCCTCTCTGAATTAAAACCACAAGTATTTGAACTACTCCCAGAGGAATGAAATCCCAGACCCGTGGAATGTCAGTTGTGGAAATTAAATGGCTACCACGTGACCTAGCAAGTGCCAGTGTGGAAAATAAACATGTGATGCTGAGCAGACCACTGTTTACTCTAATGTTAGAGATGACAGGCAATCACTTTCCAAGGCTATGGCCAGAGGAGAAACTCACAGAAGGCTTAAGTCAAGAGTCTTTGAGAGCAAATTGACTATTTGTCTGTGATTCTCCAGCAAATTAAGGATCTGCTCTTGAATGCTGGACCAGGAATCCCTGACAAAACTGCTAAATACACACGAATGCATTCTTATTTTCTGGCCACAAAAGACCAAGGTGGTTAGTACCAGCTTGTTCAAACTGGCTTGCAGCTGTGCAAGATGGAGAAGCAAGGCTGAACACTTTGCTCTGTGTGAAGGTGGGAACTAGGGCTGGGAAGAGAAGACAATGGGCTGTTACAGGAACCAAGTGAAGAGTGGGTGAATTCCAATGGGTCTACAGGACTCAAACCTGGGGAGGAGAGTGTGCCAGATGGAGTAGCACACACCCCTATCTGCAGCCCTTCGGTGACAGTCTAAGAATCACAGGTTTGAGGCTAGCCTTGGCTCTATGGAAAGATAGAGGCCAGCTTGGGCTACATGAGGTTTTTGTCGAAAAAAAGGAAGGAAGGAAGGGAGGGAGGGAGGGAAGGAGGGAGGGAAGGAGGGATGGAGGGAGGAAGAGAGAGAGAAAGAGAGAGAGAACAGGAAAAAGGAAGGGAGGGAAGGAAGGAAGGAGGAGGGAGGGAAAAACATAAGAAAAAAAATGGAGTATGTGAAAAAAAATAGTGGGCCAGCAAGATGGGCAAGGTGGCTAGCACAGGAACAAAGAGTGAACAGAGATGAGGTGCCCGGCTGCTTGAGAGAACACGGTACATCCAGGAGGCTTGGCCAGACAGTCATAGCACAGCTGGAATCAATCCGGGCAGCTGCACAGGTCCACTCCAAGGAAGCAGTGGAAACCCTTCCCTTTGGTTTGGCAGGGTTAGGCTCAAGCCTGCCAGGAATGCCAGCCCGTTTGGGGCAGCCATAGAGAGGAAGAAGTGTTTTGTGGACCCACGCCTGCTACACTCTGCCCTTTTTTTTTCCACGGAGAGTTCTGGGAATAGAGTATGACTCACAAAGAGAATTTTAATATTTAGTGAAGAAAGAGCAAAATTCACTCAGCTATCTTCAGGCCTTCGAAACATTAAAATTAACGTCCTATTTCATAGTACAAGAAGCATGCTCTTAGCCAAGTTATGCAGTTAGATGTATGGTTTGTGTTTACACCTTTCTCTTCTATTCCCTTTCTGATTTTAAGCATCTCAGTTCATTTTATTAAAGTATGATGTAACCTCTAACATGTTAGACTCAGTTTCTGAGGAGAAGTTAAATGAGTGGCATGCCCAGGTCCTGTCTTCAGGCTGCTTGTAAGCACTTCTATGATATTGTATCTCTCCCCAGAGTCTTAGGATTTTGAGTCAAACCCAGAATAAGGGCAAGCCATTATGGCCAGTTAACAACATTGTGTTCTGGTGGTTTTTCAAAGAGGCAACATAGCCAACTGGAAAGGTTGTCTGGATTAAAAAGGAGACAGCCTGGAATATATTTCTAGGAAGTACACTGCCTGGCTGTGTAATCTGAGACTCTAGAGTTTTTTTTCTACAGCCATGGGTTTCCTCCTTTTAAATGGTATGGGAGTAAATGATCACTAGTGTCCCTTCTACCGTTCTGTGACACAGTTGCAAGCTTCTTAATTCTTCCTGAGTTCCCATTTGCACCAATCTCTAATAAATCTTGGTTTCAAATAAGATATAAAATTTCAGATTTGTTTTTAGTCAAAGAATAGAATTTCCTCACTATTCAGGAGTACTTGAGAAGAACTTTATGATATGCAAAGAACAAATTCACTATGAAAATTTAATTTAGGAAACAGGAATTAAATAAAATATTTCTTAAATCACTTTAATGAGTTTACAAAATTGAAATAAATCTATTTGTTCTCTAATGATAATGCTCAGAGCTGCAGATTCAATTCTGCCTTTCAAATGGCTTAGGGTGGTGATGGGGAAAGGGGAAGTATATTCATATCTGAAAATGATTAAATAAAAATTTAATCCTTAATCATCCTCCTCACAGCTGTGGTGGAGGAAAATCATGAATGCTCACCAAAATTTAAAGTGCCTGGGCTGTGAGCTTTCAAAGTAGCTTTCTTCTTCTTCTTCTTCTTTTTTTTTCAGCCATTTGACTTTTAAAGTTAAGAAGAATGTCTGTTTTCAAAGCATCCAGCATAATGCAGAAAAGCAATTATTTTAAGAGGTATTATGCAAAAGTAGGTCTGTTCGTTTCCTTCAAGGATCTCTGAACACTCTGTGCAGTTTCTTGGTGCACATCTTTTCTTTGCCCCACTGTGTGGTTCCTCTCTGTAGGAGCTCGCTCCCTTAGGCCATTCACCTGAGATATTGGTCTGTTCACTTGATCAGACTATACTAGAGCAAAGGCCCTCCAAGTGCTGTGTTCCCAGCATCAGCAGTCTACTCTAGGAACATTCTAGAGGTTCACGCAGGCCTCACTCTGACCTGTGGAATCAGAAATTCTGGATGTGGTGCTCAACAATCTGTTTAAAACAAATCTTTCAGTAGCTTACAGGTTTGAGATAGAGAATTGAAACAGAAGTAGAAAAAACTGAGTGGGAAAGAACTCAGCTTTCTTAATTTTGTTTTGTAACAGATTTACTCTTTACTACTTCAAGTCACATGCTTTTGGGGTAACTCCCTATGTTTGTATATAGAAATTTTTGAATGGGCTGTTTAATGTGTAATGGGGGAGATATTCAATGTTATGCCTTTTACTGTATTCTAGCTCAATGATAATGTCTAAGTCCTTTGACCCATGTTCATTGACATCTCTTATCTGTGAAAAGAACGCCAGTCACCAGCAGTGTTTGAGTGTGCTGGTGTTGCTATAAAACCTGAAGTAGAAACATTTAACTTTGTATGCAATATTTCTCAGACTGGACTTATGGAAAACCTAAACTTTCTCATGTTGGAAGAGCAGTAAAGGTCATAAACATGTCCCCAGTCCTACCCCTGACCTATGCTTAACTTGGTATCAGAATATGGCAAGATATGCAAGAAAATGTTTTCATTTGCTCTTCTCATAGCCCAAAATCACATCTGTAGGATCTTGTCTGTTTTTCAGTTCTAAGGTTACAGGCATATGCCACTATATCAGTTTTTAAAAATATGGGTGCTAGAGATCTGAGTGAGGGTCCTCATGTTTACACAAGCACTTCACCTGCTGAGTCACCTCCACACCCCTTTTATGTTTCAAATGTCTAAATTTGGCAAAGTAAAGTGGAAGCCTTCAGAAATACATCCCACAAAAAACTATTGATGCTAAAATGAACCAATGCTGAGGTACCTAAGTGTAGTTAACCTCTAAGGTACCATGCACCCTCAAAAGTGTAGTGTTTTCACTCTCATCTTTACACTTCCAATCTTAGGTAAAAATAAATCCCAAATATTGTCATATGATAACATGGGAATTTTTATTGATAAAACAAGTAAGTCATTCTGTTGTAGAGGTTCAGAGGTAAAAGTTGCGAGCTTGGCATGAAACTTAACATATCCTCAGCATAACAGGTACCAAGGTCTTTCTAATAAAAATGGGTTTTATCAGTAGTAGGATTCCCTAAGATGTTGGTGTATTCAAACACTGGAATGAAGAAATAATGTACTTTTTCCATCATAAATTTAATATTCTATGAGCTAAGGGCTTTTTGTTTTCAGATCAGGAAAGATTGGCATATTCATTAACTAGAGCTACTTTTCCATAGATTATCTGTTCATTACATGTTATGGCTTAAATTGTGTCTCCACAAATTTATACACTGAACCCCAACTCCAAATTCTTTCAAATGTGACTGTACTTGTGTACAAGGTGTTTAAAAAGACATCCAATTGAATGTCATTAAGGTGGGCCCTTGTCTGATATGACTAATGTCCTTATAAGTAGATACGATTAAACATACATACTGAGAAAAAACCATGAGAAGACACCAGTAGAAAAGACAGGGAGATGGGCTTTTAAAGAAACCATTTGCCTGCACTTTGACTTTAGACTTACAGCCACTAGAACTGATGATTTGATTATACATTGTTTAAACCACTCAGGACATGAGATTTGCTGTGATGGCCCTATGGAAGGAACACAAGACCCAGTCAGTGAATCAGAATGTCCCTCAGAAAGATCTGGAGTATAGCTTGGGTTCCTCCAAAATGGTGAGAAATCTCTCTAAACAAGATTTCTCTCTAACTGCCCATGAATCATAAACTTTTCTCAATCCCATTTAAGCCCAGTGTTTTACTTTTCTGCTATTATATCCAGAAACAGTTCTTCCTAGAATAATAAGAATCCAAGACAGTTAAAAAGGTCAACTGGTCTACCTTCCTTCCCCATCATCTGTTTTTAGACAAGAACCTGAAGTCCTAAAAGGTTAAACATTTTTATTTGAGTTGCTGGTTAGTTACTAGAAAAGCCAGGCTTTAATCCAAAATCTCTATTCCAATTCTAGATGCTTTCATCACATTAAACCAACTTTGATATTGTTTATTTATTTTCATAGAATTATTAAAATCCTACCATGGGCTTTGTGCTATGATTAAAATTTTTAAGCTAAGGATGGTGTTTCTATTTCTGAGTGAACATAGAAACATATAATGAGACTTTAAAATGAGCTACATAGATGGAAGGGGTCAGAAGAAAGGTAGCCATGGAGACAGAGACAGAGACAAAGGAGAAATACAAATCTGGGCAACAATGAGTCTTTTAGGTCTTCATATGAAACCACCTCAGCAGCCTTCTAGCATGCTTTCAGAAAAGTTGTGAATATTTCTGTGAGTCCCATATATCTCCCCAGCTAACTATACTCAAGTATTTCATTTCAAAGTTTTCAGTTATATTCATAACTGAGTTTCAGTTCAGGGAAACAGACCGGATTCACTTAAGGGGATACTTTTTTTCCGCTCCAAAATTTATCAGAGCCAAAATAAGTACAACTATTCAGAATCTTCAGTTGTAAGTCAGGGTTCCTCTGTGTCAAATAAAGGAGGGGTTGGGCTTCTTCTCAAGCACAGGGCAGAAGCATGCAGTATGACTTCCACGCATGGTCTCATTCTAACTATATTTGTTCCCATGTGTGCTTAGAGGCATGGGAGATAAGATGTTACCCCTTTTGCACACTGGAGTACAAGAAAATTTGCAAAATATACATCTATCTGTTGCTAGGAAATGAAATTTATGTCTTTTCAGCATAGAGTTTGCTGGTTTATGTTTTCAATATCAATTAAATTTATTTTTGTTGTTAAAGGTGTTAGAAAAGAGAAAGAAAAGGATACAAGCACAGTAATAAGGGGAAAACTCAAGGCAGGAGAGGGACCAAGAATCCTAGGGAAAGTTAAACCAAAAGAAATGCTGAAGAACAGTAGAAAAGAACAGGGAAGTTTATAATGGGGGAAAGAAGTAGGCCACATACAACACCAAGAATTTGAAAGAAGCCATGAGATAAAAGCAAGGCTACAATATAAATTGCTAACTCACTAAGAACATGCTCTCAAATGTCTACATGAACCTGTGATATTGGTCAAGGGCACTTATGGCCTCCACCTCAAAACCTTGAGCAGATGCAAGGTACTATGGAGGTCTTCTTTAGATGCTCACTCTGTTGTAGTCATGTGTTTCTGATCATTTCCACAACTTACTCTTGTCATTAGTGTGTGCTGACTAATTGTATTGTGTGAATTTTCACATGCACTTCCATTTTATTTTCTATTATTGTACATTTCAGGTGTAGCTTTGATGATGACATCTGTTTTCTTTTTTCTAGTGGCTATTAGGCCTGTTGCTCTTTAACCAATGAGTTGGATTCATGAATCGAGTCCATTCTCTTCTAGGTTGTTTATAAAAGTCCCTGTTCCAAGTTATCACATCAGGAGGGAGAGAAACTTTTCAGTGGACACAGTGAAAGGTGAACATCAGAAAAGGCTAGCTAGGCTTTGAGTGGCTGCCCACTTATCACCCAGGCTACTCATTCCATCTGAGACCAGTCATATTCTTTTTCAAATGAATATTTTAATATTTGCTTCTAGAACTTTTGAGAAAAGCACATAAAAACTCTTATGCTTAGAAGGTAAAGATAAGAACAACCCCAAAGTCAATGCTCAACTATGTTAAGCATAGATGTAAACAGGGCCTATCCCTTGTATGTCCAGATGAAAACCAAGGCTACAATGTAAATGTGAATTAATAAGGAAATAGAGGAATTGATGAATGAAAGCTGCCTCCCCTCCTTCATTTAAAAATCTATTTAAATATACATTTTACAAAAGTCTCTAAAACAGGAAACATATAAAAATGTATGCAGTAAAGTATCAACTTCTCTATTGATGCTAAAGCAGGCACCCTTACATAGTTACACATGTGAATAGATACGGATGTGCAGACAGTATGTCCTGTGTTCACTTGGAGGTACCCTTCCCCCAAAGGATGAAAAATCCTTTCTTTTATTTCCCTAAAAAGACACTAAAGGGAATTTGAAAGAGAAAAATTATGGAAAGTGGACAGCAATGAAAATATCATTTCACTCAGGTTCATAAATCATTTTTAAAAATTCTCTCATTTCCCATCACATAGTAGATTTATTGAAAATTTATCACCCATCCTTTCAGGGAAGCTTTCTCCATTCAGAACAGAAAGGATTTTGACCTAAAATGCTTAAGAGCTAAGCTAGAATACCATTGTAATTCTGTGGCTCCATTTCAAAACTAGCCTGTGTTTTACAGAATTTCAAATATCTAAGTCATTTCCAGTCATAGGAGCTAAAATTGGCCAGGGTGGAACTTGTGGCTGTCAGAATTGATAAACATTTCCTGAATGCCAATTGGTTGGAGACCCATGTCTCTGAATGCCATTAAAACAGTCTGAAGTCTACCTCAACACATAACCCCAAGTTCTAATTGCTTGTCGGGAAGTTAAGACTTTGTTTGGACAAGTTCAAACAAATTTTTTAGTCTCACATTCTGCCAACCAGGGGTCTTATGGAGGCTGTGATCTCTGTGTGAATCAGGACAGGTCATCTGACTCCCCACAAAGAGAAGAATAATAAAACTCTTGCCCATTTCTCCTGTGAAAAAGGGCTTTGCTGCAAGGATTCAAGACTTTCAAATGCCTCACAGAGTTACAAGAAGATAAGAAATAAAAACAAAACCAAAGTATCCAAAATTGACCATGGTAGCAAAAGATTGACTTGTGCTGGAAGAATTTTCTTTTCTAAGGCAGGGTTTATTCTCAGCAAAACTGTCAAAAGAGGGAGTATTTCTGGTTTTCTCTGCCCTGTCTCCTATTCCTTCTCTATGTAGTGAGCCATCACCCCATCTGAGGGTTTGCTTCATTAGTCTAGACTGTCCTGAAACTAGCTTTTCAAGGAACGATTCAATGCTAATCCCTAGAACCTCACTTATGGGAAGGGACCTTTTGTCCACAGTTGCCAGACTATCTGACCTAGTCTGGGCACAGAGAGAGTAGATGACGGAGCCTGTCACTTCAGAGAGACACAGAAGCAGGAGTCGAAATTCTGTCATTCTCCTCTTTGCCTCTTTCCTTTTCATTTCTGTTTGAGTCAGCTCCACTCTCTTCTGCTGTGGACTAGTCTCTTTCATAATGAAGGATGGGGCTGCTCACAACTTCAGCACCTCCTATGCCATTGCCAGAGAGTTTTGCTTGTTTTGGGGCTAGAATTAAACAATATTGATGAAGTGTCTTGATGACTCTTACTCAGTGAGGCCCCAATACAAACTGAGAGCAGAAAAGTTCTAGAATGGGCCCAGCTTGCTCCAAAGCTAGGATCCTGTTGAACTACTGAAAGAGCATGAAAGAGGAGTATAAAATAGACTGAGTTATCAATGTCTATCTAAGAAGCCTACAAATACATTTTACACTAATCTCTTATACACATTTAACTCTTGCAATAGACGAGTAATCATGGGATATTGCTCATGAATATTTGCCTCACATGTACTAGGCCTCTATGGCCTGTTAAAGGGGACTGTACTGTCTAGTTTTGTGTGTCAACTTGACACAAGCTGAAGTTATCACAGAGAGAGGAGTTTCAGTTGAGAAAATTCCTCCATGAGATCCAGCGGTAAGGCATCGTCTCAATTAGTGATGAAGGGGGGAGGGCCCCTTGTGAGTGGTACCATCTGTGGGCTGGTAGTCTTGAGTTCTATAAGAAAGCTGGCTGAGCAAGCCAGGAGAAGCAAGCCAGTAAGCAGCATCCCTCCATGGCCTCTGCATCAGCTCCTGCTCCTTGACCTGCTTGAGTTCCTGTCCTGACTTCCTTTTGTGATGAACAGCAGCATGGAAGTATAAGCTCAATAAACCCTTTCCTCCCCAATTTGTTTCTTGGTCATGATGTTTGTGCAGGAATAGAAACTCTGACTAAGACAGGGACCATTTCCCATTGTCTCATCAGTGTTTTTTAACATTGCCTACATCATTCTAATGTAGTTTGTTTTTCTTTTTAGTATTTTTTTTTTTAGATTTACTTATTTTAAGCCAGGCAGTGGTGGCACACGCCTTTAATCCCAGCACTTGGGAGGCAGAGGCAGGTGGATTTCTGAGTTTGAGGCCAGCCTGGTCTACAGAGTGAGTTCCAGGACAGCCAGGGCTATACAGAGAAACCATGTCTCAAAAAAAAACAAAAAACAAAAAACAAAAAACAAAAAACAAAAAACAAAAAAAGATTTACTTATTTTAATTTGGGTGTATGAGTGTTTGGCTGCATGTGTGTCTGTGCACCATGTGCACGCTTGGTGCCCTGGAGTTCAGAAGAAGCATCAGGTCCCCTAGAACTGGAATTTTGGATGATTGTCAACTGCCATGTGGGTGCTGCGAACTGAACCTGGGTCCTCTGCAAGATAACCAAACACAATCTTTTAATACAGTAGGTAGATACATGAAAAATGTGTGTTCACCAATTTTTCTAAATAAATAATCAAACTTTAAATGGTCTGAGTAGCTTATTACTTAAACAACCTTGAGAGAGTGTGGCAGTTTCACTTACAATACTGAAGTAGTCTTAGAATTTACCTGGAATTTGAATAAAGATTTTATATTAGGACTGCTTGACTTGGCAGAAGCCCTAGTTAGGAGGTCAAAGACGCACACATTTAATTTGTGTGCTGCTCTAACACTGAGTTGTATCAAAGGTGTGCTCCTGTCACTGAACTCATGGTACTCACTTGTGATCTGAAGAACTTGGCTTACAGTCTCTTCCCTGCCTAATGCAGAAGCTTTCAACAAGCTGTATATACTTGTTAACCTTCATATTTATCCTTTGAAAAATTGGGGTAATATCAGCTGTTATTGCTTTATAGTGTTAATATGAAACTCAAAAGGAGATAAGCCTATGAAAAATATGCTAAACTATACATTACTGTGGTGGTTTTATGAGAATGGCTCCCCACAGGCTCATATGTTTGGATGCTTGGTCCCCAGTGAGTAGAACTATTTCGGGAAAGTTAGGCAGTATGGCCTTCTTGGAGTAGGCATGGCCACTGGTGGAGGTTTAATGGCCCATGCTAGTCAATCCCACTCTCTCTCCACTTGCAGCTTGTGAAGCAGATGTGAGCTCTCAGCTCCTGCTCCAGGACAATGCCTGCTGGCCTGCCTGTCACCATGTTCTTTCTCTAGCATGATGAAAATGGAATAACCCTCTGAAACTGTAAGCCTCCAAATACATGCTTCTCTTTTAAAGTTGCTTTGATCATGATGTCTCTTCACAGAAATAGAACAGCAACTAAGATAATTGCTTTAAGATGCTAATACTAATAATGTGCTGTCTAATACTTTTTTGGTATCATAAGCTTATTACCTAGAGTCATGTTATATGATCTCTCTTATCATCTATATCAGCCTATATAAGTTGCTGTAGCTAAAGAGAAGGTATTTGGAGACTTAAGCAATATGAATTTATCTTCATATTGTTCTGGAGGCTACTAGGTCAAAGTTGGCAGGTTTGTTTCCATCTTGGATTACAGATGGCAGACTTTATGCCACATGCCCACATGCCTTTGCTTCTATGTATGGACACCCTCTTGGTTTCTCTTCCTTTTCCTATGTGTACATGAATTCTTTTGGGCTAGGACTCTACCCCTAGAAAGCCTCTTTCCACGAGTACAGTCATATTAGGAGGTGTTGTTTTCTTACATGAATTTGTGGGTGAAACAGTTCAGGACATACCATGTCATAACAAACAATCAGATGCTTATACGGAAAGATCATGGCCATGATTTCTGAACATCTTCTAAACTTTCTACACTTGAAAATGTCACCAATTTTTAGCTAGTAGAAATGTGTAACATAGAAGTCAATAGCTGGTTAAAGGAAAGAAGGCGTAAGTGTGAATGAGTGGCAATGAATGAAAAGAAGGAAAGAGTGGCTTCTCAAACAATGACAAAGTAAAGTGTGTACAAGTGACATCTCTCCATACTGACTGTCCACAGAGCAAACCGGCAGGTTTATTAAAAATACCTACTCTTCATCAGTTGTCTCCCTGAGTAGATGGCATCCAGTCCTGGCCACCAAGTACAGTCCAAATCAGAGGACACATGAAGAGAAGATACTCATCAAGCTTCTGAAGTCTCAAATGACCAACAGGCTGTGCCCCTGTGAGACCATCCTTGATAAAATTACTCTATCCTGAGTTCTGGTAAAGTCAAGAGGTATGAAAATAATGAGCTGAGGGAGAGATCACAAATCAGAATTGTAGAAATGGTGACAAAGAACAAAGATAAGGTGACTCTTACAGAGAGGATATATTATAGACCTTAGAAACTTGCCTCAAGGTCCTGGTAATATCTCCAGATGCATTCATAGACCCCGGTGGTTCTCAACCTTCCTAATGCTGTAACCCTTCAAGACAGTTCCTCATGTCATGGTGACCCCAACCAAAAAAGTATTTCTTTGCTACTTCAGAACTGAAATTTTGCTACTGTAATGAATCATAATGCAAATATCTGATGTGCAGTATATTTGATATAAACCCCTGTGAATGGGCTGTTCAACTCTCAAAGGGGTTGAGAAATATAAATATAACGAGTCTCCTTTAATTCCAAGTTTGGCCTATGGAATGATTGCAAAGATATAGGAGCCTCTAGATCCTCAATCTCAAGCATTTTTTCTCACACAACTAGTAGCTTTAATTAAAAAGTTCTCTCCTTCTCACTGTGTCTTTGGTCCCTCCATAGAGAGAGAGGAGATATGACAAAAGGCCAAGTATAAGGAGTCACAGAAGTTTGAGACAGGCATTGAATAGAGATGCAGAGGCCGCCCCAAATAACATCCATGTAATTGTGTGATGGGTATGTCTGAAGCAGAATAGGTAGATGCCCAACAGCCAAAAAAAGACAGCTGCACAGAGAGAGCCACCACTACCTCTGTTTTCATTGCCAGGGTCAAGAGAGCTTAGCATACAGCTGATTCTTAGCTTAGTTGGAATGAATGAGTAGTTGTGCAAAAAATTCAGAGGAAGAATTTTGAGTTTTTTTGCTGATGTTCTTCTCTGCTTCTTTCCACCGCAAGATCACAGGTCGCCTACACTTTTTTTCCTTCATTTTCCTAGTTATAGTAGATTGCTCTAGATCTTTTCCTCTCTGCCTCTACCAATAGATTTTTTGACTTAGGTTTCTTCTTTCTTTTTCCTTTTTTTCATACATGTATCTGTTGATTTCAAATCTAATTATCCTAAATATCTAAAAGAATACACTCATAAGGCAGCCTCCACATCTCTATTCAATCTAAAGCCAACAAGCAGTGATCACAAGTCTTAGAGTCATAAGAGAGGAAGTTTGTAAAATTTTGAATAAATTTGAATGCAGGCATTAAGGAAGGGCCAGCATGCCGGACTCACCCCGGGGCCCGGAAGGCTTGCTGTCTGGCCTCGGAGAACGCTGCCATCCAGGATCTAGCTTCATCCTTGCAGAACTGGGAACCCGTTTTGTTTACCACCAAAGATTGAGTAGTATCCAGTTCACCTCTAGGACATGGTATAAACCAAACTGTTCATTAACCAATTTATCCCAAATACTGTAAGAGCAGCGTCAGTCAGACTGCTTCTAGATAGCAAAGTTTTGCCAAACAAGAAATCTTGGTGATCATGGAATCAGAACCCAAGGATTTTGAGTGAAAGCCTGGGATTCAGGTGCCAAAAGGACAGTGGCTTGAGAAGTGCCTGCTCCGTAGTCTCTTGGATACTTCGACTTTCAATGTGTCACGGTTCCCACATGCTCCATGCATTTATTGCAAACAAAACTCCTTCCTAATGTATTCCCCCCTAAAGATAATCTAAAACTTCCAATCCATTAAGAATCAAGAATTTTTGGAAACTTTCTTTGGTACAAGGCTTCTGATGTACCACGTAGTTCAAAAGTAATTTTTAGAGACATCTTACTTTCTCCCTAATTTCAAGTGTTTTTGAGCACCCCATTTTTATACTGCTCCCTCCCCATCTATGTGATCATTTGTTTTGGGGGAAGCTGAGAATGCTCACCGAGGGGTCATAGAAACCTAGCTTCAAATGCACGCTGACTGAACACAGAGAAATCACCTAACTTTTCTGAGCATGCCTTCTCATCTGGAAAACGGCCCTGAAATAGCTGAGGAAGCACTGTTAGGATTAATTACAGTGACGTGCTTGGCACGCAGGCAAGCCCTCACTCACGGTAAGCAATAATAAACGCAACTATTATTCATCATCTCTCACTTCTTTATCCAGCTTTCCTTTCCTAAGCACCTACTGAATGGGTCTGGCCTCATGTTAGGCCAGACATCCAGCATAGAGTAATTACTACTACTGAATATTAAATTTAGCTCCTAGCTTCCTGGCTGCCAAGGCCCAAAGGGCCAAATTAATCATTGCCAAGGGCTTAAGTTTTTGTGTGTGTTTTTTTTCTTCTCAGAACTCAGGTTTATTTGAACCTATGATACATGCCCAGGGTGTTCAAGACATGAAGGTTTACACTCTAAGGAAGGACTAACTACCTAATTTGGGGCTTTCAAATGCTGAAACATCAGCTCTTGATGACATCGAGTATAGCTCAATAGGCCAACCTTGGTAGTAGCATGAATAGCCAACTCAAACGGTACCCCAGACTTCTCTGCATTCCTGGCAGGGCAGGTAACAATTGATCATGTCATTCTTTGACAATAGGACTAGTCCTCCTGTCTGATGAGATGATGATGATTTTGGATAATATAGATGTAAAGTTAGAACTATCGACTGTTTCCTTGCAGTTTTAAGTAGGGTGTCTCGGAACTGAATTTACATGCCTGAGGTATGTGCATGCCATCATCCGGCCTCTCTCATCTTGAGCAGTTCATGTTAATAAGAGAGACACAAGGCATCATCTCACCATATGCTGGCAGTCACTTCACTGGACTTGAGATAGAATCAAAGTAATTGCTCCATAAAGTAAAGCAGTTAGTAATAACCTAAACTCCAAAAGCCCTTTTATTTTCTGATTCATATCTTTAATCAATTTGCAACATGAAGCAATTGAGTTTCCCCCCTAGTTTTCCAATTGTTTGCTCAGAAGGGCTTCTCTACTGCCTTTGACTGACGTGACATTATTGCATTTATATTGACTTTTACAGCAGATTTTACAACATTCGAGGTGCATACGTTACAAGAAAATGTAGCATGGGGACATTTCAGGATGAAAGTAAGCCATAAATAGAGTGCCTAGCTACAGTGCCTGCCATTTACAGTGTGAGGCCATTACAAATGGAGACTAGCAAATGAGGCTAGGCTCCTGAGTGTCATCAGCTTCCAAAGGCCCAGGAGTTGTCTCAACAGTTTCCTCTGCGATGTGGAGCAGGGAAGGCCTGTGATGGGCTGGTTGCTTTTGGCTTTGCTTTTATGGCTGGGCTATTCTGAAACATTGCCTCAGGTACTTAAAACCAGCAACGTCATTAGGTTTCTAGTTTCTGGGGGCAGGGCAAGAGGGTGCTGGAGCAGGTTTGCTGACTTGAGCAATGGGACTACACTGCTTTTGAGAACTGATGAATCAGTTAGTAGAGCCAGGAAGTAGCTAGGGGCTGTTCCCAGATGAAAACTGCTGCCACCATTGTTCTCTTTTGTCTTCGTTATGCATTCCCACCAGACCTGTGACTGCAAATGAGACAGAAACAATTGGAAGGTGGGTTTCTATATGTAAAGAGCCTTCCATTTCTGCCTCTATATTCTGCTTTAATTCATATCTCAAATGTTGGGCTTCCTGCCCAAAATCATACCTCTTGGCTTCTATATCCTTCTGGCTATGTGGCCTGGCCTTTAGTCAACATCCAAGCCCTGTTGAGAGGTTGCACCATTTTCTTTCCAGGGATCTCGTATCTTCAGCCATTCCCGGGGTAGTTCCATGCTGTACACCCCTGCTCTTTGCTGTTGGTACTCATGCTTTCCATTACCTGGGGCCTGCTGATTCTCTTATCGCTAACGGTTCTGAGATGGTAAGTGCATAAAAGCAGAGCTAGACTCCCTAGACTTGAATCCCACTGTTAATATTTCCCTTGAGACCAAAGGACAACTACTTAACCTTTTGGTACCTCAGTTTCCTCAACTGTGAAGCGGATCAGAGTGAGACCTGTCATTGAGTTGTAAATATTCATCTATAGGTTACATTTGTGGAGCTCAGAGCAGCACCCAGCAGAGTAAGGGCTACTGAAGTACATGCTACTATATGATACAAGATACTCCTGTGTTCTTTCCTTCGTCTAAGAACTCCCTTTCCTTATTTTTAATGATCAAAATATAATCGTTTCATATTTAGTACAAGTGTTTCCTCCTCAATGAAGCCAATCTCCTTGCGAGGTAGAACAACATTGTTTCTTGGCCCATTCTCCCTTCCATGTGTGTTTCTTGCCTCAGAGCTTGTAGGTTTTTGACCAGACAAGTGTGTTTTTCCTCAGCAGCAGAAACCCAGCCAGCACCTTGAGCTGGGAATCAACTATGTCTGGGTTCCTGCCTGCAGGCATGCAACCACAGAGGTTCTGTCTACATATAAACAATATGGTATAAAGTTAGTTTCTCCCATTGTCACTATGACTAAGTCTTGATGCACACCAGAAAAAGCTCAATGTTACAGCAAGAACTCAAGCTGGCAATCTACACAAATCCTGCTCTCTCATCAGTCTTTACATACCTGCTAGGTAGTACTAGTAAGATCAGAACCTGGAAAAGGCTGATGTGAATTCTTCTACTTGAAGAGACTAGGAGTGCCTTATAGTTTGTCTGACAGGTCCAGCTTCCCTCAAACCCAGAGAAAGCCTCACTAGCCATTGGGGATCCATAGAAATGGATGACATCATGGTCCATATTTCTGAGAGGTATGCTTTCATTATATTCTTGATGGGTGTATTTTTCCATATCCCTGATTTTGTGGGCACATGTTCACTATGTCTCTGATGGATACTCTTTCATCATGGCCTCTTTATTTTATAAAACTTTTTCAATAAAAATATCCTTTGTGGAACTTATTCAATTTTGTATTGTTTTTATTTATTTTTTGAACAACATAGCTTATGTCTCTTTGTCTTTTCTCCTGTACTATAAAGTCCTTAAGATGAAAACCAATTCAGCTATTTGCTTTCATTTACTTTTACAATATGAAAATATAAAAATATCACGGTTAATAAAAATCTTAAAATACAGTGTGAAATTAAAGACAAGAATATTCTTTCTGCCCCTCTCCATATTGTCAATTTCAAGCATATTCTTCCTGAAATTTCATTTCCTTAGCTATTTCTTATCTCTCTGTCTGTCTCATTCAGTGTTTTATTCCTGTGAAGAGACATTGTGGCCAAAGATACTTTTAAAAAAGAAAGTGTTCAATTGGGGGCTGGCTTACAGGTTCAGAGGGTAAGTCCATTATCATCATGGTAGGAAATATGGAGGTATGCATGACAAGGAATGGTGCTGGAGAAGTAGTTGAGAGCTATAAGTCAATCAGCAGATGGCCAGAGCAAGAGACTAGGCCTGCATGGACTTTTGAAAGCTCAAAGCCCACTCCCAATACACACCTCCTCCAACAGGGCACACATTTTATCCTTCCACGTAGTTTATCAATTGGGGACAAAGCATGCAAATCTGTGAGCCTATGGGGGCCACTCTCATTCAAACCACCAAATCGTCACACTGTCTGTCTATCTATCTATCTATCTATCTATCTATCTATCTATCTATCTATCTATCTATCTATCTATCTATCATCTATGTATGTATATATTATGTATGTATGTATGTATCTATCTATCTATCATCTATTAATCTATCTACTATCTATATCTATATTTATCTATCTACATTCTAAATCTATGTATCTATCTTATCTGTCTATCATCTATCTATTGACACCTTTTTATCTATAACATAATGTATTCAAGCAAATGTACAAGCATACTCACATACAGTTCATACAAATAAGGTCACTGGTCTATAAGTCCCCTCCCCCCAATTGAATACTCTATCATAATCATTTTTCCAAGCTGTTCATGTGTATTGACTTTTCATGATGTGCTGCCCTTTTAAAGTGTGTTTATTAAGTCAAGAAGCATGAGCATTTAGGTCTAGCAACCCCCAAAACTCTTCAGCAGAAATCTGGCTTCCTCTTTCCTAACTGTTAGGTTAGCAGGCTGACTATTCCTTGATCACTCTGCCTTTCCATGTGTCTTTTGTGCCCTGTGAGTCTTGAATTCATCTTCCTCCCCACTCTTTGCCATACCCAGTGCTTTAAATATGGCAAGTATTCAATAAAAGTCTGTTGTAAGAATGAATGGACATTCAGAAAGCCTAGTATAATACTACCCAATCAAGACAAGGCCCATCTGCTAGGCAGACAGCATATGTAGTTCAGGGACTTCACATGTCTCTTTCAGGAAGTTACTGAGCTGTTTTTGTTTCCTCAGTTTCCCATTTATCCAGTAAGTCTGTAGATATTGGCCTGTCTCCCAGAGACCCTGGATAGAATCTAGTATTCCAAATTGCTTAATGGCATTGCTCAGTAAAAAAAAAAAAAAAGATGTCATTAATATGCATGAAGCCATTTCATCAAGAGGCCAAGAGAACAAATTTAAAAGCTATCTTTAAAGAATAAGAACTAAGCAGCTATTCTCATGCATACTACTAACCACATGGAAGTCTGCAGAAGCCCAGACAATGGCCTCACAGGGGCTTAGAACACTCTGCTGAAACCTAAGGTGACTCTGGTCTCACTGCCAACCACTTAGTGTGAGCCTAAAGAAGGAGAATCAACTACCTCCAGACTCTCACAAGCAGGTCAGGAATTCTCAGCATTGTGGTGGTCAGGCCTTGGGGCCCTGAAATGATGTATCTAATGGCTTCTGAGAACTGTGTCTAAAAATATGAAGAATTAGGTAAGAAACAGACAGTGCATGAGCAAGAGAAAGGCTTGGGAGGATTTATGTTTGTCACCATTCCAAGGTCACATTTCTACTCAGGGGCTTAAGAAATGGGGAATGTGGTAAAGGAGAAGCCATTAACAGTGAGTTTATCAGAGCACATTGTGCTGACTCTGAATGAGCCAGATGCTGAGAAAGGAAGTGTGGTGTTCTGGGTTCTGTCTAGCCATGTGACCTTGGGAAAAATTGGTAAATCCTCCATCTAGAACTTTAATTGCCCCATGCCCATAGGTAACCAGAGAGAATTTCCTTCAGATTTCATATGTTCTCATGAGCAGAAGGACCAATGTCTTCCTCTTGAGCTAGCTTGTTAGTCCAGAGCCTCTACCATTAGGTTGATATTCACTTCAAATACCAGAAAGGAAAGAAAGGGTAGTCTGGTGTGCACAGTTGTGGGGTTCCCATTGAGTTATCTTTGTATCTGTTGTCACCATGGGCATTACTGATAAAAGCAGCCCGTTCCACACAGCCCCTGGGTTCTTAGTACAGTTGTATTAATGCCTTTTCTGCTCTGGTCCATGTTACTTCCTGCACTGATGTCTTTCCATTTGACTTCCAATTCACAGCAATAAGTGGCCTTACTCAGACACCCACCAACACAGTTTCTAGGCTCATATCTCATTCTCCCAGATCCTGTCATTGAGAATACTTGTTCCTGATCTTAAAAAACATTGTTTTTCTTCAAAAGACATTAATGAAACTAATCATTATATCTAAAAGAAGATGTTTGGAGTCTGAGTTCCCTTGACTCCCAGGGGAACCTGATGATGTGTAGAAATTCACACTTCAACTGTTCAGCTGGGGAATGAATCAGGTGTTGAAAAGGTATAAAGACTTTGGTTTTGCCTAGCTGGGAGAAGTGACATTTTCTAATGGATTAGGAGCTTTTATGAAGGATTCCAAAAAAATTCACTGCCTACACAATAAAATAGACCCAATTTCTCAGTTTAAAAAAGGACGGGAGGGAAGATGAAGGGACAAATAATGCTAAGGGTATTTGATAAAGCCTCAATGTCATATTATTTTACCTAAATCTGTGTGTTTACCTGCATGCATGCATGTGTGTGTGTGTGTGTGTGTGTGTGTGTGTGTGTGTGTGTGTGTGTATCTTAAATCAACTATGTCATTTGGTCTGTATGGTGATTTGAATGAGAAGCGTCCTCAAAGGCTCATATACTTGAATGCTTAGTCACTAGTTGGTGGAACAGTTTTGGGAAGGATTAGGAGGTGTGGCTTCGTTGGAGAAGCTATGTCACTGGGACTTCAAAAGTCCATGCGAAGCTCAGTCTTGCTTTCTCTCTGCCTGCAGCCTAAAGTTTAAGACATAAGCTTTTAACTACTGCTCCAACACCATGTTTGCCTACCTATTGTCACACTCTCTACCATGATGGTCATGAATTTACCCTCTGAAACTGTAAGTTAGCTCTTAATTAAATGCTTCTTTAAAAATAAGTTGCCTTGATTATGGTGTCTTTTCACAGAAGTAGTAAAGTAACAGAGACAGGTTGACATGTGGCTCTGAAAAGCCCTAGACTATCTGATCAAATCCCTAGTGCCAGGCATGAGAAACCTTCATTTAAGTTAGTCCCAGTGACTACTTATCAATATAGGCTACTGTCTGTCATTGCCCTTGGTTGCCTCATAGAGACTGAAGATAAATCCTTTTTGCTGAAGCACCACATACTTTGGACACAGGACACAAAAGATTCAAGCTGGATATAATCTGAAAGTCTCCTTCATACAGTCTAGTTATAATAGTACCAGAAGATGCTAGAACAAATGTCAATAAAAGGAAGCAATCAATAGTCCTGTCCATCTATAATGCCTCTGAACCATAATAATGATTAGCATTACAAGGTATTCCTAAAGATATAATAGTGGTACTCATATCTTGGTAGTAACCAAGAGCTGTCACATTGAACTTAAGGCCTTCTCAACAGGAAGGAAATCATGCCTGGTACTAGAAACTCAACCAACTTCCTGGGACTATTGGGGTCACAGATCTTAGAGGAGAACCGACTACTGCTCCTTTACTCACCCAGCATAATTCCTAACTGTATTCTAAAACTACTTAACCATAGCTCTTATCCTGCATCAAAAACCTTCTCTTTGCAGCAAAAAGATCATTACAGAAAGTCACATGTGGCCATAATAGAGAGATTAAGCAATTGTAGTGTGGCTATCACCAGTGATACATTTACAACATGACCTCTATGGCTCAGGGAACATTCTAGAAGAAGGAGCAGAAAGATTTTAAGAACTAGAGGATCAGAAATCCTGTTGTGAAACTGTGTCTCCTAGAAATATCAAGGAAACTATACCTACTACCTCAGCAATATGGCACATAAGCAAAACCTGAACAATAACAATACCAGTAACATACTCACATAGAAGGGGATGTCTTACAGAGCGTCATTCCTAGACAAAGAAGTACAGGCAACAAGTTACTGATGAGAGAGGAAAAATAGTATCTCCTGAGGATAAGTCCCCTGAATTATTAATCCAATACAAACTGGTTGCCTCTATTATATATATATATATATATATATATATATATATATATATATATATATATATATATATATATATATACATATGTGTATATATATATATATATATACACACACACAGATTCACATATATAAGTATATGTATATACACATAATCAAATAAACCATAATAATCAAAGAAGAAGCCATCAGTTGAAGAGGGAAGGATTGGAGTGAAAGGATGTGGGAGAAAGTGGAGGGATAAAAAGGAAGGCAGGAAGTAATATAGCTATATTTTAATTAAAATAATAATAATAAACTATGAGGAGAAGCCTGTCCTGGGAGCCCATGTCTATAATCCCAGCTACCTAGAAGGCTATGTGAGAAGAACCATGAATCCCATGTAAGGCTGAGTACATTGAAAAACTGCCTAAATAAACAAATGGATAAAATGTAAAAGTCACAAATGACCGATGTATGTTAGATACATGTAGAAAAATCATGACAATCTCATTAATTTGTCTAATTAATCAGTGAATAATTAAGCTTTTCAAGTTTAACTTTATATCTATTTTGTTAGATTGCAATGTACCTCAGCAACATTTGATTCTTACATATCACTGGGTGTTAGGGGAATTAAATAAAGCAATGAATAAGAAAATGAATTTTGAAAACCAAGAGAATAAGGTCAGTAACAAGGAATTGATATACACATGATTTAGTCTATTAGAATAAAATTGGTTCTAGATACAAGGGACATCTGTATGCACAGTTTCCCAATAGGCACTAGAAATAGAAATTGGCTCCCCAAGGAAGATACAGGGTAGAAGACTCTTGATTTGTATTTCAAATACATAGAGGATGCTAAAGTGAAACATTGGCTAAAATGAAAATTGGACAGTATATTATAGTCAGTTCAGTCATTCCCTAATTGAATAATGTATCTTTCTAGCTTGTCTATCCAATTCTGTCTGAATTTCCCTAAGACTCATTTTCCTAAATGTGAAATAAGAGAGTTAGACAAAAATCAGTGGGATTTGAATTTATTTTTATTTTTATTTTGTCAGAATGCTTTGCACAAGTAAAGACTTACTAGTTCAGTAAGCAACCTTAATGAGATGGCATATTTGAGTGCTTTAGAACTACGCATAGTCAGAAGTAAATGGCAGTCTTCCGACGTTTATTTAAACCCTCTGGAGTAGCAGATGTTATCTTGCCTTACCACTGCAATGTGAGCGCTCAGAGGGTATTTTAGGAGATAATCTTCAGTGGCTAATGTCCTAGATTCTCAACTCTAGATTGTATCGACAGTTGTGAGATTCTGAGCAACTGATAGTGGGCGGCAGAGGCATAAAGTGAATGACAAGTGCTTACTTTTCCCATTTGAAACAGACTATTTCCCTCAGCCCAGGTTGTCACGTGAGTAAACAAGGTCTGAAGATGTGTAGAAGTTCATAAGCAATCTAGATTAAGAATAGTCCAGGCAGACTTTCACTGTCTAATATTAAATCTTAATTCTTCTCATGAGCTAATTTCTCATTTTTCTAATAGATGGGTTCAGAATACTCCTTTGCGCCAGAAAATTAAGAGGCCAGTGTTTGTAGGTTAGTAGTTGTGTTTTCTTACATGAAGGAATTGTGAACACTGACAGACATTGTGGCTCTGGCAATGAGTTGCTGGAAAATGAAGAGGACTCAGGAATGAAGCAAAACATACACGCACCCTTGGAGGGCAGTAAGGCCAAGAAGCATTTACAAGACTCAACTCATTAAGTCAAAGAAACTATGGGCTCAGTGAGTCATGTCAGACATAATGCCTAATCATAGCGTGACTTTATTTGTCTCTGGAGCAATAAAGCTTATCCTTTCTTCCTAAAAATCTTCAAGAGATTATGAACTAAAGACAGGGTTAGTGATTATATATTTTTCCCATGTTCCTATCATTTCTCCCTTTCCATACTTGGCCCCTACACAACAAAGAAGTCAATTTGTCCATTAACAGCAAAGAGTTATATGATCCATGCAGCAAGAGCATCATTTGTGGGGGTGGTCCACCCTCTACAAAGACATATTAGTCACAAGAACTTATATTAGGAGGCTTCTGACCTTAAGGGACTGATCTGTGGAGTCTCTAACAATACAGGACTCCCCTCTGCAACCCTGCAGAAAGACATGCCTTCAGGTTTTGCTCAAGTGTCTTTAGTACCATGAACTAGTCTATGATGGAACAAGTCTAAGTAATAGAAAAAAAAAAAACCCTTGAGTAGAAACAAACATCCCACATTGCTGATAGTCTCAAAGTCCAAAAAGAAGAAAATGTTTGATCAGAAGCAAAGCAGAACTCCCAGAGGCATTTAAACAGAAGAAAAATCAGAGTATATAAAGACGGCTTGCTATTCTTCTGATGGCCTCCTTTTGAACCGCTACTGGAAGCCTCGTACATACACTCGATTACACTATGAACCACAGTGTCCTTTTGTGCCTTCTTGGGCATGTATCTCAAGTGGCCTATAAGTAGTTTAGTTTCATCTCTCTCAACATCTAGCCTGGAGCAGACTACCTAGGAGGTGCTTTTTAAAAATCCCTTGTGACTCAACCAATTATGTTGTACTTATAACAGAAGTTTTGAAGTAACAGTCTAAAAGGTATCTAAAATGCAGTCGCTAGTGTTCTAGCACATAGGATGTTGCCCATAGTGCTAGTCTGGGCTATCTTGCTTTGCCAAATGAATATTCAAGGCTGGAGTCCAAATTGCCTAATCTTTCGACATTTCTAAACAGTCTGCAGAATACTGGGTAATTAGAACAATGAGTTGAGACACGTTATAGCCATGGCCTAGTGGATGTTGGCTGGTCAACGTTTTCTTCTCAGTTTCAACAGTAGGGCAAGCTCCCATCAGTTTGTGTTTTCACTGTTGCAATGGAATCTCATTTTAAGTACTTAGGGCAGATTTTAAGGCATTGTAGGACTGGCATCTAGCTTCATCATTTTCTTCTTCCTAGAGAAACCTGGAATTCTTCCTTGGTAATAATCTTTAAGCATGTACTTATTTATTTAAAAGGGTGTTCTCATTACCACTCTGCAAAAGTTGACCAGGGAAATGGAAAAGTCTGTATCACAGATGGTCTTGAATAAACTACCTAGTGCTTCATGTACACCTATAATGTAGATAATTAACATGCATACCATTCTCCAAACATGGTCTCCACTCCCTCACACCATTACTGTATATATTTTATGTATGTGTTAGTTATATTATGGTCATATTGAGAGTAAATATCAGTGACACAAGGAAGACAGTGATTTAGGCATCATTTGAGTTGTTAATATAGAGACAGAAATGGCCAAAGTATTCTGGCTGTAAACACAAGAAGATATTTAGAGTCATAAGCTTGATCATCAAGATACCAGGCTTTTATTATTTCACCTTTTGATTCTGGATTACACTATGACTTTGTGGAGGTGAGCCAGTCTCTTTATGCATTAGTCCCTCACTTGGCAGACCTAGGATAATAAGGCCACTGTGTCCACTGGTACCCAAGGAGACTGCAGAGAATACTGTAAAATACTCTGGGCTCTGGCACTCTTGTTAATATTTCTTATTTTGATGCTGTTAAAAAATTAACATAATTGAAACTTGGAAGAAAATATTGTTTTTCTTTCTGAAATATTAACCCAAAAAAGGATAGCAGCTCATTGTTATAGTTTGTATAAATAACATTAAGATAATACTACCTGAGGACCCAGCTATTCCACTCCTGGGCATATACCCAGAAGATGCTCCAACAGGTAATAAAGACACATGCTCCACTATGTTCATAGCAGCCACATTTATAATAGCCAGAAGCTGGAAACAACCCAGATGTTCCTCAACAGAGGAATGGATACAGAAAATGTGGTACATTTACACAATGGACTACTCAGCTATTAAAAACAATGACTTCATGAAATCCACAGGCAAATGGATGGAACTTGAAAATATCATCCTGAGCGAGGTAACTCAGTCACAAAAGAACATGGTATGTTCTGACTGATAAGTGGATATTAGCCCAAAAGTTCGGAATACCCAAGTTTCACTTCACAGCAACCATTGGGCTGAGCATGGGGTCCCAGATGGAGGAGTTGAAGAAGGGACTGAAGGAGCTGAGGAAATTTGCAGCCCCGTGGAGGGAGCAACAGTGTCAACTAGCCTGACTTCCCGATGCTCCCGTAGACTGGATCACCAACCAAAGAATACACATGGAGGGACCCATGGTGCTGGCCACATATGTGGCAGAGGAGGGTTATGTTAGCCATCAGGGAGAGGAGAGGCCCTTGGACCTGAGGGTGTTAGATGCCCCAGTATAGGGGAATGCCAAGGAGGGAAGACAAGAGTGGGTGGGTGGGTGGGAGAATACCCTCATAGAGGCAGGGGGAGGGGGAGGGGATAGGGGGGTTTCAAAGTGGAGATCTGGAAAGGGGGAAACATTTGAAATGTAAATAAAGTATCAAAAATAAATAAATAAATAAATAAACAAATAAATAAATAAATGTTAAGAAAATGTCTTTGGGAATGAAATTCTCCTTGAGCCTTTTGTCCTTTATATTAAATTCTGTATTATGTTTACCCAGACCTTTTGAGAAAATTTTCCATGCCAGGTTTCATGAAGAAAAGCTTTCAGGGGAAAGATCTGCATCCAAGAACCTTGTACAGATAGGCAGAATACTGACTTTCCATGAAATAAACCTCAGAAACTGTGAATATCTTACTTTGTTCATGGTTCGGAATAGTCTCACCATAGAAAGATTTTCTTGAATGAAACTATCTAGGTGGACACAACTAAACCCAAATGCTTAGGACTCTAGAGCATTTTCTGGCTGTGATCATGGAACAGTTCTAAAAAATGACTAGCTAGGACAATGTTGGTGTCTCTGGAAATGTAAGCAGCCTTTAAAAATGTAATAAAGCACAATAATGAATTCTACCATGAGCCCTTAGAAAGAGACAGAGCTCCTTCAAAACATTGACTATGGATCAGTTAGACCCATATTAGATTTTTTACTTATAACCTTTTTATATTCAAGTCACTAAGTTTATGGTAAATGGCAATCAAAGAATCTTAACACAGGCCTCATAAAGCAAGGCAGGAGGAACAAGAAGAGAAACAGTAAAAATGCAAGAGGGTCTGGTGACTAATATTTTTATGAGTAGAATCAGCTGACAGGTAATATTAAAAACGGTGATGATGATGATGATGATGATGACCTTGAAAAGAGCTTATTATTCTTAATTCCAAACTATACGCAAATTAAATCATTGAATACTTGAGATATTATTGACCCCATTTTTGAGATAAGGAAACACAGGCACAGGAATGCTAACTTGCCCAAGGACATAGAGCAAGGCTGTGTGTACCCATGGTTTGAATTCAAAGCAGTGTGGATACAGACTTACACCGCCCACCATGTTCATTATATAAGGTGAAGTGTTCTAATAGAAATTGGTAGCAAGTTGTGGGTTTAGGTCAGTTTCTTGACCTTGAACTGGTAAGAGGTTATTTTTGAGATAGAGTCTCAAGCATTCCACATTGGCCTGGAACTTGCTTTATAATCTAGGTTGGTCTTGAACTTCTAATTCCCCTACTTCAGCTGAGAACTTGGATTAAAGGCATGATCAACATCCCAAGCTGAGGTAGGCTTTTGGTTGGAGAGACCACGATCATTTCAGGAAGTTGACTGAACAGTGTTCCAAGAACACCTGTTTGCTTGAGGAAAGGTAGAACTTGAGTTAATGGCATTCTAAGTGTCAGATGATTTCCTAGCAGACATAGGTAGATCTGGAAGTCCTTACTTAACTCACCAGGCAAACCAGGAAAAGGAAGGCTGAAAGCAGAGAAAGAGACCGAAAGATAAACTCTTGGTTGATAGGACCAGTTTTTGACTTGACTTTCAGATCCACCATTCTGTATTTTTCTCCGTATCCATTTAACACTTTAAATGTTAATTTCTGACTTCTGTCTCTCTGTAAGGTGGGACTGAGCTTCTATCCATGTATTCCTGAGTGCTACTAGAAGTAGCCAGTAAATGAACAAACATATGAGTCACACAAATATATCTAAATATTTTTCACTGAAACTGACTTTGCTTTCTGAAAATACTATAGGCTTATGATACAGAAGTAAGGAGAGATGCCCCAACCATATCAAACTGAGTCTTTCTAAAAGAAAGACAGGGTCAAGCTCAGTAGTTTCTAGTGGCTGCTCCCAGATGAGGTAGGGACAGGTGGTAGTAATGGGTACGTGTGCTGGAAAAGGTCTTGGGAACTCTGGAAAGGTGAACTGGGTTGAACAGTCAAAGTCCGTGAGCATAGAGAGCTGCATGAGAGAAATATCTGATATTGAAGCAGTGGAGCCCAAGATGTGACACATTCTGGCCCAAGAGTAGGAGCTTAGGCAACATCCACTGGGGCAGTTCCCCCAGGGTGTGGCATTTAGCAAGCTTCTGGACTTCAGTGTGCTGAGCACAACCAGTTTGGTTAGGTCAAGGGTTTAGAATGACATTTACATCAGTGTCATATGAAGGCAAAAGGCAATCTGATGTAAGGAACAAGTTTGAGAGAAAAGTCTCAGAGAGATACTCTGGATTCTTTGCTAGTCTTCAGGATAGAGAAATACATCTTTCCACTGCAAGTTTGAGAGCAGAGAGGTCAGACGTAGATGCTTCATGAAGGAATCTCTCTTAAAGGATACTGAAGACCTGGTCCCTGGCTTGGTGGAAATGAATGGGTGTAATCTAGATGTCACCAACTGTTTAAAATTCCTTTTCAAACAATCAGAAGAACCTGGTAACCAGAAGGTTCACCTGATAGTAAGGGGTCCCACCTATGCAAAGAGGGAGTCCAGCCAACAACACACAAAAGATATCCCATGCCTTTTAGAAGCCTCTCTATCTCCAGAAATTTTCTAACAATTGCATTTATTAAGACTTGCCACTGTCATGATAATTAGGTCATATATTCTTGTTCAATGATCTGAAATATTTCTCTTCTTTTTTTGTTGACCAAAATACAATTTAACTTTAAAGAAAATGTTGTAATAATAATAAATCACCCCATATTCTGTCACTAACATGATCCTCATTTTCATTGTTCTTATTCTTAATCCCTTTAATCAATGACAGATTCTCTTTTGTCTTATAGAAAAGACATTCTTAATGAGAAAATGGAAATAGAAAAGGAAGAATTCTTCTATTATCTACTTAAAGTGACACAATCTATTTTAAATGGGACACAAAACTTCTCATATATGAACCTAGAACCCCCTTCCCTGCAATGAAATGTAGCCCTAAGGCATGGAACAAATTCTTTGAAACTTAACAAATTATAGTAACTAAAATATGCATCTCATTCAAAGGCAGGAGTCAGAAAGTATGGCTGACAGAGTGTGGGAGCAGCAATATATGCCTATGCAGAGAAAAGGTGGCTTTCTGGATTGGTACTTACATCCTTCTCTAATGCACACACACACACACACACACACACACACACACACACACACACACACACACACACACACCTAGAACCCAGACCCTAGCAAGCTTTACTGTCTTACTGTTTTGGCTTTGAATGTATTTCCTCCCAAATTCAGGTTCTTTCAGTGTGATGACAAAAGAGGTGGATCCTTTAAGAGGTAACCAGGCATGGAGGCTTGTGTAGCACTAACGGGACTGCAACCCTTGCTCCTGCTGCTATAGTTGGATGCAAGAAGCTTATCATTGGACCAAACACTAGTACCTTCATCTTGGACCTCTCCGATATGAGAAATAAATATCTATTCTTTAGGTGTTATTTGGTCTGTAGTGGTCTATTATAGGACATGATTTTTATACTCGCCTCATATGCATCTCCCCCTCCTCTCTGACCAAGGCATGCTGATCTAACACATTAGCTGTGAGGCAAACTATCTGAGCATGCAAAGATAAATTCTTGTTCTTTTTAGTCTCTCATCTAGCTCGTGGCAGGAAGGGTGAAGGACCTCTTTTTCACCAGTGAGATTCTGAATCTGTAGGTTGGCTCTGAAAACTATTTTTCTTCTTGCTAGAAGGTAACAGATAGTACTATTCCTTCTCTTTCTGTTGGGCCCCATTTTGGCCCTGGTTTGGGCCTTGAGGACAAAGCCGAAACCTAGCTCGATTCTCTGTAGCCTTGTGCGAGAGCCTAAGCTGGCTTGAGTTTTGAGACCTGTCTCAGTCACTTCTGTATCAGGGTGACTCAGCAAGACCTGTTGGCCCTGCCTCTGCCCTGCCTTCTCTGATGTGAAACTTTGCCATTGGCCCTGTCAATTTCCCCTTACCCTCCGTCACCCTTCACTGCCTTCTTGCCCACCTTGCCTTCTCTATATAAGCAAGTGCCTAGTTTAATAAAGGGAGTTCCTACTTCAACAAGACTCCCGGCCTGGCGTGTTTCTTTTGGGCCGTCGAGACTCGCCATCCCGCTCAGCCCCAGACAGACCCGGCTGGACTGGGTTCTCTCCTCTCTCCTGGACCTGCCACCAAAGGAGCCGACATCTTTCTGCCTTGAAATAAGATGTGACCTCTGGAGATAGGTGAGCTTTTTATTAGGTGATAGACATGAGAAAAAAGATGAAGGGATTCTTCTGCTTCACTGAGTTGCTGAGTAAGTATTCAATGCTACCCATCTCGGGACTCTTATTAGCAAAGAAGAGGGAACACCAATTTGCTTAAGTAGCTTAGGCAACTTAATTAATTGACATCAAATTATTCTTAATTGGTACAGCCACCCCCATCCTTCTACACCAACCAATCCAGCCTGAGAGTCACAGTGGAGTCACATGTGTCCTACAGCCAATGATTGCTTACTAGCTCTATAATCTTAGACAATGTGTCTAATTTATGTAGACTTCATTCTATCTATCTACAATATTGAAATAATAATAGTATGTGCTTCATATAAGAGTGAAATGCAATAATTCATTTAAGCTATTTAAGACATTGGCCTGCAGATAAATGTCAAATAACATTGGTTCCCTATTGGAGGTACTTTTGTCCCTCAATGACCAATGAAGTTTAAGATTTTGGAACTCTCCTGTTTCCTAAAGCATGCTCACTTTCCCAGCTCTTATAGACACCCCCACACATCCTTTGACGCCACACCATGAAGAAAAATGCAGAGCAGTTATCCACCATCTGGTCTACCCTGCCTCTTACAGGTCTCCACTCTGAAGCCTTGAGTGAACTGAGTCCCAGTTACTATTTTAAAACCTAACTGAGCTGGGGCCTCATTCTAGCTTATCCACTGGTTCTTGAAAAGGGGAAACTTGTAGCCATGTGAAAGAAAGAAGAAAAGTATTAAGTCTATTTCCTAATGTCTTGCTCCCAGAGACTGATGGCTAGGCAGCCTAGAAAAATCCAGCTGTTGCCATGACAGTGGACTCTGAGAACCCCCCACAGCTGCTTCTTGGTCTCCCTCGCACTTCAAGGATGGGAAAAACAAATTGTTCAAAGAGTCTCCTTACTTCTTGGGAACAAGGGATTATGCTAAAACTGTATTATTACTTTAAATAAATAAATTAGTCCCTTGAGACCAGATGAAAACATGCTCTTATTAAAGTTTATAAAGGAGGATTGGAATTAGTGAGAACAAAGTCAAAGGTGCCTGAGTGGATTGAAGTGGCTTCTCTGAAGTGGGATGGCACAGCAGTTTGTGTTTATATTACATGTCTCACCAAAGGGAGGTAACCAAGGCGCCATTTCCCCTGTGAGACCAATTGAAGTGCAGAATAATCTGGAGTCTTGGTGTGGGGAGTGTGGGGGGTGGGGGTGGGGTCTCAGCTTCAGGGCTCTGTCCAAGGTAGCTGACCAGCCTCTGGTCTTCAAGGGTAGCTGTCTGCTTAGAGTAGCTGGGAGAAGATACCTCTCACTTTCAATGGGAAAGAGAATTGCTATGTCCTAGTCTAAGAAGTCCTAGTAGAGGCTGCTCATGGAGATCCAGCCAAGGGAGCAAAGCATATACACACAGACACAGACACCAACATACACATGTACACACCTCCTGAAAACCTATGTGAAGGGTGGAGGGAAGAACCTATTTCTTCTTCAAGACATACAGCTTTCTCATGATGGTTTTCCCAAGTGAATTAAAATGCAGAACAACAAAAAGAGACTTTTTCCCCTTTGTTCTAGTTAAAAGACAAGACATTGTACAAATCCATCAAAGATGGGTTCAGCTTGTATTCTTTAGTGGCATGTGTGCATTGTGTGGAAGACAGGCCAGCAGGATAAATTGTCCAGTGGGTGAAGTTTCTCACGGATGGGGTGGTCACTGTGCATAAGATACAGGTTAGAATTTCACCCCACAAACAAAAAGTAAGTAATGCAGCAACTTTGCCTCAATGGGTACTCTCCACCTGGCACTCTGCTAAAAATTTGGCATGTTTTGCTTGTCTCAGTCCTTTCAATAGCATTGCTTTACAGATGAGAAACTGAGGATCATAGAAGCTGTGGTTTGTCCACTGGTTAAGGTCAAGGTTGGAATCAAACTTTCCTTGACTCCAAATCTGCTTCTTCCTAGGCCTTCAACCCTCCCTTCACTCTGTCTTGCCTCATTCATCTACTTGGTCCTTGAAATTTTTATAGTTGAAATGTTTCCTCCTTTTTTATTTAAAAAAAAAAAATCTTTTTTTTTTTTTTTTTTTTTTTTACAGAAAAATTCTACTCTGAAGCCTTCCAATATTTAGGCTGTGCCCACCAAACAAATGGTAAGTATAACAGTCGAAGGACTTTAACACAAATTGGCAACATTTTGGATGATCCATGTAATTGCAGCTGATATCTGTGACACAGGAATGGGCTGTTGTCCTTCCCAAGCCCTCAGTGTGACGCCCCACACACAGATGTGCACTGTCTGCAGTCAGATTCCCAGCTCTTTCACTAACCATCTCTGGATCTCATATAGGACACGCCATTTTTGTGAGCTCTAGTTTTCCTCATTTTTAGAGAAATGGAGATGGTAATAAAGGCCTCGCCCCTTAGAGCTGCTGGAAAAATTTAAAGCCTTAGGACATGGTAGTCTATGATGATGAGCAAGATGGCAGAGATGGTCTTCTCACATGTTCTCCCCAACAGTTTTACTTGTGATGAGTTGGCAGAGGCTCTGTATAACATTGAGAAGGCAGGAATTTTTTCAGTTGCCTCCTGTTGAGTTTCTTTGGGAAATGTTGTGGTTGACAGGGAGAGACCTTCTATATAGGGCTAGAGCTTAGAGAAGAGGTTGACTGACAGCCGGTGACAAAGAAAGTCTCAGATGTGGGTTAACATGGAGAATATTTAACAGAAGGTAGCATGTCATGCTAGTAGAAGGGAAGTTGGTCTTTGCAAGCCTTAGTCCTCTGTCTTGGATGCTATTGACTTTTCCCTACCTTTACTTTCTTGCTCAGAGTACCTCCAGTTGTTACCCAGGTCTCTTCTCCATGACTACTCTTTGTCCTTGTCTTTGCTTATATAACTCAGTCATCTTTTAAATCCAGTGGAAACTTGATGAAATGCTCCTTTCTTGGAGCACTTGTGACAGAACTGTCTCCATCTCTAATATGCTATTCTTTCGATGGTGACATCACATTTGGTATCCAATTGTTCACAGTTAAGCCATGATGACTAGTCTGTATTTTTTTTTTTCATGAACTGGACCTATGTCAAATAAGGATTCCAACTTCAGGTCAGTAGAGAGGCCAGATGGAGCTGATGCCCAGTACTCAAGACACATACTTGTTCAACAGAAAGATAAATAGAAACCAGCCAAACTGTCAGGTCCTAGAAGCTCACCAATGCATATCCTTTCATCGCAAACAAGTGGCTACATAGAATCAACGTGGTGATGTTTACAGCCCAGAATCTTCATCAGTATCATGGCCAGACTCATGTGGCTCTACTCATCACATGGGAATTTTAAGCTTTCTTGGAGAACTAACCACAAATTATACTTTCCTTCCCTCCCCCTTCATATCTTCTTCTTAATGGAAATTCTGAGCTTTGTTGTTTAATTGGGAAAAGAGCCAAAACGACATGCTCACTCTTGATCTACTGTGGGCCTCCAAAACTGCCTATTTTGAGGATGTGTGCTTTCTGGCCTCAGTTTTTATATTCTATTCCACTGCGTCAAAATTCCTACAGATTTCTTAAGGTTCCCATTTATGAATATATGCATTTTTCCTGGGCTTCATGTCCCTTGGCAAGATTCCAGCATCTTGGGATTTGTCTTTAAGGTTATTTATTATCTGTGTGAACCATTTGCTGATCCCCCAAGATTCCAATGTGCCCCCCCAAATTCATTACATACACTGGAACTCTTCTGCTCATTTGACTACCTTTGGTTTCCTATGATACACTGAATATCTGGCCTATATTTTCCCTATCATACTCCTTTGGGAAAACTCTTTCTCTTAACCCAAGCATTCTCAACTGTTTTAGAAATGGGCCGACACATTGCAAGATCCTGACTCCTTGGCTGTAGTAACTAACTGATCTGGTAGAGAGCATTGACTGAATTTGGATCAATCATAGAGACCTATGACAACTGATGATTGATCCATTGCAGATAACCTGATGCCAATAGCAGAATTGGAGGCTTATCTCTGGGAGTTTCAAACTCAGGCTGCTAGGGAAGGCGATTCTTTTCCTATTTAATTCTGTATTAAGTATCTGAAGCCAGACTGCTGGAATGTTATGGTGCTCTCCTATAGGAGTGCTTGTTGTGGAACAGTGACACACAATGAAAGGAACAAAGATGACATTTAGAAAATCTTAACCATATTTGAGCCATCAATTTTCCAGTCTAGTGTCACCTCTACCAGTAAAGTACTTTGATCAGACAATTCTGTTGTTGGCTGAATTATGCTATCCAAAAATTCCTGTGCTTGAACAGGCACACGTTGAAAACAGTGACTAAGTTCAAAGGAGGCACTAGGGTGGGTCTTGATCTAATATGCTTGGTATTCTAACAAAGAAGATTTTTCTACATTCTGAAGAGATATGAGATACGTTTACTCAAAAGGAAAGGTCATTTGAAGACACAGAGCAAAGGTCGCCATCTGCAGCCAAAATAATGAGACCTTAGGAGAAAAATAAAATGACAAACAGCTGACTTTGAATATCTGGTCTCTAGTCTTAGGAGGTAAATTTCTATTGTGCAAACCAGCTGATCTGTGATGCTTTGAATGCAGCCACAGAATTAATATAGAGCTCAACAATCCCCTCTATTAGCTCAAATTAGTTTAATATTAGTCTCTAAATATTATAATCAAAGGACACAATAACATGTTGTCGAATGTGCTAAGCAGGTTTAGTGGTTGAGTGTATTCCAAATGGTTTCATATCCTGTTACAGGGCTCAAGGCTGTGACAATAGGGATATAGCAGGTTCCCTCATAGACTCCTTTATGAGCCAAAATCAAACTTGAATTAGACAAACTCAAAATTCTGCTCCAGTATAATGAATTAGTGGTCGCTTGAAACACTGTTTGCAAACAATTTTCCCCTTAACAGAATCCAGAAGCTTAGGACTGAGGAATGATGAGACCCAGTCTCTGAGCAACAGAGGTCTGGATAACTTCAATTGACAAAGAAAGGGCTTGATAGTCATTTCTTGATAGTATTTGCTAGATACAAACTTTCCCATCAGATGAGCGCAGTGCAGGTGGCCACTGGTATTAGACCAGGTGGCTTGCTTCAAACAGGACCAAATGACACTTTTCCCAATCTCCAAATAAGCTGCTTAATCACTACCAAGATCAAGCTCTTTCTTGCTGCATCCTGTGTGGCTTCATCTGCTAATATCAATATTATTTATTTTTCAGCTGACAATATCATCTACTCTCCGAGTTACACTCCTGTTTTATAATTACTGGTCATCAGAAAACTCAAAGTTTCCTGACCATTTTAACTTGGCTGCTTGATCTGAGATTCCAAATGTTCACTGTTTGCAAGCACAGGCCTTGGAGATTATTCTTTAGTCTTGGATGGCTTCATAGTTTATTGATATTGGATTTTTACTTGTTGGTAGTTTTTCCTCTCTGTGGTCTTCCCCCACCAATATTCATTTACTATATTCCACTGTAAGAACTTTCTCCATCCTACAGTTTAGTTGCTTAATGCATTCTGTTTTCTTGTAGATAAAAACCACATTGCTTACTTAAAAGCAAACTAAAGGTGCATGTTCTGGAAATTTGGGGAAATGAAGGCTAAGACTAAAAAAGAAGAATAGACATGAAAAGACATAAAATCAGGGCATTGATTTTTTTTGATTGTTGGTGCTCTTTGGTCTTTTGCAAATACACCTTCCTCCAAGAGGGTGAGTGTTTTCCCCAAATCTTGAGGATTTTCTTTCATCCTTCTATGTCCTTCCTGTGGGTACCATGTTCTCACACTTTGGGTTCCAGGGTTAGTAATTGTATTCTGCAGTAACTTGCTTCTAACAAAGGCCTTAACTGCATTCATATACTTCTTCCTCCACAGAGCAAAGGATTAGGAGAAATCTTTATTTAAACAGTATTTTATTTAAATAAATTTATTTAAATAACATAACCGTGCTTTCCACAATAAAAGCAGACAACCACTATTGAAATTATTTACTGCATCAATTTTTCCGAGTTCTTTATGTAGACAAACACTTGAGCACAGCTAAAGAATTCTCCAGAAAGTATCAAATGAATGCTCTGACTGAGTATAAATGCTTTTGTCCTAAAATGGGAAAATTGAGGCAAATTTATTTGTCTGTGGATCACAATTCACTCAGCTCAACTCGAACTGAGATTTTATAGTCTTGGGTGCTCTGGTCTTTGCCACCTTCTTAAACATTTTATCTTGTTTTAATATGAACATTTCAAAGTACTACAAAAAAATAACAACTAAACATGATTCAGAATTCAGATGTCCTTGGAAAATAACGACTTCTTTGAAGCAGTGAGATTCCTTAGGGAATTCTAAATGGTTGTGTATCAAGAGAATCTGGGATGGATGCCACTGGAAGCAACACTCACAGAGTCTTTTGACCTCCCATGCCCCTTTTGTGAAGAGCCTCTTTTAAGGTTACTGATCTGGTAACACTGAGTTGACATTGCTAAATTGCTTCAAAGACTTAGAAGAAAGGATGAGTTAAAATATATTAGAAATGTTTTTTTTTTCAAATTCAGGCTATTATTTTTACTTATTTTCAGAACTAATAAATATTTCTGAACCAATTTGTTTTTCTGGCTGAAATCATCTGGCATATTTTTTTAAAGTACCATCAATACTCAAGGTCTGAAATCACATCATGATACATTTTATAATATAAAGAAATCTTTTTACCAAAAATATGGTCACAGATAGATGTTATGACATGGTAATGAACTTTTTGCTTGCCCAAGCCCTGGTGTGCTACGCAAATAAAATTTATGTCTATAAACAATATTATTCATCCTCAAAGAGGAAGGGAGTGCTGACCCATGCTACGGGGATCAAACTTGAAGACATTTTGCAAAATGAATTAAGCCAGAGAGAAAAACAGAGACATAAAATCTGCCATGTGATTCCATCTTTATAATTGCTTAAAGCATTCATATTCTTAGAGACAGAAAGGGGAACAGTGGCTACCGAAGCCTGAGAGATATAGAGACTGGGAGTTATTATCTGATGATTACTGTTGCAATTTAATAGTACTAAAAGTTCTAGAGGTGGATGGGGGTGGGGATGGCATAACAGTGTGAATATACTGGACGCCATTGAACTCTGCACCTAAAACGGCTAGAAGGCTAGGTTTCCTATTGTGAACCTTTCCCTATAGCAAAAGAAGTAACTGGGGATGACAACCTTACAGAAATCCCTTAGAGAAGATGGGCAACCCTACCTTCTAATCTCTAACCCCTACAGCTATGTCTTGTGAAAGAAGAATATCCTTGACTGAACATTTGATATTTCAAATTCACTAAATATTTGCCCAAATTAAATCTAAGAATCTGCTCTACAATGGAAAAAGATTAACTTGTCTTTATTAAGACTTATCTGTGGCAAGCTGTGTGCTCTTCACAGTTGATATCCCTATGTGAAGTGAAAGGAAGAATCTGTGGATTTCTTCCCTGCCTCTATTTCCCCAAAGCCAAAATTATTTATAATACAGAGAGATTCTAAAAAGAAAAGGAGAGAAAAAAAGTACGAGAGTCACAGAGAGATCAAGAAAAAGAGTTGGTATTAGGAAGGCCACTGGACTTTTCCTTTAAAAATATTAATAATGCTTCCACAATCTTCCTACAGTGTTTTCAGTTAATAAGCTGAGACAAAGAGCTACAAAATTACTAGTAACTTATTAATTTACAAAAAAGTCCGAATATTTCTCTATTATAGTAAAACAACAACAACAACAAAAACAACCACAACAGCCCAGGACTTCTCATAAACTGTGATTTCCTTTGAGAGATTAGCATCCTCTCTGGGATCAAACCCTAATACATCTTCCCCCTTCCCGAGGCAGCATCCACAACAAAGCTACTTTCTGTGCCCCTTTCTTCTGATATATTAAAACATAGTTTGGCTTTGAGAATTCATCAAATGCCCGTTTTTCTGAAAAGGGGTTTCAAAGCAAGAGAATGAGAGAATATTTAAGTAAAGCAAGACAGTGGTACAGTCTGGCGTACAGGGTCTTAGTGACAACGTTAGCAGACTGGTTGGCTTTTCCTCCATGTGTAAGGAGAGGTGCATAAGAGTGCTAAATCTGAGCACTGAAAGAAGCACCACAGAAAGCAGCTGAACATGGATTCTCAGCCTTACCCCATGAATAATGAGGTAATTTCATCTTAAAATATAGGTACTGTGTTTTTCCTAAGACCTTCAGAAACATCTCAGACTCAGGATCCTTTCCTTCTCTTAGGAAGTCACTGCAATCCTATCTAATAGCTAACACCTTCTCAGGCCATCTAGCCCTCACCAATTTCTCTCTTCTCTGAGTAGAAACAATTATTGCCTGTAGTGCTCCCAGGGTGTGATCTGTTACATATCTTCTGCTGTTACTGTTCTTTCTTTGTTTAAGAAACATGGTCACAGAGATAGTAAAATACTCCAGGGTAGAGAAGAACATTAAACTTTTCTTATTATCTCCAATTTGGAGCCTAGAGCCTGATCTGCAGTCCATAAATGTTCAATAAATGTTTGCTGTCAATGATGAGCCATTGTAGATTCATCTGAAATACAGCCTGGATAAAGACAATACAGAAAAGCACAAATGATCATCTAACAAACAGAAAAGTCAAGAAATCAATGTGAGTGTTGCCTAAACACCAAGTAAAAGACAAAATAATGCCCTCTACCCTACTTCAGCATCCAGCATGATGGCGGATTATACTACAGGAAATTGTCAATACAGACCAACTTAGTATCAATGATTTCTGAGTTAGAGAAGGGGATATCAGAGACTTTAATATTACAAAAGAGGCAGAGGAACAGAAAGACCGTTCTTAGAGAAACAGACACATCCCATTGATAACAAACCTGTTTGTAAATCAATCACAATCTAGCATAATGGAAGTGTGGAGCTCTTCTTTCTTCCTTCACAGTCCCCCAACCCAGAGACTGACATTCTGACACAATCCTCACAATACGCAGGAGCCCAGCACTTACCCCATGAGTAACGGAATCAGAAGGCAAACTTTGCGCATTCAACCTTTGCCAAAACAAATCCAGCCCTTTTAGATGAGTTATGTTCTTGCCATGTGAGTTAGATTGAGTATGTTCATGAGCTTCTAATTTATGTGCACGGGGGGGGGGGGGAGGTGGAGCATGATGTCTGGCCCATATTTTTGCCTTCTTCCATAAGATTTGGCTTATATAAGTAGTTGAAATATTATGATGAATATATTCAACTGATAAATCTCATTCCTAATTCTCATTTATCTGCTGTCTACTTAGTCCCTTTCTTTTTTCCTGGATTATGGGGGCTTTTAGGTAGAAATCTCTGTCATTTTTATTGCAAGAACTGTGAACAGATCTAGCATAAGTATTGGAATGTTTTGTGTGGCACAGTGGGGCAAGCCATCATCCCCATACAAGTGTTGCTGAACCTGGGTAGGCGTTTGGGACAGGTTAATAGAAGAATGAAGACCACTGGTTTTCTACCCTATTTACATATGACACACTGTTAAGTGAGAAGCCTAAATAGGATAATTAATTTGGCTGATCATTTCATTGGAATATTGATAATGGTTTGAGTGAATCTTCACAGCATTTATTAGCTCTTCAGCTCAATTAACTAATTAGGATGATATGAATTGGTGTGTTTACTTCTTACCTCATCCACAACAGCGTTTCTCAGTCACCTCCCAGATTTTGAATAGGATAGCACACGTGCATAATAATCATCTGTACAAATACACCTGTGATGGTCTGGGTTTTCTCCACTATTACCGACTCTTTTGGTGCATAAAATCCCACCCACTAAAGGAAATGACCGTGAGCTAATCAAAGAGATGTAGGAACAATTTCTACAATCAATTTGGTTTCCTTCATAACCAAAAGTACACCAATGCCAGTCAATCTCTTGGAAACTAAAGGTCTTTGGAATTGTGTAAATATAAAAATTCTCCTTGAAAATAGGACATTTTTATTCTTTCAGAGGAAAAAAAATGTAAAATGTTCCTATATTTAGATTTAGCAAGCTATTCTTTGTTGTTGGTTTTTTTTTTTTTTTGGTTTGTTTGTTTGTTGTGGTTTTTTTTTTTTTTTTTGAGTCAAAGTTTCTCTATGCAGCTCTGGCAGTCCTGGAACTCACTCTGAAGAGCAGCATATCCTAGAACTCAGAAGACCCACTACCTCTGATTCCTAAGTGCTGGGATTAGAGGTGTGTGCCACCACTGCCCAGCTCATAATCCATTCTTATAAGACACACAATTATCCTTCTAGGAGCTGAAGACGCAGACTTAAAAAAGAAGCTTCTACTCACAGTCATTCGGGTCCGGGTGATAAAGTAGACTAAGGGGCTTCAAGCCTTGTCTTTGTTTGTCAACAGAGGCAGGAAGATGTCAATGTGATGCACTCATATCCAGAAACACTCAGTAGGAAAACAGGAAATATCTAAAGAGAAGTGCAGATTGCCTTATTCAGTATGGACACTCTTTTGGGTGATGGAAGGACACTCCCCTCCCCCACCTCAAAAAATTGGTGAGTGGAAGCAATGACTGGAACCACTATTCTGCATCATGGGGTAGAAAATGGAATTTCCCACTAGGTGGTGCTAGGACACATCCATGACTTCTGGGGTATTGAATCCACGAGGATTGACGTGAAGCCTGATACTGCAGTGGGAGATATACCTGGAATTCCGTAAATGTATGTTCTTATGAAGACAAATGCATGCACACATATACAAACATGTTAGATCATGTAGGCCAATATCAGTGCAGGTGTAGACTGAAGCACATTGCTATGACAAAATAAAAGGAGGGTGGGGAAAGAGGATCAGATAATACGGAGTGTGTGGGTATAGACCAGGTGTTTCGTTTGCTTCCTCAATCCACCTTCACAATGACTGCGGAAGGCATCTATCCTTACTCATGTTTATCGAGGAAGAAATTTAATGAACTTCCTATAGGCTAAAGAACTGCCCCAAGGTCACATAGCTATGAGGTTGCAAGGCCTGGATTGAAGTACAGTTCTGCTGTACTACAAAAGACCACAGTTATACATCATTTAGGCTTATTATCATTTCTTATAGCGCATAAATAACTCCCGAGAATATGGTCCACAGTATGTTTACACAAACAATATGGCGTGCGATTTCATAAAAATAAACATGTGCAAAAGTCTAATCTATGTTGGACTGAACTATACATAAGAGCTACATTAATAAAATAGTCTAAGTAACTCCACCACACGAAAACACACAATCATGAATTGCATATATAACTCAATAAAAAATAAACCATTTAAACAAATAACAAGCTTCTTTTAAACCTGATATATCAAATCCACATGTATAAGCAATTGAAGCCACTTACTGTTATCCCCAAACAATGGCACTGAGGTAACACAAATTCCATTTATGTGGCCTCTTTATATTTCAGACAAAGCATTTCCATTGAGATGATTGATACCCACTCAGGTGTGGCCTGTTTTCATTGAAGACACTGTAATCTTTGAGCAGCAGCCTTTTAAGTTTTTTCTTGTCCAGAAAGTACTATTTTGTAAATTGCATTTTTGTTGGACAGGTTAAATAATGATGTATATAGTGGGCATTTAGCACAATGTCTGGCAAATGGAGAGTGAAGAATAAAAGCCAGCAATGGTATTCATGATTGCAGAAGGAGGGGAAAAGCAGAAGAGCAAGAGGGAACTGGAGGAGGAGGAGAGTGTGCAGGAGGTGAGGCAGAGGGCAGAGAGGAAGCAGGTAGACTTGTGGGCAGAGCTAGAAGATCAAGGTGACAATTTGTAGTTCCTTTCTTAGTGGTAGAGTTTTTCTCTAAGGCTTCAGGAGAGGCATCTGAAACCATATAAAACTTTCAATACCTGCCCTGAACTGGGAAACTCACCCCACTCTTTATCTCAGGCTTTCGGGTGCAGCTCTATTTCTACATTTCCTCCCTCCCTTCCTCCTTTCCTCCCTCCCTCCTTCCTCCTCCCTTCCTCTTCCCTCCCTCCCTCCCTCCCTCCCTCCCCTCCTTTCTTTCACCTGAGATTGGTTGGCATTTCTGTAGGTTGAGAAGAAAGTGCTGAGAACTGAATTCCCAGAAGAGACCTGGGGTTGAAACGGGAGAGGAGGGCAAGCACTGTTTTCTTTGGTTGTTCTTTTGAGCACTGGAAAGCATCTCGATAGCACTGTTTACAATTGTCTTTTAAAAGTGAGAAAGGTAGGCGGACTCTAGAACTCCAATACCAGATGGAACATAGAAAGAGAGGTTCATTCACAGAAGAGTCAAGATAAAACAGTTGTGTTTTCCAGAGCTCCCCTGAGCATCACCTGGCGCCACAGGTCACAACTGAGGCACAGGAGGAAATGTGAAAATATTCTCTGTTGCTTTCGAAAGTAAAATTCCTCTTACAAGTTTCCTAGGTACGTTTCTTCTGTGTTAGAATGCTAGGGATTTACATGATAATGAAGTATAGAGTAATAAAGCCTACCCTTTGCTGAGAATTCATTATATGTGTACAGATGTCCATGTCTTAGGTCATCTTATATTCAGTAGAACTCTACAAAGTGGGCGCCATGTTACAGACAATATATATAAAGTTCAGAAAACTAAGTTGATAAAGTCATATGAGTAGTAGGTGGCAAAGCCAGGACTCAAACCCAGTTGGCTATCTGAGGACAAAGTTTTCTGTGGCCCCCCTTCCGACAATTAGGTTACATGCACAAGTCCAATCTCATTTCCACGACACAGTAGGTTTGACATAGAGAGCTCATCTTTGTTTCTGCAAAGGAATGTTGCTTTCAGATTGGTACCCCAGGTAGGGAAAGCTTTATTTTACCCTGTCCACAGTTTGGTAGAAAGCTATACTCTTATTGAGAAAGCCGCAGATCTCAACGACAACACAAAAATTCTGCAAAATTTCCTAAGCCTAAAACCCTGTGAGTGGAATTGACAATTGAATATTTAAGGACACAGGGCTAGTCATTGACAAGACAGAAGACTTGTAACTCTAATGGGCTCTCTTTCCACACTTGCCTGGCTCTTTCTTTATTTAATCAGATGGATATGTAACTGTTAAAGTGAGGGGAGGGAAAACTCAAGTTTTGCTTCTTTTCCAGAGGGTAGTTTCCCACGCTTCTAGAATGCAACAGCAAATTCTATGAGGAACACTGAAAGTAGCAGCCATTAATGACTGCTGCAGAAAGAGACCATACCAGTCAATAAGAAGTATTTGGAAGGAACCCAGATCTTACTCTACAGTCTCTTCTAATCTGACCCCTGAAGTAGAACAGCAAGATAATTCACTATTGAGTCATAACGACTGCAGCCTAGGTTGTTCATGACCAGGTTCATAAGAATCTTTGATTCAAGGTAAATTCAGCAAATTTTGAAGAGGTTGGCTAATTAGTTAAATATACAGAAATTTATCCTTTCAAAATTGCCTGTTTGTTTTCTGGAGAGAGAGAGAGAGAGAGAGAGAGAGAGAGAGAGAGAGAGAGAGAGAGAGAGAGAGAGAGAGAGA
>CM052715.1:61267557-61320057 GCA_028551405.1 Uromys caudimaculatus
GAGAGAGAGAGAGAGAGAGAGAGAGAGAGAGAGAGAGAGAGAGAGAGAGAGAGAGAGAGAGAGAGAAAGAAAGAAAGAAAGAGAGGATAATGATGATGTGTGGGGTTGGGTGATTTGAAGGATCTGAGTGGCAGGAGTTGGGGAAGGGGAATTTTGATCAGAATATATTGTATGAAAATGTTTAATAAAAACTATTTTGCAATTAATGAATTTTCTCCAAATTCTTGCTATAAATTGTATACTTGATTTTGCTCACAATTTACAGGTCGAACAATTATGTCCTTTTAAAATTCTCATTGTTATTTTTTAGAATTTCATATATGAATAAAGAATGTTTCAACATATCCAATCCTTCCCTAACACCTAACTCCTCCTATGTCTCTCCATCACCCTCTCAAATTTTTGTACACACACACACACACACACACACACGCACACATACACAAACACACACACAAACACATCCAAATAGTGGTGCCTTGGGGTATTTGAAGCTCACCACTGGGATGTGGGCAACCTGTCAGAGTGTTCACCTCTGAAGAAAATTGATTCTCCATTCTCAGTATCTGTGGACTTTCTATCCTGCTTCAACTTGGGGGCAGGGCTTTTGGAACTCCTCAACCCTTTTCATGTTGGGATTTTGGCTGGTGTTGTATTGTGAAGGACTTGTGTAAACAACCGTACTGTTGAGAGTTCATGAGCATAACATCCTTAGCATATCTAGAAGATTCAGTTTTGCAGCACTTCTCTTGGTCCTCTGGCTCACTTTCAACCATCTCCTCTATGATGCTCACTGAACCTTGAGTACAGTGGTAGTTATATCCCACTAGAGGACAGACACTCCATAGTTACCATTCTGTGCACTTTGATCAGCTGTGGGTCTCTATAATAGCCTTCTTCTGATGCAAAAGGCAGCTTCTTTGATGACTTACAAGAGCTGTACTTATTTATCTCTAGGTACAAGAATGAGTATTTAGAAGGCAGTTGGCTACTATATTAATTTACCAAGATGGTATTAGTGAGCTCTCCTCTGGGCCTAGGACCTCTCTAGCCATGGGTTCTTGGTTAGGTTTACAGTACCAGCCATGTGTTTCATTTTATTAAGTGGGTCTCATGTCTAATCATACAACTGATGGTTCTCCCTTTCAAAAAACAAAAACAAGAAACAAAACAAAACAATATCCTTTGTAGGACTTAGAAAAATCAAGCAAGGAGGCCTCCCTGATGGCTAGCTTTCAGTGTCAGAAAGTACGATGCAAGCTGCCAGGGGGGAAAAGCTATTATCAGCCAAACCCTCTGTAAATACTGCCAGCTAGGATAATGACTGGCATGCCAAGATATGCTCAACAATACAATAGCGACACTAATAGATTTTTCTAGGTTGGTATTTCACTACATCGACCAGATTGTGTTTGAACTCGTCACCTCAAACCCCTGAGCATAGGAATACTGGTGTGCACCGCCACACACAGTGTTTTCAAAATATTTAAACATCTATGCTAGACGCACTAGTACTGCCCCAAATTAACTTTGGATCATGGATCTCAAAATGACTCAGCATCAATTCTGAGAATGCTTCCTATTAATCCGAATGGTGGAAATAATAATTAATTTCTTTCGCTGGCTATTTCTGTGTTCACACTATCCCGTTCAAGAAACCTGCAGTATCTTTGTAACTGTCTTTTCAGATCCCAGTTTTCTCATCTCATATTCCTACTAGATTACCCCCCCCCCCAGTGGCATTCACCCATTCCCTTCCTACTCTGTCATCTTAGTAGAAGAAGGTTCCCAGCTTGCACTTCAGGTTCAGTCTGTACTTTTCTCTCTTTCCCCATCTCTCTTCCCCACTTTCTTAATCTACTGCTCTCCAAAGTGAGCCCTGAGTTAATTAAACCATACCCATGCTCTGCCTCTGGACAGGCCACCCACCTTCTTCTTTCCCCTGCCATTCCACTCCTCTTTTCCTCTCCTTTACACATATGTTTCTCAAGGTACAGGGGTATTTTGAGATCTGAGGTCACTGGCTACTCATCTATTGTTATTGTTTCCCTTACAGACCTGTACTGGCTGGTTGTGTGTCAACTGGACACAAGCTGGAGTTATCACAGAGAAAGGAGCCTCCCTTGAGGAAATGCCTCAATGGGATCCAGCTGTAAAGTATTTTTTCTATTAGTGATTAAGGGTGGGAGGGCCCATTGGGGGTGGTGCCATCCCTGGGCTGGTAGTCCTGGGTTCTATAAGAAAGCAAGCTGAGCAAGCCAAGGGAAGCATTCCAGTAAGTAGCACCCCTCCATGGCCTCTGCATCAGCTCCTGCCTCCAAGTTCCTGCCCTGTGTGAGTTCCTGTCCTGACTTCCTTTGGTGATGAACAGCAATGTGGAAGTGTAAGCTGAATAAACCCTTTCCTCCCCAACTTGCTTCTTGGTCATGGAGTTTTGTGCAGGAATACAAGTCTTGATTAAGACAAGCCCCTACTCCATGTCTTGTACCAGGAATGCTGGCCAGTGGTGTTGTGCCACACCGTATCTCCTAGCTCTTAGAAATGAATGTCCGGGCTGGAGAGATGGCTCAGCGGTTAAGAGCACTGACTGTTCTTCCAGAGGTCCTGAGTTCAATTCCCAGCAACCACATGGTGGCTCACAGCCATCTGTAATGGGATCTGATGCCCTCTTCTGGTGTGTCTGAAGAGAGCAATGTACTCACATAAATAAATAAATAAATCTTAAAAAAAAAAAAAAGAATGTCCATGAGCATTGTCTCTTTTGATTACCTGAAACCCAGCAACACATGGGAACTTTTCTTTAAACATCAAGCATGGTAACAAAGCTTCACCATTGCAGAAATCAGATATACTTAAAATAATTATTGTAATAAAAATGTAGTGCATATTTCATTACAGTAATTGAAAGTATTTCATTGAACGTGTAGACCTTCAAGTTTTTTGTTTTGTTTTCGTTTCATTTTGTTTTGTTTCCTTTTGTTTTGTTTGGGCTTTTTATATAGGAATAGTTCCAACTAGACATGACACTGTCTCCTGATTAGTTAAGTTTCTCCCTCAGAGGTAGCTGATAGGCTCCATAGAGATGAGGAAGAGAAAGAAAGACAGTCTAGAATCAAAAGAAGCTATGAGTTCTTCAGCTGCCATCTTGAGTGATGTTCAGGTAAGACATCTAGTCTCTCAACAGTTCCCTCTGCTGAAAATGGAGATCGAACATGTAAACCTATATGGTTGTTGTGGGAAGTAATAATGGTACTGCTGCAAATGTCCTGTAGATTACAGGAGTTCTACAAGTGTTTGTTGATATTAGGGAAGGTGTCCTGGTGATGGCTAGCTTCACTATGCCCCAGCAGAAATCTTGCTAGCTGCCCTAAAAGTGTTTGTTATGAAATGTATGACTCTCTGTGTCTGTGTGACTCCTTTATAAGTCTGGTCTGGCTCTCATCTTACAGTCAGCTGAGCCTTCCTCCTCCTGTTCCTCCTCCTCCTCCTCTTCCTCCTCCTCCTCCTTCTCCCTTTCCTACTTTCTTTTCCTCCTCCTCCTCCTCTTCCTTCTCCTCCTCCTCCTCCTGCTTCTCCCTTTCCTACTTTCTTTTCCTCTTCCTCCTCCTCCTCCTCTTCCTCCTCCTCCTCCTCCTCCTCCTCCTGCTCCTCCTGCTCCTCCTCCTCCACCTCTTCTCCTCAAGAATCTTGTGAATATTTTTCAGTTAACTGATAAGATAATGGATCTTGTTACCACATTTCATACATAGATATTATTATAACTCTCATATTTTCTCCTAGAAAAGAATTATTTTCTGTGTTTGCAGGCTGTTTCTTAAATTACCGGTAGCAGAATATTCAAGTGTTATGACTAAACTATCAGATTCAGCTGTTGACTTTAACCTTGGACTTTCACCTAAGCACATGCACACACGTGCATACATTTCTGTTTTCCCTCCTTCCCTTTCTTCCTCCCTGCTACTAACTACCCTACCTTCTTCATACCTCCTTCATCTCTCTACTTCTTCCTTTCTTCCTCCAGAAGCTCATAATGGACAAACCAGAAAATATTACACGAATTTTTGGTGGCAAGTTTTGCTTCTTCCCTAGCTGAGCCTGAAATGCCCAGAAAGCCTTCTCATTGCTCACAGAAAGACTGGTTGGTAAAATATATTTAATTATATGTTATTTATCAATCATGTCCAAAAATAAACCATAGAGTTAATGTATTATCTGCTTTGTGTACTTGGACCAAAGCCCATTTCCCATGTATTCCACAGTCCAGAGAGTGATAAGTTTCTTATGTGATGAGAATCACCTAATTGGATCAGAACACCTTCTGAGTTCACATAAAGACCCTTATTTCCAGGATGGCTTCAAAGGATAGTGTTCTCCTGGTTTTTAAATGCCCACAGTTTATGGGTCACTGACCTGATAGCACACCACCATATGCTCTAGATGTTCTTAGTTTTTTTCATGCACACACCTTCACCCAGAGCTCTCCCAACTGGGATCCCAACAGCTTAAATGATTTATTTTCATTTAAGATATAATATTTCATCTTTCTTTGAAAGATATAAATTCTAAGTAAGTGATAACCCCTGGGAAATAGTAAATTAATTTCTATTTATATCCAATTAGAAACACATGTTCATAGACCCCTATAATTGTAATAAAAGTATTGCAGTTACACAATTTATAAAGTATATGAGGCTAGACCTAGTAGATCAAAGTCCATTTTAATATCAGGTATCTTTTGTAGTCTCTCTCTCTCTCTCTCTCTCTCTCTCTCTCTCTCTCTCTCTCTCTCGTGTGTGTGTGTGTGTGTGTATATGTGTGTGCAGCGTTTGTGCATGCACTACCTTTTCCAGAAGGGACTTTGTTAGCACCTGTTTGTCAAGTGTACCCACATTTCACATGAATAAGTGGGATCAAGCCTTCTACAGTTTTAGGACCGCAGTCTTCATTAAAAAACATGTCCTCAAGTGGTTGACACATAATACAGGGAATATTCTGAGACAAGACTTAGAGTTTGACTCCTCCCCTGTCACATCTACTAAGACAACTGCCTGCTTCATTTCAGGGTAAAGATCTCTATGTAACTGGTACAGAAGAAACCACATGTTTTGCTCCTCTGTGTCCATGGGAGGACTGCCACTTACCATTCTCTCCAAGTCAACTCACACTCTAATGACAAACCTTCTGCATAACTCAGAACTCCAATTAAGACCAGAGCTCTGACACACGGATTTTCCTCTTACCCTCCTGTACCTCAGAACTCCCTGGGCACTCTCTCTTGTACCAAATGATGGTGTCTAGAAGCTTTCTTTGTGGAAATAGCAGATATTCACTTGTATTAAATATTTATATTTTCTGACTAAAAGCTAATATATTTTAGAACAGCTTCAGCTAGGTGTCTTCTCTACAAGTCTGTGCCCTTTGAAGCATTCTGTCTTCCACGGGATCATTACATACTAACCCGAGAAAGACTAAAGAGATGTTTTAAACCCCCAGAATTGGGTCTGTACTGATGGAATTTTAGACCCACTGAAAGCAGTGAAGCCTTGGATGGTATGTATGTCTTTGAATTGCACCTACCCAATCTGTGTTTTTCATCAAGGGCTCATAAGCAGCACAACAGCCATGACCTTTTCCCTACTTCTGTGTTTAACCCCCAGTGGTCTTCATTATATTGCTCTGTTCAACAAATGTGATGTCCAGCTCCTTCGGCTCCTTCCATCCCCAGACAATTTAGAGTTGACTCTAATAAAATGTTTTGCAACTTACAGCATGAAGTCGTTAAAGACTCTCTGTCAGATAATTGATAAAAAGAACAGAGTAACCAGCTCTTAGTGGCCACTGGCTCCAAGGTCATACACCTATACTTGTAAAAATCATACTTCAATCTCCTTTAATCAGCTGATGTGAGGATACCAACCACCAGCAAAGAGATGGTGATGCTAATCTCTGATCCTCTTTACTATCTGACAGATGGTACTGCTGCAGGACGGCCCACGTCATAGCTACAGCTTGGATGCTAAGGTATGGAGAGAAGCCCCTCCCACTAAGGTATGGAGAGAAGCCCCTCCCACTATGCTCCCTGCCCAGCACCACATAGATACTCTGAACTATTTTCACTGCATAATTGTGGCCATGATTGTTACTAACTGCATATATTTCCTGCTTAGGCTTTTGAGCAAGGCTAAGAAGGCAGTTACCCAAGGTATATGCCTCCTCAGACACTCTCACATACTAAGTTCACCATGGTTCCATAATGTCTTTTTATGAAATGTTAGTGTCGATACAGGTGTTAAGAAGAGGCTAATGTTTAGAAAGCCATTTGGGTAGGTACCTTCCCTAGACATTGCAGTTTTAAACCTCGAGCAGAGATTAAAATTTGGAAGCTGTTTTAATGTAATGAAAATTCATTGGTTGAACTTGACTCCATAAAATCAAATCATGCCTTACTTGCCTAAATAAAATTTCCCTTGACCTAAATATAAGATAATAACTTATAAACTACTTTCTTTTATTATTAATGAAACTTAATATTAAGCTTTTTAGCCATAATAAATTTACAGTACCTGTTTTACTCTTAGAAATGCTATTTACAAGACAAAATAAGAATACCTGGTCAGTCTGCTTATCTTTAAGCCTAAAGTTATACTTACTTTAAACAGAGCAGCATACAACATTACCAGAACAATCAACTCCAACTGTTAATGAAATCAGTCAGATCTTTTACAGTACACATAAAGCCGCATAGAGCAGCAACTTCACAGTAATGCCATAGTGAAGATGGAACATGAAATCAGATATACAAGACTCTTTTCAGCTACCAGATATCCAATTAGGCTTCACAGTAAGAACAGATCTCCAGGCAGGTGGATGGGTTAGGTTTAAATATGTCTTCTTGTTTGACTATCAGGAGCCTTAAGTAGATGATATTTGGGGCTAGGATTATGGCTCAATTGGCAAAGTGCTTACCACACAAGAATAAGGGTCTGAGTTTGATCCCCTGTCGTATAAGAAAATGCCAGGTTCACAGGCTGGCTCCTGTTTCCAACAGCACGGGAGGGAGTGACAGGAGGAGCCTAGGGCTTACTTGGCTAGCCAGTCTACCTAAATCAGTGAGCTCCAGGATCATTGGGAGACTCTGAGTCCAAAACAGTGACTAGGGAACCCAGCTGACATGGACCTCCCTATGCCTAGGTACATGCACACACTTGCAGGTATACTGACCTCTGCCATATGCACACACACAAGAGAAATTGATATTTCTCTGTTCTGGGAACTCACTTGAATTCTTTGAGGGTTTGCTTCAGATTTTAAAATTATTTTTCTGGACTAATCACAAATAGAGTAGAGTCTGCTTATTATTTGTATGAATATTATATATACAATTCTCATACCTAATATATTTTATGTGTATAAAAGCCTCTCCAGTACAATACATATTTCTAGCACTACAGAAAGAAATATGAATTATCAACATTCATTCTTTGAGCTGTGTAAAATAACTCTCAGATCACAGCACTAAACACTCAATATTCTGGCATCTATGCTGACTTGCTGGAAATTCATGCTATCACATTTGACACACCCGTTCTCCCAGGTGAAATACTCTGGGAAAACTCCATAAATCATTACGTTGCTGAATAATTAGATCATCTTCTTGTACAAGGCTACATTTTAAATGACCATTTTAACTCTATAAATTAGAATTGGACTGAGAATAAAAGGGGTCTTGAAGAGAAACTAAGGAGTCACTTACCATAAAATAACAGCTGTATAATCTCATACTAAGAAGACTCATTCTCAAAAGGTATGCAAAGCATTTCTATTATTAGTGAATAAGGTCTTCAAATGTTTCAACTAAAAAGTATTATATAGAAATGTACCATACATACTATGGAGGGTGAGGCAGAAAAGAAAAGGAAATTTAGAAGCCAATAATCACCCCATCAACAAACAGAAGGGATGAATCTCCAAATGTTAATGAGAGGAGATGAAGTCAGACAAAGGATTAAACCTTACCTCCCATCTCCCGAACTTTGCAGTGATGTCTTTGTGGAGCTGATGCAGTTGTAGAGACCACCTTACATATGACCTTGCAGTCTTCCTTGAGCATTCAAGGCAAAAAACAGAGCCAGCCTAGAAGGCAAATGGGTGTCCCGATGTCTGCTGTCCTGGCTGGCTGTGTCTCTCCCCTTTCTCAGTTACTCTGCACTACAGTGGGTTTGCCATTCTGGAAGACTTGCTTTTGAAGTATTAATATCATCAACATCTTGTTCTCCTTCAGTGGTCAAGTGATATGTGAGGACCAGAGTGTGTTTTCATTGGAGGATTTGCTTCTTACTGAGTGGCAGGATGACCCATCTCAGTTCTCTGGCTTGAGCCATTGGATGACCGTGTATCCTGTGGGCATGCTCGTTCTGCTTGATCTCCCTTCCCACCACATTGTTTCCTCCTCCCCCCCTTCTCTTTACACATTACTGGGAAGTTAAATTTTTACAAATCATATGTTCCTAAGACATTTTTTTGTCTTCAAATGATAGAAGATAAGGAGGACTTATAACCTGGCCTTTCAGGGTGGAAAACTCCATTGGAGATCTTGATCGTAAGTACACAGGCATGATTGATCATAGGTTTCAGGTGGGAAAAAACGTTTTAAAAAACAAAAGAAACTGAACACACACACATAATTAAAAATAATAAAGATAGATCTTCAAAAGGCCAAAGAAAACCTCCCTGTGGGAGCTGGCACCTTTATTTTTGAGAGGATCAGGGGTGAAGCTGCCAACTGTAGTTACTTTGTAACTGAAGCACCTTATACTCAGGAGCCTAGAATCTCACTTGGCTTCACCACCTTCATGTCATCTTCATGATCATTGTCTCAAAAAAAGTCTTTATTTCCCAACATCAACTTGCACAAATTTGCCGCAAGCACAGGAAGAAACTAAACTAAGAAACTCAGCGCTCGTTCACTATTCCTTTTGAATATCACATAATTGTTCCCTAGATTTACCTGAAATCTTGGACTTTATTTTGAAGACCTTATATCAGCTATGGCTTTAGCCTAAAGATCGACTGTCTTTAAACCTCAGCACCCAGTCCTCACCTTTGGAAATGGAATTGTTTTTCCAATGGTTCTGCAAGCTGTCCTCTGGGCTTTGGCTTTCTCTATAGCAACCACACTGTTGTGGAGACTTGTAAATAAGGCCAGGCTTTGGAGACTTGGGCACATATGAAAGATACATTGTAACAATACACATTTTAGTTTCTTTGTTTAAACTAGCAACAGTAGTTTACTAAAAGTCACGATGGCATTCCCCTTGGCTCTGATTAAAGAGATGGCTATTTCCTTAAATTTAATATATACATAGGGGAAAAAATAAATAAATTTATTATATGGTCAATTTAATTTGATCTTACATTCTGTATTTAAGAATTCCCCAAGTGATAGTTCAATAGTAAATCCATCTTGAAAAGAATTGTGTGGTCTCAACTAGCAAAGAAAGATGGCCTTATTATCCTGGCTGCATTTCCTACTTTTTTTTCCTAGGGGTGACACATCCATTTTGAAGGTCTCTCTTTTCAAAGGAATTCTATGACTTCATGAAGCCTTTTATCTATTCTTAGCATTCCTGTGAAACTGACAGAAGAAAGAACACCAAATATTTTATAAGTGAGGATGAATAAGGAAAATTAATGTCTAGTTATGTTGAATTTAATTCAACATCTCCTTTTAGTCAATAATCTGCTTACTGAAAGAAATCTTGGCTCTTCAGACAAATTAGTGATTTGAGGTCTGGGACATGTATATCATGTTCTAAGAAACTCTCACACTTCCAGAAAGTAAGGAAAGAGGAAGGGGGGGAGGGAGGAAGGAAGGAAAGGAGAAAATAAGAAAGGTAGAGAGGAAAAGTCAGTTTAAACACTCACACGCTCACACACACACACACACACACACACCAATATAAGATGGGTATGTCAAAGATATATCAAGAGCTCCCAATTGCCAGAGTTGGAACAATTTTGCAAGCAAAATATGTTGTGGGAAATCAATAGGTATACAATGATATAAAGAAATTATTAAATAGATAGTGAACTGTTTTGTCATGTGTACACTAATATTAATTGAGATGTGCCTTAGATAAATGGTTCTGTTTTCTGGGATTTAGTTTTCTTGACTGATAAATGGAAAGACCTCACGGTAGAGGAAAAGTTCCTATTTAATATCTCTTCAAAATCAAATAAAATAGACTGTAATAACCTCATGCTTTAGAATAAATAATGAAAATTCAATATTAATAAAACAAAGAAAATCTACAGGCATGGGCAGAGACTAAAGCCCACGGTACCAGTGAGATGGACCTGGGTGGGAAACCATGAAATGGTTGAGCTGGGCCTTTAAAAAGGTAGATATGAGTTACTGACTAGTCTATGACTGTCCTTGTTTGCCAAAGTCCAACATCAACATTAAGGTTCTCACTCGGAGCTAGACCTCAGGATAGCAAGCAGGTGCAGGCACTGAGAATATAGTTGTCACTTCTGTGAAAGAGAGGCATCCCCTTTCTGTCAGTGCAGACAACCAGGAGCCATGGAGTAAGGTGACTACAAAGAGGTATTCAAAGGAGGAGCACAAGAGAAGCTCCATAGGAAGTGAAGGAAACCTTAAAGATGGGTGAATTCTTACAGAAGGAAGTTCAAATCGTGGGGAAGCCTGAAAAGAAGTTTTGGGTTCATTCTGTGTTTTTACTTTTCGTTGGATTCGTAAGGACATAAGAGATGAAAGTGGGAAATTCCACAGCAAGTTAAATACTAGTCTGGTATCACCGAAGCCATTAGAAAACACAAGGCAGGGAGAACTGCGGAAATTCCCCAGGAGAAAGAGTGATGCAGTGATGGAAGAAAAATAGAAAAGAAGTTAAGCATTTATGGGAACCAACACGTGCTTAATAAGAAGAAAAATAACTAAGAAGGAAGAAGGGCTGAGAGGCAATGGCTGTTCCTTTCCAGCAGTCAAGCAATAGGAGCTTTCAACGAGAGACAATGTGTGCAGACAATAGAGGGAAGAAAAACAAGGCCACACATGGATGGAACAATGCAGAAAAGACTGTAAGTCCCACTAGAAGAGACAGTTGTTCAAAGAGTCCAGCAATCATGGTGACAGCCCATTTGTCACTAATCAAAGACCTTGTTCAAAGGCCTGTAGGAAAATAATTGTGAACAGAGACATCTGTGCATTTCAGAAAGTGTAAAATGAAGCATCTATCAGCATTGAGGAACTGAGTTCAGCACTCACATCTTTAAAAGAACTATTAAAGGACACAATTCATGAAGAAAAATTTACAATTAAGGAGTAGGATTTGGAAAAGTTGTCGACGAAAAGAAAGCAGATATGTTGTATATAAAAATACACAGGTGTTTATGGTAAACAGGCAAATAAAGGAAATTGCTTTTATCTTGAAAACATGTCAGCATTGAAATTTGAGCCTGCAGCAGCATGCAAATCAGGAACGGGCATCACAGGAGCATGAAGTGTACTGAGTAAGGACTTTCATTGCGTACATGTTTGAGAATTAATATTGGATAGAAGTATCAAAAATTAGAGATAGCCTCTAAAAGTCCAGAAATAAAATGTATAACTTACCAATAAGTATAAGAAGGAAAGGGCCAAAAAATGATATTAATCAGATAAAGACTAAACAATTTCAAAGTAATAATTTATGTCTACTTTTGATACATGTTATATAAAAATTTAAAACCATAGTCGAATATTATGATATATACATACCATATCTGTGACCAACTCTGTAGAATATTTTCAATAGTTTAAGGAAGTCAAATTTACTAATTTCATGACTGTGTTTCAATACTAGGCAAAGGGTTCAATAAAACTTCAACTTTGTAACATCTGCATTGCTTATTAAAACAGTGATACGATAAACACAGTAAAGTATCCATGCTGATTAGATAAGAAAGATGGGGGCCCGGGTATTGTATTTTCCTTTGGATATCTTCTTTCTATTTTTAACAATCTGTGTTTGGGCTGGGTTATTTCTTCCATGTCTAACAATACACACATTCTAAACTGCCCCCTAAGTGCCTAGATAAATACCAAGGTTTTCTAATGGTCAAGCCTGTGGTTCTTTCCATTACACCAGGCTATTTAGTGTTCTAGTTACAATCAATGCTAGCCATTCCCAGGGGTAGAAGATTGTTGAAAAATTCCTATAGTCTCTTGGTTTTCATTTTTCTTTGACTCTCAATACTTAGGTTGTACCAATTTACCCTGAAGAGGTTCTTCAGAGCCTTAATTGAGAACCACAAAAGATAGGAAGATCTTTAAGTGAGTAGCCCTGAATAATTTCCCTTAGCGCTAGCTCTTCGGGAATTTCATTTTCAACATGAATGGTCACACTTCAAGCAATGAATGAGATGCATTGTTCAGGGGGAAATGACGCACTCATCTCTGTAGAGCGGCTGAGAGTCCCAGAGCCACTTAAGAGTGCGTCAGCATTTTCATCAGAAACCCATCAGCAAGGAGGGTGGGGGTGAGGTGGAGAGTGCCTGGAGGCTGCTCTCCCCCACCGCCCCCCCAACTGATTTGCTGAGTCATGGCTAAGCAGAAGCAGCATAATGACACACACACACACACACACACACACACACACACACACACACACACACACACAAAGTCACAAGCATAAACATAGGCCTCCTCTGGAAAGAATAACTCTCTTCTGACCTCATTTTGACCCCGAATGTGTTCCTTGTTGGAGTCTTGTTTTCCTGCTTATGAAACTTTCTTATTATCAGTTTTCATCAGTAGGCTTTTACTTCTCTTACTGGGTCACACTTGTTCTCAGTGACTGGGTAAAGCATTAGGGTAGGAAGAAGGTCTTATTGATCCTGAAACTCCTTATATATTGATCTGACTGCTGGATACCACGGGTTCTGAAATAGAGTAACTGAATGTGAAAGGTGACCAATAATCTAAGATTTAATCATAATTTTTCAAATAATGAAAATTTCATGGCACTGAATCACTACCATATTAGAGGGTTGGCTGGAACAGAGAGCAGTTTGACAGTCTGCTTTCTGCTTTTCTCTTTCTAAAATGCATATATGATGAAGGATAAAAGGTATATGACACACACACATCTGTGAATTTATGTTGTTTGGCTATGAAATGCTATTTGCTGAAGATGCCTGAAACCAGTTCATAGCTACAGATTAGCCCAAGCCTAGCCCAAGTCTATCTTAGAGAAATTCTTCTTGAGCCTGTCCTTGCAGCTTCTGAACTCTTAGTATTTACTGGGCTCTTATTTAGATGGCTTCTTGGTCTATGTGCTATTCCAAGGGCATTTTTCTAGCCATGCAAATGGTGGAGCTCCTGGAGAGCAGCCCCCTTTTCAGGTATGAAGCACTTGGAGAAGACAGCTGAGAGCATACAAGGCACTGGAGAATCAGCTCCACACTGGTTCCCTGATTTTAACACTCCTGGGGTGGGGCTCCTTCAAAGCTACTGAGTTGGTCAATTGGGTTATATCACAAAGTAAGCCCAGGTGACTTACAGTAGCATTCCTCTCAGTCTGGGAAACAAGGACTTAAAAATCTTAAAAGTGCTCCTTAATATGACATTGTAGTAGATTTTGGCTTAGTAGGAAACCCTAACTGATGCTCATCAATAGCCATAAACCTTATATTAGTATATAATTTCTTCTGCGACTTTGTAACCTCACAGTTTGACAGTCCAAATAACCTTTATCTCAATAGTTTCAAAATTCTTCAACTGAAGTTCACAAAAAGAAACATTTTTACATTGCAACCTAGGATATATATATATATATGTGTGTGTGTGTGTGTGTGTGTGTGTGTGTGTGTGTGTGTGTGTGTATGTGTGTGTGTGTGTGTATGTGTGAGATATATGTATATATATATATGTATATGTGTGCATATATATATTCTCAGGTACTCCTTATTGCATATATATATATATATGATACTCTTTATTGCATATATGTATGTATATTAGCCTATTTGCATATATGTGATATGTATATGCATATATGTATATGCACATGCACATGTGTGTGCCTGCATGTGGAATCTGGAGGTGGTTGATGTCATTGGTTATTTCCATTGATCGCTTTCCACCTCATATAATCAAAGAAGGGTCTCTTGCTGGATCAGGAGATCATCATTTAAACTAGTCTGGCTAGCCAGATTGCTTTGGAGATTTCATATCTTCACCTTAAAAATTTAATGAGAAGAGATAAAGAATGACACTTCATTCTGGTCAAGAAAACAATCACCAATAAGGCACTGAAATCCTAAACACATATATAACAAACTCAGGCATCCACAATGTCATCCAAAGCATACCACTGGACTTCAAGACACAGGCTAACTCCAACACACTGATAGTAGATGATTTTGATACCTGAATTTCTCCAATGGACAAGCCATCAAACAAAAAAATAAACAGAGAAACATTAGAGTGATGTGATATCAGAGATCAAAAGGACCTAACAGATACCTACAGAAGAGTTCACACAAATACCACACAACATACATTCTTCTGGGCAGTCTATGGGAGTTTCTGTAAAATAGACTACATAGTGGGACACAAAGCAAATTTTAACAATTAAAGGAACATTAAGTAACTATTTACAATGCAATCAAGCTCAAAATCATAGCAAAAAATAAACCTTTTAAAATGGCTCAAACTTTGGGAGTTTAAGCAACACACTATTGAATGATGACTGGGTCAAAGGGAAAAAAATCAGGAAGGAAAAATTACTTCAACTAAATGAGAATGAAAGAGAGTGTAGCAAACCTCTGGAGCATATGGAAAGCAGAGGGGGATTTAGAGCACTAAGTTCCTACATTAAAAACCAGAAAGAGTGCAAATAAATAGCTTAATATTGTGCCTCAAGTGTTCAGAAAAACAAGAATAAACCAAACCCAAAGCAGTAGATGGAAAGAAATAAAAAAATTAAGGGCAGAGATTAATGGATAGAAATAAGCAAAAAATAATACAAAGAATCAATGAAATTAAGAGCAGTTTCTTTAAAATTATAAAGAAGATTGAAAAATCCCTTAGCCAAATTAACAAAAAAAAGGGAATACCTTAACTAATAAAATTAAAGATGAATGGGAAACATTTTAACAGAAACTGAAGAAATTCATTAAAACCGTAAAGGAATACTTTAAAAACCTATACTCAAGTTGGAAAACCTTAAAAGATATGTATGGATTTCTAAATACATCTTAAGTACCAAAGTTAGGACAAGATGAAGTCAACAACTAAACATACCTTTAACAAACAAGGATACTGAAAGAACAGTAAAATTTTTTCTAACTAAAAAGAGCCCAAGCCCAAAGATTGGGATTCACAGCAGAATTCTACTAGACTATACAAATGCTTCTCAAGTTATTAAAAAAGAAAAAGAAAGAAAGAAACATGAGAAAGAAACACATCAAAACACTATCACTCTAATCCCAAAGCCAGATGAAGGTACAACAATGATGGTGATAAAGAAGACAACTACAGCTGTAAGACTCTGCTGAGCCTTAGCTTGGGAACCATGTGCAGTCAGGGATCGATGCAAATGCAAGAGGAATTTTATTGTTCCAGCATGCTGGGGTCACCCTGCACATGACGGAGAGAAAGAACAACCCCGCAAAGCCCATTCAGTGAGTTTTTATAGTTTTCAGAGCATCAGCCATTAGGCACAATGTGATTGGCAGAACAGTGTGACTTTTAAACTGATTGGTCTTTAGGGAATGAGGTGGCAAGGACTTTCCTTGTCTTCGGGGAGTGGGGGGACAATGGTCCATCCACCCTGAGGAACGTGTCTACATGCTCTGCGCTTCCCCTACCCATAGGTGGCTGATGGTTGGTCCCCCACCTGTGGTTCAAGGAATGTAATTAACCTCTCTCTTCTGGAAGGGAGGGGTGCCTACATGCTCTATGACCTTTCTCTTCTTGGAGGGAGGGGTCTGGTGGAATTTTCCAAAGGCCCTGAACCGACCTCCTCACAGCTACAGGCCAATTCCCATGATGAACATAAATGCAAAAGCTCTCAACAAAATGTTTGTAAATCAAATACACATCTATATCAAAAAATTATCCACCATCATCAAGCTGCTTTCTCCCAGCAGAAAATGGTTCAACATACATAAGTGAATAAATGCAATAAATAATATAAAGAGACTTAAAGACAAAAATCACATGGTCATCTTAATAGAGGGAGCAAAGTTTTTTGACAAAATTCAACATGCCTTCATAATCAAAATCCTAGAGAGTTGGACTAAAGATATCTTAACATAATCAATGTTAGATATATCATATCTACAGCCATCATTGTTAGCATTTTGTCTAAGTTCTGCCCCACAGTTACCTGGCAACAGTCAGGTATGCCTGCCTCATTATAAAAGGAGCTGCTTGCCCCTTCTACTCTGTCTTGCTCCTGCTCTTACCTTCTTGCTCCCACTCCTCTTTCCCTCCCCCCTCTCTCCATGTGCTTATGGCCGGTCTCTCTCTCTCTCTCTCTCTCTCTCTCTCTCTCTCTATCTCTATCTCTATCTCTATCTCTATCTCTATCTCTATCTCTCTGTCTTTCTCTGCCTCTACTACCCTCTCAACTCCCCTGTCCATGCCTGAATAAATTCTATTCTATACTATACCATTGTGTAGCTGGTCCTCAGGGGGAAGGGATACCTCAGCATGGACCCACAGAGGCACCCCCCTCACCACACATTCACCAAAACATATACCCCCTCTCTTTATCTTTTTATAAACGCATCAATCGTCATCCCAAATGGAGAACACCTTTAAGAACACTCATTGAAATCAGGAATGAGACAAGGGTGGCCACCATACTCACTCCCTCACTCTGTCTCAATCTGGCATCCAAAGTACTGCATTCTCTAAAGCAGCAAACTAAAGAGGAATTTTGAATGAATATAGAGAGGATCAGAAGTCAAATGATGAACAAATCAGATGACATGATATTATGTATTAAAGATTCCCAAGATTCCACCAGAAAACCTCTAGCATTAGGAATACTTCCAGAAAAGTGGCAGGATACAAAATTAACTTACAAAAATCAGTAGTCTTTGTATGTACGAATGATGAACGAACTAAGAAAGAAAACAGAAACAAGAGCCAACAAACCAGAGCAGAGCAGTGAAGCCCACCTACATCCTCACAAATACATCTAATGAAGGAAGTGAAAGACACTGAAAGTGAAAATTTTAAATTCATGAAGAAATTGGGGAACATTCTAAAAGGTGGAAAACCTCCACTGTTTGTGGTTTGGAAAAATAAAAAGTGTGAAAGCCATCATACTACTAAAAGCAACTTACAGATTCAGTAGAGTGCCAGTAAAGATCCCCACAACACTCTTCACAGAGACAGTAAAGAAAAATCCTAAAATTCATGCAATACAATCCAAAAGACCCTGAATGGCCAAAGCAACCGTGAGCAAGGGGAATAACGCATGAGGGACTGCTATGCCAGGTTTCAAGTTATACATAGAACCATAGTAGCAAAATAGCATGGTACTGGTACAAAAACAGAAATGTAGATCAATGGAACAGAATAAAAGACCTGTACTTAAACCCACACAATTACAGCCACCTGATATTCAACAAAGATGCCAAAAATACATACTGGAGGAACGCCAGCACTTTGAATAAACAGTTCTGGGAAAACTGAATGTCCTCAAGTAGAAAAATGAAATTGGAGTCTTATCTCTCACCTTGTACAAAAATCAACTTCAAGTAGATCAAAGGCTTCAAAGTGAAACCCAAAGCTCCAAGACTGCTAAAAGAATACCTAGGGAGTATCATATAAGATATAAGTACAGGAAAAGACTTTCTGAATAGGACTCCATTTGCTCAAGAATTGATGCCAATAATGAGGACCTCATGAAACTAAAAACCTTCTGTGTAGCAAAGGGAATGATATGGTGAAAAATCCACAGACGTGCAGGAAACCCTTGCCAGATAGTCACCCACTAGAAAATTAGTAGCCATAATTACAAAGGGCTCCAAAACAAAACGTCAAGAAAATAAACAAGTAAATCAGAAATAGAGACAGAAATAGAGTTCTCAAAAGAAGAAATAAGAGTGGCCACGAAACACCTTTAAGGGGGTCAGTAACCTTAGCAATCAGGAAAATTCAAATAAAAAATACTTTTGGTTTCATTTCATCCCAGTCAGGATGGATAAGACTGAGGAAAAAAAATGACAAGAAATTTTGGTAAAGATGTGGGAAAAGGGAAATATTTATTGACTACTGGTAGGAATGGAAACTGGTACATCCACCGTGGAAATTAATGTGGAAATTCCTCTGAAAGCTAAGAACAGACCTAATGTATGGCTCAGCTGTCCCACTTCTGGGCATGTTCCCATATACAACACTCCATGTCTTTTGACAGAGACACTTGCTCATGCATTTTCATTGCTGCTCTATTCACAGTAGCCAGGAAGTAGAAGCATTTTAGATGTCCAGCAGCTGATCAATGGATAGTGCAAATGTGGTAAATATTCACAATGAAGTTCTATCTAGTTGGAAAGAAAAATTAAATCATGAAGATCGCAGATAAATAGATGGAAGCAAAAACTTAATACTGAGACAATCCAATCTCCCGTGGCACTATTAGGAAGTGTAGCCTTGTTGGAGTAGGTGTGTCACTGTGGGCATGGGCTTTAATATCCTAGTCCTAGCTGCCTGGAAGTTAGTATTCTGCTAGCAGCCTTCAGATGAAGGTGTAGAACTCTCAGCTCCTCCTGTACCATACCTGCCTGAATGCTGCCATGTTCCTGCCTTGATGATAATGGACTGAACCTCTGAACCTGTAAGCCAGCCCCAATTAGATGTTGTCCTTATAAGAATTGCCTTGGTCATGGTGTCTGTTTACAGCAGTAAAACCCTAACTAAGCCAGAAGTTGGTACCAGGGACTGGGGTACTGCTGTGATAGGCCTGACCATGCTTTTGTTTGGAAGAAAGTAGATTTTGGAACTTTGGATTTGAAAAGCAGTGGAATGCTTTAAATGGGACTTAATGGGTTATCCTAGTAGGAATATGGAAGACTTTGATACTGAGAGTGATTTGAGTTGTGTTGACCTGGCCCAAGAGGTTTTAGTGTAGAAAGCTGAGAAAGGAAAAATATAAAATATATGGTTCGAGTATTAAAGGGGTACTAGGAAGTGCAATGGAGCTGAATCCTGTGTTTAAGGAGATAACAGATTAAGGGAGTGGGACTTTGGGGCAAGATTCTACCCAACTAAGTTTAGATTCAGGCATAGTGGTATACACTTTTAATTCCAGGAGATAAAGCCAAGCAGATCTCTGAGTTCAAGGCCAGCCTGGGACAGAGCAAGTTCTAGGTGAAGAAAAGCTAAAATCCAGTCATGGTGGTACATACCTTTAATCTCCTGAGACAAGCATGCAGATCTCTGAGTTCAAGGTCAATCTACAGAGCATAATCCAGGACAGCCAAGCTTAGACAGTAAAGGAATTGGAAAAGAGGAAGCCGCTGATAACGTAATAGAACAATGGGGGCATGTTCCAGCTCCTGCAAGCAGCAGAACTCCGAAGCTTCAGCCATGTGTCTCTGGCTTTAGAGTCAAGAGGAGAAGGAGACTACCAGCACAATTGATGCTGATTAGCTGGAGCTAAGAAATTAGTGATGATTAAGGAGAGAATGAACTGAACCTTTGAACCTGTAAGTCAGCCCAATTAAATGTTGTTCTTAACAAGTGTTGCCTTGGTCATGGTATCTGTTCATAGCAGTAAAACCCTAACAAAGATAAACCAAATGGATATAAGCTAATTGCTTGACAAAATTTGAGGGTAAAACACTATTGGTGAAGACACCACATACTTTGGCCATGGAACTTAAAGAAATCAAACTGGTACAGACTGATTTGGAAGCTTCCTCCCTGACGGTTCGCCGCACTCACAGTATTGGAAAATGCTATGCAAGCTGTCAGGAGAAAAGGTATCACAGTATCCTGGGAACTAGCATAAGGATGGACAATGCAAGACATACCTAATGGTACAATAGTAGCATTGCTATCTAGGGAGTAACCATTGCTAACTAGGTTTAAGGCTCACCTAGTAAGAAAGAACTCATGCCCAGCACTGTAAACTGAGCAAGGATTTGATGGCCGGAGAGATCCTAGACCCTAGAAGAGAATTTAGTTCTACCATTTACTGAGTTGACATAGTACACTCCTGCTTTGTAAACTCTTGTCCTTTTACTGACAGGGAAGTGCAGCTCTCACCCCTCAATAAAGAAGCATTTTGTAGTTGATGTTGCACCAGAGAGAGAAATGTCTTCTTTGAGATCTGTCAGATTAAAGTGACAACACTCACTTACTTGTCTGCCCTCAGAAAAGGGATTTGAAAACTGGAGCTTGATTCCCAGCTCCTTCAAGCAAAATCAAAAGGAAGTTTGTAGGGAAAATATTGCACAAATAACAAAATGTTACAAAAGAAGATAGGTCAGTGACATGATCCTCAAGTGACTGCAAAAACGTCACAACTGGTCAAAGAGCAGAGAACACATGACTATGAAGAGCCTATGTGCAAATAGAGCAACTGTAGCATCCCTAAGACCACAGTACTCGTGAAGCAGCACAGAAGAGGGTGCTAAAGACTGTAGGAGCCAGAGAGCCATGAGAACTGCTGAAAACTAATGTCTTCTGAATGTAACAGGATCATTACACTCATGAACGAATAATATGATTGCCTGCAATAATATGATTGGGGTGTGGGATATGTACACAAGGATGGACCCTTATTTGAAGATGTGCACACAATAGTCAGCTCAATGGGTGGGGGAGTCAATTTTCCTTAAAGATAGGCCACCTGATAATTTGGTCATGCCCAAACAGTCAACACGGTAAGTATGGCCAATTCCATTCAGTAAGTTACAGTATAGAGAAATACAAGTAAGCAATACTGTAAGTTATATTATAGAGGAAAATGGCATGGATCTGAGAGTGGAATGCAGGAGTGTCACACCTGAGGAGTTGAACTGAGGCAGGGAAGAGTCTCGGGAAACTTTTTTGCATATGTAGAATTCACATGTATGTACTTGTTTACATGTGTGGATGTGTACTAGAGGTTGGGAATTGACCTCAGGTGTCTTCTTTCACTTTATACATTAAGGTAGGGTCTCTTTCTGAATCTAAAATTCATTACTTCAGTTTGCCAGGATTCTGAATCCTGGTCTCCTATGTACCGGAATTACAAACAGATGGGTCATGTTGAATTCTAGGGATTCTGATTCTGGCCCTCAGCACTCTCAAAGGCTCAGGGCAACAGAGCTAGCTGTTGGAGATCAAGAGCCACCCTCCTCAGGATCTACCCCAGGCTGGAAGTTTCTTACTCCCTCTTAGAGTAAGGAACTCCCCTGGACCCCCAATCATGCAGTAGCAAAACTCGGACCTTCCTTCCAATTCTGGTCCTGTATTTCTCAGTCCTGAATCTTTGAACAAATTATTCCCCACTTCTTTGTGTGTTTTCCCATCTGTAAAACCTGAATCATAACAACACCTTAATTTTTGCCTAGTGATTTGAATATTTCCTAGGTTAGAAACTATGTAATTGTATGGCTGTGCTCAGCTAAGCTGATCAGGTGCACATCACTTGAGGCACAGAAGGGGATGGAACTGTCTAATTCTTATTGAGCTTGCTGCAATGGAAACATACTGCCCTATGGACCAGGAGATGTTGACTCTAGTAAAACTTATGCCATTGTCATAGCCCATTTCAATGACAAATCAGGAGTTGTACTTACTAGTTGGCCAATCTGGTCACTGATGCAGTGGCAGAAAATCCCAGAGGAGTGACCTGAATTGCTGATGCTTGAATAACCCAGGGCAGCTGATTGAAACACACAGTGCGAGATGCACTCTGAGATTCTATTGCACTCGGCTAGGGTGGGGTTGGGGAAACTATTTTTAATATCTACTTCAGGAGTCTTAAGTAGCTTTTGGAACTATGTTCCTCTTTGAGATCTGTCAGATTAAAGTGCCAACACTCATTTACTTGTCTGCCCTCACAAAAGGGATTTGCAAACTTCAGTAGTCTGCTTTCCACTTTCTTCAAGCAAAATCAAAAGGAAGAGTTTGTAGTGAAAAATATCATATAAACAGCAAAATGTTTAGCCTACTGAAGAAGAAGGGTCACCAGCATGATCCCCACATAATTGTAAAAGCCACTTTGTATGCAGACAGCGCTGTGAAATGGAGTCGCTAATCACAAAGCATTCTTATCTCACCTGAAAGCCTCTTCCATGTTCAGACACGGATTCTAGACATCACAGCTCAGCACCCAAGCACCAGGTATACACAGGGAAAAAAATAAAGCTAGTAACTACTCCGTTTGTAGTTTTACCAATCTGGGACCAGGAGGTGATGCTCCCATGGGAACCTGGCATGTGAGGCTCACCTGAATGTAAAGTTAGAGCAGAGGTGTCTCCATATATTCTGGCTTCCCTTTCTTTGTTATTTGTGATTTAACTCCTTTTTTTCCTACTCCAGGCAAATATCTTCAGCTCTCCTCAGCAGCCCCAGTGGCTATCCCTTGGATATTGCTTTCACTACCTTTCATGGAGAGCACATATACTTACAGTAAAGCACATGCTTAATCTTAATACAAGTGTATGAAGTATCCGTGGGCCTGGGAATGTAGGAAATCAGGCTCACTAACATGGCCAACGTCATAGAAATAGTGAAGAAACTGTGGCCTCAGAGTCCAGGTCTTTATTATCTTATACCAAATTCTTCATGCCTCTACAATAACTCCATATTATTGTATTGATGACAATTTTCTCCAGATTGTTTTGATTTATTTGGTTGACAAATTTGTTTTCCATCAACAAGAGAGCCAACCTCTTATGACACATGGTAACATGACAGGGACATTGCCAGCTAGCTTCTGGGCCTTGTCTCTTTCTCTTTTCATACAGACATAATAATACATAAGAGATCATATTATTATGCTAATTCAATTCATAACAGCAGCAGCAACAATAACGATAATCAAACCTATCTGCAGAAAGATTTACTCTAAGCTGTGGATCCCACAGCTCTTGAGTATAGATTTGAACTCGTGTCTTCTGATTTCTGAAGCCTAAGCATGTAATGTTATGTTTAACATTCTTAACATAACTCAACTATTTCTATCTCAGAGTTATAGATTGACTTTGGTCTTTGAAACTGATTCATGAATCTCAACTCCAAGTAGGGGGAAAACATGTAAAGGCTTATTACACTACCTTGTATAGAACAGAGATTGAAAAAAAAAAAGCCCTGGGTCATCCAGTAGGAGGCCTGGGTCATCCAGCAGGAGGCCTGGGTCATCCAGTAGGAGGCCTTGGTCACCCAGTAGGAGGCCTGGGTCATCCAGTAGGAGGCCTGGGTCACCCAGGAGGAGGCCTGGGACATCCAGGAGGAGGCCTTGGTCACCCAGTAGGAGGCCTGGGTCATCCAGTAGGAGGCCTTGGTCACCCAGTAGGAGGCCTGGGTCATCCAGTAGGAGGCCTGGGTCATCCAGTAGGAGGCCTAGGACATCCAGGAGGAGGCCTTGGTCACCCAGTAGGAGGCCTGGGTCATCCAGTAGGAGGCCTGGGTCACCCAGGAGGAGGCCTGGGTCATCTAGGAGGAGGCCTTGGTTACCCAGTAGGAGGCCTGGGTCATCCAGGAGGAGGCCAGGAGGCTGAAGTACTTTCATTTTCATCTCCTTCCTCACATATTGTCAGATGCTTAGTCTTCCTCTCCAGCCACACTGGTTACATTTCTCACTGCTGGAGGGAAGGGTTTACTTTGGCTCACAGTCTGCAGGCACTCAGTGATGGAGAAGAAACAGCAGCAGGAACAGAAGGCAGTTGGTCAGATTGCATCAACATCCAAGAAGCAGAGAAAGTGAATGTTAGTGCTCAGCTCACTTTCTCCTTATTGTTCAGTTACGACCCCAGCCCTTGGAATATTACTATCTATGTTTAGGGTAGGTATTTTCAGTTCAAGTAATCCAATCTGTAAGGTCCCTAATAGATACACCCAAAGAAAATAGACATGCACAAAGATGACACATGGGTGACTCTGTCTAGTTGATAAATAGTGTTAGCCAGCACAGCAATTTTACCATTGTTTTAACTTTGGATGTCATGGAGTGTCCTAACTCATAATCATCTGAATTATTTCATTCTGGTTCTTATTCCCTGACTGGCAACCATATCTCTATTCTAAGCAAGATTTTGTTGGAGAAGAGATGAAGGTTACACATCTAAGAGATAAGACAGGTATTCACTGTGAAGTTTATTTGGGTTTGTGGCAGATCTTTGGCACAGGAAAATCTGGGAGTACATGCAAAAGATGTTCAGTCAGGTAGCCATTGGGGTATGGGAGGTCCTATTATGAACAATACCAGTCTAGTTAGGCAATATTCAGAGTCAATGAAAATATTCATCTGGAATAAAAGATCAAGGCAGGGAAGTCCTGGAAGTGTGCTAAGATTACAGTTCCAGAGGATTTGGGGTTGTAAAGAGGTTGTCAACATAGGAAATTATACAGATTATGCAGTTGCAACAGACAGAGTAAAAACTTGATCATGGTCAATATACACTGTGGGCCCTAAAAGAGGTGGAATTATAGAACAAAATAGAATAGTATATTCAGTTAGCTACTAAATTTTACCTCGCTTATATCTCCCTCAATTCTACTCAACTAAACAGACACTGACTGTATATTTCATGTCTGATTTGTATACTATAGCATGCTCAGTTATTTAATTTCCATTATCTTTGACATTATATCTTCCCAGCAGTGAAGACCAATGTTCCTAGAATACACAAGCATCCTATGAAGGCTGGTAAGCACCCTGCTGTATCTACAGAGATGCCTCTGAAGGTTCACATGCACAAGAAAAAGAACGCTGGGGGAAGTGACTGCCTATGGCATTTTTCTGCTTCCTTTGATGAAGGCAATGCCTTCAATCAGCACTTCCTAAGTCATTATATAGAAGTGCTCAAAGTCACATCTAATGTCTGCCTCGTTGACCCTTTAGGATAACTTACAGACAGTAATATTCGCTATAACCACTAAAGCTCATCTCAAAACAATACATTCTCATCACTTAGGGATAGAAGCTTCCATTTATGAGTGAAACTTTAAAAGATCCTATGTAGAATTTGGAGAATCAGAGAGCTATTAGAAGGTAGAGAGTGATATGGAAATTCTTCCTTCGTTTCAAGTCATAAGTGATTTTAAGCACAGGCATCAATAGGTGGATTCATCTTTTTCCTTGGACCTCTTAGAAACCACCTATTAGTATTAACCCCTATTGGTTGAATGGCTTTGATGCTAGTTGTGAGTCCATTATGCAGGTGTCAGTGTCAGATGCTTTATTCATTTTGTCATTCTGTGCATGTTAAACAATTTCAGGTAAAAGGAGAATTAGACTTAATGTTGCATGATGTTTTAGCTAGTGGGATTAATATATTCTCAAGATATTTTTTTCTAATTGTCTCCTTGAAAATATGGTAAAATTCTTCAATATGGCAGTGCTGAGACTTTCTCTCTCTTCTATTTCTCCACCCATCTTTCTTTGTCTGTCTCTGTCTTCTCTTCTCTGTCTTCTCTCTCTCTCTCTCTCTCTCTCTCTCTCTCTCTCTCTCTCTCTCTCTCTCTGTGTGTGTGTGTGTTGCATGTGTGTTGTGTATGTAGGTACACTTTCCCACATTTGTGTGGAAACCAGGGTTTGATATCAGAATATCTGACTCAATCCCTCCTTTCACATTTGTTTTATTTGAGAATGTCATAAACAAATATAATGTGTTTTTTTTTTTTATAAAATCTACATTCTATTATTCCCTACTCTAGAGTCCTTCCCAGCGTCATATGCTGTTTTAAAGTGCACTGAACCCACATGATGCTGCTTGCATGTGAATAGGTGAAAGACCATATACTGGAGCATGGGTTGCCTCTCAGAGGTTACATCTTTGTAGAAAATTGACCTATCGCTCTCCTACCAGCCGTCAATTGCCAATAGTTCCTCAACTAGGCGTGCAGTCATAGGAACTGTGCCGGGGATTTAGCTGGACTTATCATTTACAGGTCTTACTATGTAGTCAGAGACAACTGTGGATTCATGTGCACGATGAGTCTGTCATGTCCTGAACATATTTTGTTTGAATTAAACACCATCTACTGCAAAAAAGAATCTTCTCTGATGAGCGTTGAGAGATACACTCCAAGGCACAAAACTAAGAACTTAGGAGGTAGTTCAATATGTGCCCATTTAGTAGGATGATACTAATTTATTCTCTCCATAGAGCCTACAACCAGAGACTGAGGACACCCACTGCCTCTGGCCTTTACAATCTTTCAACTTCTTTTTGGGGGATGAGCCTCGGACCAGAGGCTGTCTTAAGATTTCTACTGCTGTTACAAAACACCAGAACCATAAAAAATTGGGGGTGCAAAGTGTTTGTTTCAGCTTGCACCTCTCAGGTCACAATATCTAGTCTCATCACATCTCTTCCTCAATTTCCCAAAGATTCTAACTGGCAGACTAGGATAACAAGGATGCCTCTGATTTGAAAGGAGAAAATGAAGCTCTGGATCCATGTTAATGGGAGGTTACTTATATGCCCAGGTTAGTTTTGATTCTCAACTTGAAGCCACCCTCTGACCTGCAGCATCGGGTACTCCTGTGGTACACAGATATGCATGTGGGAAAAACACATGTAGAAAAGAAAAGAAATCTAAAAATAAAATTTTAAAAATTGTAAATACCTGTTTGTCTCTCTCGGCTTCAGTGATTTAAGTGAAAGTACTTCCTATACACGGACTGGTTTTGAATTCTGGTGTGAGGTAAGGACCTGACTCTTTCTTCATTTTAAATAATTACACACTCCAGTCAACCCAACTAATCCTTCATCTTTTATTTTTATTATGATCTGAGAGGATTTTTCTTTTAATATAATCCCCGCTCCTTATGAGCTTAGCTGTGGTTAAGATATGCTCCTGAACAAAAATATATCAATTATCTGTCATTAAGAGGTGGCATTAATGATCACCTGTCACCATTTTAGTTCTTTGTACTTTGTGTGTGGATTGGGATTTTTCATTGCAGAATTCAGGTTACTATAGTAATGTGAACACTGTGTGTGAGACCTGGACAATAGCAAGGTGAATGTGGTAAGTGATGGCAGAGACAAAAGTAGAGGTCACGAAAACAATTGTGAAGTGAAAAATATGGACAACTGAGTACTCACCAAATGGTATATCTTGCACATATGCATGCAACTAATAACTACTTAGGCAGACATTTTCCGAGAAGCGAAAAGCTGATTATTCAAGGAAGGGGTTGAATAAACTTCTCTGAGTAGAATTAGTTCACAGTTGCAAAGAGAGGAAGGAGCAAATATTTAGGGGATTAGTTTAGGAAGCATCATCAACGTCATTTGTTAATATGTCAGTTGTTCTAAGTAGGAGATTTGAGGCGTACATGCTATATGCAGTAAGGATGGGCTGCACACCCAGCCAAGCTCAGGATGCAGCAAACCTGCAAATTAAAATGAGCAATGGGATTAGAGGACGGCTTGTTTTAACTGCTGGGGTCTGTGGCGCGAACACAGAGATCTTCAAGGAGGGACGTACCTGTCTTCTGTGAAGTGTTGCCAGCCTCCGTGCAACAGACATGGTTTCCAAAGGGGCACAAGCCATTGCACGAGGAGCAGGGGAAGCTTAAATGTGTAACTCGGTTTAAAACACTGAGCGATCACCTCAGTCTAATTCAGTGAGAGTGCACGGGAGGGAGAAGCCTGCCTAACTCTATCCTCCTAATCATTGCACTTATGAACAGATGGACCTAGGAGCTACATTTCCAAATCTAACTGTTCGTAATTCTAATCTATACCAGTCTCTGTTTTGGGCCATTTATACTGTTCTAAGTCACCAATCTGTCAAGTCTAGCACCAATACTCTACTGTTTTAATTATTCTTTCATGTTTTTTTTTTTTTATTAAAAAAACCCCATTTCTTGGCAATCTAATACTTTTATTCTTCCAGATAATTCTAGAATCACGTCAGAGTGAATTAACCCATAAACGACAATGGGGAGAGCCATTGCGTTTGTAGTGTATGTTTGTCTGTGTGCAGACGTGACACACGCCTCTGGTGTTCAGGCCCACTCCAGTCCATCACGCCTGCTCCATGTGCCAGCCCACATTCTATGTACTGCTACTCCCTAGATAGTGTCTGTGGTTGCTTTATATAGCCTTGCATTTCTTGGGCCTTTATGAGGAGTCAGATTTTGATAAAGCTTGATGTGTGTTCCCTTTTTTTTTTTTTTTTTAAATGTAAGAAAGCTTGTGGTTTCTATGTTCCTTCATATTATAAAAAGCTTGTGCTGCCTTTAGTAGTTTTAAAATTGATTTTCTTACTAAGTAGCTTCTATCTTTTCCTATGCTGAGACAAAATATGAGGATTTGTCTATCCTTATAAAGTTTGAAGTGATGTTTTCAAATCAGATAGAGTCTTAGAAAAAAATCTTTAAAATTATTTTTTCTTAGTGTTGAGTGTATTTTCCAAGACTACTCTTTTCTTCGTTTATCACTGCAGGATTTTATGTAATAGTATACTACCTTTAAAAAATGTAATTATTTTATAATATTTTCCCTTTTTAAAAACACACTAATTTTAAAATATAATTCTGTCAATATCCTCCTCTTTTTTCCTCCCTTCAGCCCTTCTCGAGCACCCTCCTCCATCTCCTTTCATGCCCCTGTCTCAAATTAATAGCCTCCTTTTCCGTTTACTGTTACATGTATATGTATGTATAAATACATAGATATCATCTGCTAAGTCCAGTTTTGTTGTGTGGGCATGATTTTAGGGCTGACCACTTTGATTTGAGTAACCAGTTAGGGAGCTCGTCTTGAAGAGGCTAACTCTGCTTCTCTTGGCAGCCCTGGGCAGACTGTCAGGTTTTTTTTGTCTCTGGTTTGGAACCTGTGAGATTTCCCTGCCTCCACATTAGCATGCCTATTGACACTGACATTGCTCAGGTCTTGTTTGTGCTATCGTTTCTAGGAGACACTGCTTCACAGCAGACATCCTGGCATTCGGGCTCTTACTTTATCTTTATTTCTTGATGAGATTTTCTAGAGTTTATTTAATTATAGTTTTCTTTTTCTAATCAACCATACAGTATTATTAAAAGCACAAGTCTCCAATCTTCATAGTTCAAAATTCATTAATTTTTATTTCCTGAATAGTCTTTCATTTCCTTTAGTTCTAAGGTTAGTACCCCCTTAATTCTCTAGTTTATTAATTTGCCCGTTTTAGTATATACTTTCATATTTTACTGCTTAACTTAAATGCATATGATTATATAAATTTATCACTGTTTTTCTTTACCACAAGTCATACATTTTTACAAATATTAAAGTAATGGTAGATATTTTGTAAAAAGTTTGTATTTATGCTTTTGATTTTCTGCTAAACCCAAGAGTTTTAGAGAAACTGTATAGGATGTACATCTGAGCTCTTGTTTAATATATATTAATGCAACACTACTAATTTTCATTTTATAATTGTCTTAATTGACTTAATGCATTAAATGGGCAAATATATTCATCAAAATATCTTGTTTTTTATCAAGGGTTTTGGCATATTTCTTATATTTTGAAAATAAATTTGGTATTATTAATTTGGTATTCTAAATCTCTGTTTTCAAATAAATCTTTGTTTTAACAGTTAAAATTGACCGCATCTCTGGCTGGAGAGAAGGCTCAGTAGTTAAGCATGCTAACTGCTCTTGATGAGGACCAGTAGCCATACAGTGGCTCACAAACTATCTGTAACTCCAGCTCCCCGAATTCCAGTGCCCTTTTTTGACTTCCAGGGAAACCACCCATATACATGGCACACATACATACCTGTAGGAAAAACACTCATACGTGTAAAAATAAATAAATGAATCTTTAAAAAGTCTGAGGATATGTATCAGTGTGTGGTGGAGCATACCTATAATCTCAGCACTTGGGAGACTGACACACCAAGCTCTAAACCAGACTGGGTTGTTGGCAAGGCATTCCAGGTCCCAGCATGTGCGCTTGACCAATGTCTGTGTTTCTGAACCCTGTCACTACCCTAGAGGACATAAGCATGTCTCTGATTGTATAAGTAGGGACCCTGAGTGGCACATTGCCTCTGATTGTCTGAAGTTGACTTTTGTACCCCATTGTTTATTTTCAGGATTGTGATATGCAAAGGGCTTATGATTTTACATGTATGATGGTAGTACTTGTGGTGGTGGTGGTGGTTGTGGTGGTGGTATGTGAATATATTCATGCTTGCATATATGCAGAAGCCTGAAGTTGACATCAATGTCCTTCTCTAGTGCTTTTGACTTCATTTTCAGAAGCAGAGACTCTTGCTGAAAACTTGGAGTCCATATAATCTGGTTAGTCTATTTAGCCAGCTTGCTTCTGGGATCCCCTGTCTCAAGACTCCAGAGAGCTAGAATGACAAAATTCTGCCATTTCTACCTGTCAGTTATGTGGGCTCTGGGGATCCACACTTGCAGTGTTTTGTATAAGAATGGCTTTCATAGGCTTATATATTTGAATGCTTAGTTATCAGGGAGTGGCACTACTTGAGAAGGACTAGGTAGTATGGCCTTGGTGGAGGAAATATGTCACTGGGGGATAGGCTTTGAGGTTTGAAAAGCCTGAGCAAAGCCCAGGAGCTCTCTCTTCCTGTTGCCTGTGGGTCTGGATGTAGAACTCGCAGCTCTTTCTCCAGCACTGTGTCTGTCTATGTGCCACCATGCTCCCCGCCATAATGATAATGAACTAATTCTCTAAAACTGGAAGCCAGCCTCCAACTAAATGTTCTTTTTTTTTTCCAAGTGTTTCCATGGTCCTAAGGTTTCTTTGAAACAATAGGAAAGTGAGTCAAACAACACTCCATACCTCTCACTCACTCTGAAAGTGCTATAACCCTGAGTCGTTGCTCCAGCCCATTGGACTGGGAAGATGGCTCAGTCAGCAAAGCACTGGCTTGCAAGTGTGAAGACTTGAGTTCTAGCCCCAGAACCCACACAGAATGTTGAATGTAGTAGCGCATACTTGTCTTCCTAGCACCTGCTGCCCAACCAGTCTAGTCTAATTAATGAGCTCGAGGCCATTGGGGGACACTGCCAGTAAGGAAGTGGATGGCACTGCTAAGGTTGATATTTCCGGTTGACCTCCAGCTTCCACACCCACATGCCTATGTGTGCAGGTGCACACCCCGCACACATGCACGTGCATACAATGAAATGTCACTACTGCATGTGTACTATGTTGGCTTTATGACACAGAGGAGATGTCGTTTGGATGGTTATTAGAATATTTAAATCTTGAATTTAAATAAGCAAGATTACTTACATTGTTCTTCCCGAGGCTGAGGCATGCCTCAGTTGGATGGCTGGAGCTCCCTGACCGCTAAGCTTAACTACACTGATAAGCTCCAGGCTCAGTGAAAGACCTTGTCTGAAAAAAATAAAGGGAAGACCTTTGAAGATGTGTGATGTTGACTTCTGGCCTCCACATACACAGATGTGGTGCTCTACACCCCTAACTGTAGTCCTCAGGAGGCAGAGGCAGTGTATCTTATGAGATAGGACCAGTTAGGTTTACATGGTGAGTTCTGCAGCAGCCAGAGCCTCACAATGAGACCATGTATTAAAAAGAACAAAAACAAACCAGTATGTGTAAGCATGCTAACATGGTCACGTATACATCTTACCCATACAGATAAAGTGGAGAGGAGATTGAGGAGGACAGTTGATATTAAATTGGTCTCCATGTACACATACGTGTACACATGTACACACATACAGAAACCTTTATTCGTATTAAAGGGATAGAAAAAGCACTATTCACACAATCTTTTTCAGGAAGAACCTGTACTTTGGTTTCAAGAGAGTACATTTGAAGAGTATGTATTCTGCCCCCCAAAAACTGCATTGGTAAACTGCTAGGGCAGAAGACAAGATACAGATGCAAGTTCTTATGGAGAAAAATTATCCATGTGGTCTCCGTGAGGCCAAGGAGGGGTAGATGGGAGATAGAGTGAAGGAGAGAGGAAGGTCAGACTGTGACACCAGCCCACGTGGGCTCTGTGATAGCCCCTTGAGGTCTTTACTGTGTCTGTCTCTAATCATGCAGGGGAATGGGCTTTTCACTGCCTTGCCACACGTGTTTCTGTGGAAACAAAAAAGGTGGCTCAAGTTTGCCACAGGGATCCAAAAAGGTGGAACACACAGTGCATAGAAAGGCAGGGAGTAAGCAAACACCCTCAGGAGGAAGGCGGCTCCCTGGGAGTTCTCAGGTATCCTTGAGGCTTCCCTATTACTCTCCGGTGGGAAAATTAGAGATAAAAGACAGTCCCCTGCTTCCGTTAGAAGTTGAGAGGATAAAGCAGACATCTTTAGCAACTGTCAGCTGTACAGATTTCTCTGGAGGTAAATCTGTGGTATTCCAATTATCAGTTTTAGCAAGAAACTGATTAACTCCTTCTATCTACACGGTGATCAGACACTTTCTTCTGCTCAAACATTTTTTTTAATTAATCGTGATAATTAGGAACACAGTCTAGGAGTCAAATGGCCAGGGCAAACATCAAGGCTAAGTGTGAACTGCAGAGCCTTGTGTGAACGGCAGAGTCTTGTGCAAATTACTTCTCATCTTGGCACCTTGATTTCCTCCTTTGTAGGGTAGGTCTAAACATTGCACTTAGCTGCACTGTGTTCCATCAGTGAGGAAAGACAACCATGAAAGATGCGTAACACACACCTCACAAAAGCAGGGTTTGAGAAAAGTGAACTGTTGTACGTATTTGGTCCCGACTATTCCAGGGTCCCACCAGGGTCCTTTCTTTTTTTTTTTTTTCCTTCAGTCACCTAGAGGAATGGCTCACAGCATCAATAGAGTGTAGGTTGCAATGGGAGGCAAGCTGTGAAGGGTGGGGCCTAAAGAAGCTAGACTCCAGACAACCAAATAACCCCATCAAAAAAATGGGGAGCACAGCTAAACAGAGAATTCTCAACTGAGGAAATTCACAGGGCTGAGAAGCACCTAAAGAAATGCTCAACATCCTTAGTCATCAGGGAAATGCAAATCAAAACAAGTCTGAGATTCCACCTCACACTAGTCAGAATGGCTAAGATCAAAAACTCAGGTGACAGCAGATGCTGGCGAGGATGTGGAGAAAAAGGAACACTCCTCCATTGCTGGTGGGATTGCAAGCTGGTACCACCACTCTGGAAATCCAGGGTCCTTTCTTAAGCATGCGCGTTTCTTTCCTCTGTTACCATAACTGCATTTGCTTTTGCTCTGTATTAAGATGAAACTTCCTCTGTTCAATCTCTGCACCATTCCTTTAATCTTGTGTGATGCCTCTGTTGTTCTTTGATATCAGAGACATGGGCTTTGCTCCTGAGTCTGTTTTCTGTTGTTGTTTCCTGTCTCACCTGTCTCTCCTCCATCCGCTGTCATCGCAGCACTGTCCCCCCAATACCACTGTCAGCTTCTCTTTTAAGGAGAACAAATGCTGTTGCTTCTATCAAGAGTCCAATCAGTTTTTACGTTTTTCATTGCTGTTTTTATTATTTTGTCATGTGATTCTGCCATTGTATTGAATGATTTGTTGAAGTGTTTCTTAATCCCAATAATGGCTTCTTCTCCTTCCTGGAGAAGTGGAGCCCAATCCTTCAATATTCTGCAGATGAGCCACACTGGTCCCTGTAGCTTCTATTGCTTCTACTGGGTGTGGAACTCTACCTTAGGCTTAAACACTGGGTTGGCACACTCAGATTCTAAGAATTTTCATCTCTAATATGGCATTTCTTCATATAAGCTTAACATGTGAGTTGGCTTCCAAAGTGAAAAGATGAATAGATGAAACTCATGGAAAACCAGAAGCTATTTTATTACCAGTGTTCTTACTCTGCCTCCATCTACAAAATATGTTCTCTAGGTCATTCTCTTTCATTTATCCACTCATGCAGACAGGCATTCAATAGCTATCAACCACATATCTACTCCATGCTAAGCACTGATGACAAATTGCTTGCAAAATATATTTGATCTCATTCCGTAAGAGGCACACACAATCTTATAAATACATAATTGTCAATTTCTGAGGACTGTTTGAGAAGGGGTAATGGGGTGGGTAATATATTCCAGAAAGGAAACAAGTCCAATCTCAGGATTGATTAAGGAAGACTTCTCTGGCACTGCTATTTAAACTGAGAATTGAAGGGTAACTGGGAGCTCCTCTGTGGGATGGGCACATTCTAAATGGGAGAAACTGTACATGCAGAGATGCTGAATTAGGCTGAAAAGACAGTCTGTGACAGTAGGGCAAATGAAAGAGAACATGTGGAATGTGGTACCCTGGTGCTCCAAATAAAGATGCTGAGGCCAGCGGGACGCCCAGATCCTACTACTGATGTTAGGATTTATTCGAAAAGTAATGAAATATAACTAAGTTTTAAACAGTGTAGTATTCTGGCAGAATCTCCCCGAGTGGAGAGGCAAACATAATTAGCGAGTCAATCATGAACACAGGAAAATCATGTGGGAGGCTAGTAGCATGTGTTAAAGAGGATGGTCCCTTCCACCAGGGTGGTTTTTGTAGTAATAGAAGACAATGGGGAGTTTGGGGGTACAATAAAAATAACCAGAATTAGGTGTAGTTTAGTGGTGAGTGCCTGCCTAGGACAGAGCAGGCTTTAGATTTGATTGCCAACTAAGAAAAAACTGGCAATGTGACAAAGTCTGGGATAGAGATAAGGGAGGGACTAGAGATGCCGCATGGCTGGATAATGAATGTTTTCACTAACTTGAGTTTAAAGACTAAATTTGTAAATAAAAGATGTCTACTTGTAGCACTATTTCAGATAGATAAGATATGACATTCAAGTAATAAAGCAGAGGGTACTGCTAAAGTATAGGTCCTGAGTTTGGTCCTCATTAGCGAGTTTGTGAATCTCTGGTGAATAGACTCATATGGGTGTCTAGGAAATCTGGAAGACAGAGGAGTTAACTCTCGGTGAGAATTGGGTTAGTTCTGAACATTCCAGAAATCTGGACTGATTGGGTAGGTGAAGAGAATACCCAGCAACCCTGAGGTGATCCTCAGAAATCAGGACTGATTGGGTAGGTGAAGAGAATACCCAGCAACCCTGAGACCATCTGGAGGGGAAGAAGTCTGCTAATGGTCAAGGCTGTCAGAAACGAAATTCTGGGACCAGGATTCCTCCTGATTTTTAGCCCAGAACTGTAAAGCTTTTGAGAAAGGTTTGTGTGAGAAGATGTGGACAGAAGTCTTAATTGGGAAGGGGAGAAGATAAAGGGAAAACTAGGTTGGACAATTCACACCGTCTTTGTGGAAGTTCCCCTACACAGTGCAGTCCCTGTGTCTCTCAGTGAGGAGAAGAACACCCAGGCAGAGTTATGTGAGTTTCAGCACTTGACTCTCAGGTTCAAATCACTGCTCTTCCTCTTCAGTAGCTAAGGAACTCTGAGCACATTCTCCATGAATGTTTTCTTTATTTGTGAAATTGGGATTTAAAATTTGGACTTAGCACATTGGGGCTAGTGGAGTCAATCGCTTTTCCTTTCACAAGTGTCCCTTACAGTGCCTGGTGCTGAAGAATACTCATTGAGAAGGGGCCAGCTAGTGTGAACATTACACTGGGCTCCCTGACAGTCTGCTCACAAATGCAAAACCATAGTAACTTTTCTATTATTTTGAATACATTTTACTCAGATGTACCAGAGTCATTGCCCATTGTATGCTATAGACACCAAAGCTCACTTGCCAGTTAAGGTCTCAGAAAACAGAAAATACACTGATGTGTTACTTCCCTCATCATACGGGAACCCCTTTCAAATTCGCTGTCACAGCAGCTCTTCACCGGTGCTAACCCCATGGCCCAGTCCTAAGTTTGCGCTGTGGAATACCCTGTGCTGTTGTAATCCATCATTGTGAATAGCTGGGGCTTTGACTTGCTGAGCCCCACTTTCTGTTTCTTACTGGCCTGTCACATGACCACACAGCCGACTCAAAAACTTTACCTCTATGATCTTTTCTCTTCAGTAGCACACGAGTCTTTCATAAGGCACAAAAGCTAAACAGCATACAGTGAAGAGATGCACTCCCCTTTCCCACCTGCCTAGTTATCCCACAAAAGCCCAGCAGCCTCACAGTGCCACACAGTCTGCAGGCCTGTCCTGTGCATCTCAGAGCTATTTTATTTTTAATTGTTCTCTGCCCCCGTTTTAGAAAGCATTTATTACAGTTTCCTATGACACTGTTTTCTGCCTTCCTTTTAAAGTAGGAATATTTCAACATCAATATATAGACAGTTTACCCCTTTTAAACATGATGCACATAATTTTACTAGATGGATGTCTGATGATGTGTTTGGAGTCTCTAACCAACAGACTTTCTGTTTGGTTCCAACATTCTGTTATAAACAGGAAACAACATTATAAGTATGCTTCTCTGTGCATGGGCAAGTATATCTGTGATATAAATTCCTAAAAGTGGTATTCTTGGGCCAAAGGGTATTTGCATTTGTAATTTTGACAGATACCAATAAATTGCCCTCTGTGGGGATTTTATGCCTCTAAATTTCCACCAGGAATGTATAAAAAGAGCCTGCTTCCCACAGCCTCAACGACAGGGGATGCTTTGATCTTGTGGAATTTTGCCAATCTTATAAGTTAAAAAAAAAATGGCTTTGCAGTGTAATTTTTCCATTTCGATTTTTTGTTATATATGGGCACATGGATCTTTTCATGAAAGGGTCTTTGGGCTTCTTTCTGTTAACTGTTCATACGAGAAGTAACTTTTCCTCAGGTATTTTAAATATGAACCCCTCCCCATACAAATACAACTATAATTTTTACACTCTGCCTTAAAGCTCAGTTCTTATTGTTTTGGTCAGGATTGTTTCTTCCGTTAATTTTCTAATAATATGTGAGTGAACACGTCTATGTAGAGAAAGGGTCCGTGAGGCTATTAGTAGAAGGGGAAAGAAGCAGAGAAGGATGTAATTTATGACTGACATTCAAACTCTGCCTCTTTTAAACTTGTGATTCTGCAGACTCTCTGTAAGTGGGGCTTCATTTTTCCCAGTTCTAAAAGAAATGTGCAAATTAGAGACGAAGTGCAAGCTTACAGTCGTGGTCCCCAGAACAATCGCTCCCAAGACAGCAGTTAGGGAAATGGTAGAGCAAAGAAGAGGATTTCAGGGAAATTGTCAGGGAGGAATTTGTCCTTACAACCACCTGCCAGTCATCTGGAAACCCAGTGGCAGACAAAGAAAACAGTCAGGACTCTGTCATCGCTAGGGGGAAGGTAGAGTGCATGTCACTCTCAATAGAGACATTGAGAAGGTGGAGGAGATCCGCTGTGACATGCTCCCTGCCAGGGAAGAGTCTCATTCCCTAGGTGTACATATCTGATCCGCCTTGTGCTTTAAAAATAGAAATGACAAGCCTAGTTCAGGGGCTGCTCAGAGGTGGGAAGGCAGCATAATCCCATGCAAAACTTGACCTAGTAATGCTCACATGGGGCAAAGACTCACCTTACTGTCTTTAAAGATGAAATACAGAGTCTTATTTGAAACCTGACCATCAATCTAATCAAAATAACTCCAGGAGACTTTGATTTTGGTCTAAGCTGTGCCATTTATTGCCTATGTGTCCTGGCACAAGTTGTTGAAGCCCTTTGGGGCTTGGTTTCATCAGCTGTAAGATGGATGAGCCCTTGGCTAATAGAAAATAGTTGAAAATGGTTTGTTCTTCCACTCAAAGCTTTGACCTACAGTTGTAATCTAAGCCTTCACCCTTAACACTGAAGCAAGGCGTTGGCCTCTTTTCCAGGACATGAGCCCTACACATGTGTGCCCACAACACATGATCTATTTTCCCAAGCTCTCTCCCCCTCTTCCCTTCTTCTTTTTACCCCTGCTTTCCTTCTGGCCCCCAACCATTTGCCTCATTTCTTTGCTTTACAAACAGTCCCTCAGGCGCATCCCTTGCTCTTGGCATTTCACATTGATCAAAGGAAACATGAAACTAAATTTGCCATTGACCTCCCGTATTCAAACAGGTACTGTAGCTGAGCAGCCCATTCAATGCCTTGTGGCTGCCACTATTTCCTTGCTTCTATATGGCCAGGTTTCAGTTTTCTTTTGGTACTCTAGTCTGGTCAGAGAATCTCAGAGATGGAGAGAGATTCAAAATGTCATCCAGTCTCGACTGACAACTGCTTCAAAATTCCTCATGCAACACCTGGGTCAGAGCACCATTTAGGGGTTTAACACTTATGGCTGAGTAACAGATGGCTTCAGGGCAGCTAATTGCAATAGTACCTTACAAATGACAGTACAGGGCTTTTGCTTTTGCCCTTTAAGAAGCTGTGTGACATTGATCCATTACTTTTTTTTCCTCTGCTAGCTTAAATTAGAAAAAAGCATTGGTCAGTTGGCAGTCCCAAGTCAGTGTTTATTTAATAGTAAGCATACTAAATACAAGCCTTAGTCTTTCGTAGGTTTGTGTATGTATGTGGTGATATAGTTCTTATGATTACTCTTTATGAAGAATTTTCCACAAAAATTGAGACAATCTGTGGATGAATCAGGATTGGAAGGTTAGAGAACAAGGATTTTGCCACAAACTTCTTTTAGTGGAATTCACCAAACACAAACAGACAAGTGAGATAACCATCCATAAGAAACGGGCTCAGAGCTGGGCAGTGGTGGCGCACGCCTTTAATCCCAGCACTTGGGTGGCAGAGGCAGGTGGATTTCTGAGTTCGAGGCCAGCCTGGTTTACAGAGTGAGTTCCAGGACAGCCAGGGCTATACAGAGAAACCCTGTCTTGAAAAACCAAACCAAACCAAAACAAAACAAAAAACAAGAAACAGGCTCAGAGAAAGGTCTGTTCACCATCAATGCTCATGATTATTCAAATAAAATCCCACTTCTATTTTCCTATGACTTTTGAGAGTGCATTTCTCTTTAGATCCTTCATTATTTCATTGCATTAATGATGTTACACGTAAGAAGTATCATTGTCCTTACAGGAGAACACTGAATTAACTTCACAAATAATTGTACTCCTTACAGTACATTATAGTACAGTAAATTATTCTCATGGTGGTTGAACATATCTGTTGACTTAGGAAGGGAGGAAACTTATTCTCCAGAGGTCACATGAGCCAAACGGCCAGGTCCAGGTTAATAGGAGACTCTGAGAGCAGCACAAGGCAGAGGTTAAGAGGGGGTGAAGTAACTAACGGCAACTCTTTGAAGTCAAAGATTATTTACGTGCCTAACCCAGGCCAGTCACTGCTTACCGCATTGATACACATGGGAGATTATTTTCTGGCACAAATCTCCATGTGGAGAATTTGGCATCTGTGGAAAAAAACAACTACCAGACTCTGAAGGAAAACTGCCTCCCTAGACTTCTTAAAACATCAGTTGTAATTTGCCCCACCAAGGGCTAATGAAGGAAGTTGGATCGCAGGGAAAGTGAGGAGCGAAGGAAGGTTTCCAAAGTTGTCCAAGGTAGTTTGAGAGATTGCCTGTAGAACCGAGAAAAGAACCTCACTACTTCCTTCACCTCTAGGTCTCAGTGTTGGTTTGGCCTCTTGCTGCTTTGGGACTACTAGTTTGAGAAATAGGGAAAAACGTCTAACTAGCATAATGAAGCGGAAAGAACATGGCACAGCACTGGCAGATCAAAGCCTTCTGTGACTTTAGCTGCCTTTCTTCATTGGTAAATGAGGAGCAAGATTACGGTTAATCTTTCTTTGAGCATTAATTGTCCATGAACTTTTATAAAGATCATATCTACCTAGCTTTCATATCTTCAGCCCACAGCTCGCTGGACGCATTGGTTTTAAATTTCCGTGTAATTAATTGGCAAATTCCCCCTAATCACCTTTGTCTTCCACGTGTCTCCAGCACAGCTTACCCGCTTTGAAAATGACAGCTTTCTCTCTTGCATAATGGACCCTCATTGACAACTCTGTTTTTCTAAGGACATTTTATGAGCTAGGCAGAATGTTTTTCATAATGGTCCCCTGATTAGAGTTGCCAAATAAGTTGCAAGGTGTCAACTTAAATTTTAATTTCAAAGAAGTAAAAATGTTTAAGTATCTTTCTATGTAATGAATAACTTATACTAAAACTGTTTCTTACTTCATTAACATTCAAATATTACTGAGCACCCTGTGTCTTGATCAGTAACTCTAAAATCCTTACCTTTCGCCGTAGTTTCTTCTACTCTCCAGATCCTATCATCTCTCTCTGAGTCACTGTTCCATTCTTCCATTATTAATCTTGACTGTGAATGCCTATATCCATCTGATTTCCCTAACAGATTTTAAATCCTGTGGGTGTTACTTATTTTATATTTTCTTCTACGACCTATGTTGCTTTCATCACTGACATCCTTTGAGACTCCTTTTACAACTGATATGTTTTTGTCTCAATAATTAAAGCACAAACTGCCTTTCCCAAGACTAAGATAACACAATCACTTGTATTTGACTCTGCCCACCAGGAAAGAGGAGGAAAATGTGACAATTAGCACCGAGCCCCATAACTGAGCAGTGTAGCAGCGATGGTGATGAAAATCATAAGTTAATCTAATTATCTTCAGTGTTAAAATGTTCTATGAGGGTCATTTGCAAGGGTGACTCCGTAGCTTGGCACTGTTGTGTCAGCTACCCTTTAGCCTATAATCTCCATTTTGAAGGGCATCGGGCCAACCTCTTTTGATGTTTTAAAAGTCTTACAAGGTAGTGATTCCTTCCTGTTCGTATCTAAACCTTCAGTGATGTGCATTCTTACCTCCAGAGAGCCAAGGACAGCGGCCACACCCTTTCTCAAAATAAAGTCTATTACTTTGGTCTCTTTCCTCCAGAGTGTTTTTCCTGTGCGATTCAGTAAGCTGTGCACAGGCTACTTACCACTTCCTGAGTGTCCTCTGAACACCCTCTTCTGCCTTTCCCTAATGTCCCTCATTTCGCCCTTCCCGAATCCCACCTAGTCATGGAGTCACTGATTTGTGACAGTACAGGGTGAAATGTGCCAAGAGAATGCAGCCCAACAGCCTGATTTTAGATATGAAGAAATGATAGATTCCAGAACTATAAAAATTACTCTGCAGTGTGTTCTGCAAACTCATGACTCACGATGTCCCTAAAGCCATTTCTCGGTTCCCTTTCATGTTCCTTTAGCTGTACTCTTTTACCAAGGCCATTCCAACATCCCAGCCAGAAGTTTTTTTTGTTTGTTTGTTTGTTTGTTTGTTTGTTTTGTCTCCTTTATGGTTCTGTTTGGAAGAATAAATAGGAAGTGTTGCCCAGTAGACAGATCCTATGTTTGAGCCTTTAATAAGAAAAAAAAAAAAAAGCCTGACTTGATCTCTGGATGAAACTCAGGTGAAGATGTATCTTTGGGAATAGGAGCAGGGATGCATGGATTTTTCCAGGGACACAGGTTTTATATAGTGGTGAGAACATGGCCTTGAGTAGGACTGGATCATGTGTGCTATGTAACTTAAGGAAATCTGCCCCATGGTGATCAGGAGAGACACATGGAACAAGAGGTCCTATGTGAGGCCTATTCCAAGAAAAAGTCAGAGGTTACGTGTAACCAGAGTCTCATGGAAGCCCAGTCTTAGAGCAGAAATGAACCAGTGAGGTGAGACTCTCAGTAGGGGCCAGCTTTGACAACGACTGGTCAGAGCAGTCAGTGACGGGCAGCTCACTAGGGGACATGAGACACCCACAGGTATCAATGTTAGAATAACTTGGCCCACCAAATACTATCAGCAAGGAGTCCATATCATTCGTGAGTAAACTTGGTTACATTTGGGAAAGAAATCATATTAGAAGTTTACCATCGACAGTCTGTTTATGGAAATAATTAAAGGGCATAGATTTTTATCAATTCCATTTTCTTTTAACTTTTTTTATGCAAAATATTGAAATGGGAATGTAGGTAAAGAAGATAACTGCACATGGCTTATTTCTCAGTTAGCCAAACTCTTATCATCAGTGATTATGTATCTAGGCAATGTACACTTTTATGGTTTCTATCGGATGCTAACCAGCCCTGGGTATGGCAATAAATGATCTAGGAATACTTGTTTTCTTGATCCAAGGTCATAAACAGGCTTTGTGCACATGCAACACAGGAATGTCCTTGCGTGCATATAACACAGACATTAACATGTCTAATAAATCTTAATAATGCTGAGGCAGCAATATGCTTGCTGAGACAGTGTTTTACCAATTTTGTGCTGTTTCAACATCGGAGGTGACAATCATGCATAAGGCATTGGCGGTACAGCAAAACAGAACTCCTTCCCACCCAAGGAACGGCTTGATTGAAAGCTCCATTAAAAAAGGAACATTTCTTATCAGCTCTATTCCAAGCACTTAGGTCAAAATATGGTAAATTTTCAAAAGCAAATCCCCTTTTATCAAGATCATGCAAATAAATACCTAAAAGATATTATTAAAGGTGTCAAGTAAGTATTGGGTGCTGCTAACATGCCTAGACTACAAACCTTTTGATGTGAGTCTCATCTAATCTACACAAAACTTTCTAAGAGCTAGACAGACCCTCCTCTTTTCAGTCGCACATATACGAGGAAACTGAGGCCCAGAAGGAGAAACAATGAAGTCATAAATAGAAGGCTAGTAAGTGGCTAGTCAAAATTCACATCCAAATATTTTCCCTCTGGAGCTCACACACTACTGTCTGTGTGAGCTCTTAATGTGTTTAAATATACATTCCTTACTATAAATTATGCTAGCTGCTCCTCCTCTGGAGAAATTAAGAAAATCAAAACTTAAAAGTGGTGATTAAAGCAAGTTTTCTTTTCCACGTTACAGTACCTTAAAATAGAAATGTGTAAAAAATTGAGACATGAAGCTGGGCAAGGCTGACATTCATGAGTATGAAAATGTATCCATCCAGGTGTGGTGGTACATGCTTTCAACCCCATCACCCAGGAGGCAGAGGCAGGCAGAGCTCTGGAAGTTTGTGGGCTAGCCTGGTCTTCAAAGCAAGTTCCAGGACAGTCAGGGTTGTTACACAGAGAAACTCTGCCATGTAACAAAGAAGCAAATAAACCAAAGTGAAGACTCAGCATTAATATGAAGCTGCAGGTCCATAGTAAGATCAGGATGGACGTACTTTCCAGTAAGCTGTTCACACACTGGCTGTTATTTCAGTAAGGTGCAAGAGTACAGGTGATTCAGAATGCCCAAGTTTCACTTAACAGTAACTGCTGGACTGAGAGTGAGGTCCCAGATGGAGGAGTTGGAGGAAGATCTGAAGGAGCTGAGGGAATTTGCAGCCCCATGGAGGGAGCAAGAGAGTCAATGGGCCTGACCCCCCCCCCCCGGTCCTCCTGGAGTTTGGACCACCAACCAAAGAATACACAATGATGGACTTATGGCTTGGACCACATATGTGGCAGAGGATGACCTCGATGGCCATCAGGGAGAGAGGAAAGGCCCTTGGGCCTGAGGATGTTAGAGGCCTCAGTAAAGGGGAATGTCAAGGCGGGAATATGGGGATGGGTGGACGGGGGGTGGGGGGTGGGATGTGGAATTCCCTCCTAGAGGTGGGTTGGGGAGGGGACAGGGGGTATCCAAAGAGGAGACTCAGAAAAGGGGAAACATTGGAAATGTACATAAAGTATCAAAAATAAAAAAGGAGGAAAAAAAAAAAAAGAGTACAGGTGAATCTACAATGATGTACCAACCAGGCCCACACTTAGTAACACAAGGCACAGCATGGAAAAGAGGCCAGCACAGAATACAGTAGCTCAAGCTAGCCATGACCTGTAGTAAGAGAAATCAACCGAAAAAATGACAAATGCACGTGTTTGGTATGATCCCCCCCTCAGTATACTCAAATGTCATCATATACGGTAGAAAGCTAGATAGCATGTAAGGACATCTGAAGTGATGAAAAGGTAGGTTGGTTGCTAGTAAAAGGTATCTGGGTTGTCTGGGGTACCTTGAATAAACACTAAGGTAGAAAAGATTCCTTCTAACTTTTAATTGAGAGTTCTCAAGACGAGAACCACCTTTTGGTTATTTACTATGTGTGTCTATGAAATCAGTGATAAGAGTAAATCTCACAGTTTGAGGTCAGCCAGACGTTTTTCATAGCTGTAGCACACTAAATGTTTGTCCATGTATGTTTTATTTGGGCCCTACTATTTGCATTTATTAAAAATAAAACTTTGGTCTCAACTGCTTGGGTCTTCTTTGTGCCTGGGCTGAGTTGCTGTCAAGAGAATGAATGGCAGCTCAGTGGATTAGTGACATTGAGAGCTGCCATGAAGCTTGATACTAAGCCAGTTGTATATAAATGGTAACAAGGATTGTGACATCATTTAGAATTATGTGAACTATAGTAAAAACAAAACTGCCCATATGTTTAAAAGTCATTACATTCCAAGCTGTCAACATAAGGGAATCAAGTTTCCGGTTGAGGCAGTAACCTCTCTGGTGAGCAGGAGGAAGAAGAGATACTGATAGTCTCTGAACAATGGCCACAATAAAGGCCCAGATGTGGATAGCTGAGTCTCCCTTCACTGACAATAGCATCTCCCCGGAAGCCCTAACAGGAAACTCCAAGTTCCCAATATTGGCCAAATCCATCATGTTAAAAATTGTAAAGGCAGACCAGAGAGCCAACAGGATGCTGCTGCCCTCTTTGGGCTCCTAGCTAAATTATCTCTGGAAAGTGCCAAGGCTTGAGGCCTCAGAAAGAAGAAAAGTAGTCACATCTAGCTTAGAAGAAGCCGAGTGTCCTTTAATGAATGTGTGTTATGAATACATCTGTAATGGCACTCATGTACATTTATTTTTCCCAGTAATTATGAGATATTTGCATTGTGAGGTTTGAGACTCAGAGCAAACAGGGCCAGAAGCATGTATGAACTAGTGTATGCCATGAACATATTGCTGTGGTCTTAATGCAAAGTGTTCTCATAGGCTTATGACTAAAACTCTTGGTCCCCAGCTGATGTCACTGCTTGTGAGGTCACCTTTATAGGGTGGAGCCTTGATGGAGGAAGTATGCCTCTAAGACTTCTACTTTGATGTGGCTGTGGACTTCCTAGCAATACTTTCGTACTCAGCTGGTACATGAGGATGTCACCTTGCCCAGCTTTGCCTTTTTTAAAGATGTTTTACAGCTTGGCTCCACTTGCTGTTCTCCCTCTCTCTGGTCACTGAGCTGAGATGATAATGTGATCAGCTAACTTTCTGTTTCTGTTGCCGTGCCTGGTCTACCTGCATTTATCTCTCTAGAACTGTAAGCTGAAATGAACCCTCTCTCCTCTAAGTTGCTTTGGGGTAGGGTATTTTATTGCAGCATCAGAAAAAGAATTAATATAAGTGGAAAACTATGAGACTGGATTTTGAAGTCAATCTGTGGATTAAAGAGCAGCTCCACATCTACATTGGGTCTAACCAATTAAAATTAAGAATCAAATCAGCATCTACAATGAGTCTATCCAATTATAATTAACAATCAAATCAGCATCTACAATGAATGGGCCTAACCAATAAAAATTAAGAATTCGATCTGAGCTGGGCTATGAGGACATTGAAGACAGTGTGTCTATATATAGTAACATACCATATTTTATAGTATTATTTATTATTATTTACTATTGTGTATGTTCACCTCTTGTTCCATGACACATGTCTAGAAGATATTTGACAACTTTGTGGAGTTGATGCTCTCCTTCTACCTTTACCTAAGTTCCAGGGATCAAAGTCTCATCACCAGGCTTATATGGCAGGTACTTTTACCCACTGAGCCACCAAGCCATCACTCAAGCTTGGTGTAGCACCTTTAAGATGCAGTTTCCAAAAAGAGACAGAGAACAAGTTCAAAATCCCCATTCAACTGGCAAGAGTCAAATCATCAGTCCTCCCATTTTCACGTTTAGGGAAATATTATCAAGTATGATCACTGTAGTGACGGGGTCTGTCTATAGAAGGGGATCCAGTGCTGGTTAGAATGGATGCAAACAACATATGGCATAGAAATCCCCCTCTAAAATGTGTACGGCATTCTGAAACTCTTAGGCAGGTCCACAGGAAACCTCCCAAATCAGATATTGTCTCCTGCTTGGAGAAAGAGAAGTTAGTTTGACAGGTCATTTACCTTCACTTTCAAGAAATTCTGTTCAGATACTTTCTAGGCAAGCAGAAAATCAAGGGCTCTGAATTTTAGAACATAATTTCCCTGCTGACCTAGATGCTGACAACACAGTGCCTAGTCAAGAATGTTGGTTCAGAAAAAGCGAAAGACTTTGTTCTCCAAAGCAACCTCCTGAGGATCCCACCATGTCCACCATACAATTCTCAAAAGGAAGCCTGTCTCCTATTGGAATTCTCAGCTGTAGCTTAGTCCACCTGTGTTTATGGAATACCCATTAAAATGCACTAAATATCAGGTGAGAACTAGGCAAGCTCAGTCAACAGTGAAGTTCACTATACAAGCATGCCTGCTGACTAGTAAGTCTTAAGATTTTCAACATTGTCCTTCAAACAAATTTCTCTTGTCTTATTTCCCTTAGCTTTTCTTTACTAAGTGAGCTCACAGCTGCTTTGGCAGGAAGTCTGACTTCCTCTGAGGCACTCTGGCCTTCCTTGCCTTCCAAGAGCTTTGCTTCTACTTTGCATTTGTGGGATCGCTCTGGCTCTAGTATCCTTTGTACCTCCATGCTGTTTCCAAGCAACAAGGAAGGATGAAGGTAGAGGGGTAGATATCTGCTTGGTTGTCACTTTATAATTTCCTAAAGATGTGTTCGTGTAGTACAGGAAGCAGGGAAGTCTTGTGCGTAAAAGCCACAGGCTGAACAGACCCAAATGGGTCTCTGTCCAACACCATCTCCTGAGGAGTGCTAGTCCTCACTGGTATATTCAACAGAAGCTGTCTGGGAGGGTGAGTGGAGGCTATTCCATGTAGATCAGCTCTGAGAGGGTTTGTTAATGACACTTTATGATTTAGCCCAAACTGAATGGTTAAAAATTAATTCTTAGTAATGTATGTATTTTATTATAAAATAGATTAAGCTTATGAGTATTTAACTATAAATTCTGTTCAGGAGAGATTAATGTACCACATCTTAGTCCTGTTTCCTATAGGGTGAGGGCTAACCTTTTCTTAGGATACCAAGAGCTTTGTCGGGTTCTCTGGAACAGGCAGCGATGCACTTTGTCCATGTCCCACCTCTGTACACTCATGGTAGTACAATTTTTATTCTGCTGACGGCTTCCCATTCTGAGACTCTTATGAATAATTTATGTTTTCCATCTGTAAATGCCCAAGCTCCCATGTGAACTGGGCTTCTGAAGAAAGCCCTGGCTCCCCTTCTACATTGTGCAAGAAGCCAGCTGCTGGTCTTACTTGCTATTGTGGGAAGCTCTTTGATATGTCTGAATTCCTACTCCAGTTTCAGGACTCTGCTCTGCCAGTGGTCTTTGCTGAAACCTTTGTTTCTCTTTTGCTGGAACGAAGGCAGAGAATCACCTTTCCTAAGATGGAGAAAACCACATATAGCTAAGCATCCTTCCAAAAGTCATTAATTGAAAAAGCATTTCCATCCTGTTACATCCAATATCATGAGCTAAATGTCGATGACATCATGACATCACAAATCAACTTAGCATAATGAATGGTTCCCTTAAATATGTCTTGTTAAAATGCTTTAGCATTTTCTAATTACTATCACGCATGTATTTATTTGCTTTTAAAATATTAACTAGTCAGGAATTATGGATTCTCATTCTACACATGAAACAACCAAGTCTAAAAAGGTACATTCTTGTATTGTTTTTGAGTTCAAAAACTGTTGTCAAAAAAGAGAGCTATTGTTTTCTAAAAACTTAGTTCACAAGCCTTGCCAGATGTGCGTACAGAAAACAATTGTGTGAAACAATTTCTAGCAAATAAAACCAGGCAGCCCAGGGGAAACAGGCTATTTAGACAATCCCACTGAAAACTATTTTGTGAAGTAAAGGCTCTCTAATGTATCTATTTTAAAATTCTGCAATTTCAAACAACACATATCTTCTGAAAATGGGTACCATGAACCTTCATATTTTGTCTACTTAATCATCTTTGTTTGTCTCCTGATTTTGGTATGCAAGCTGGCTGAGTCTTGAAGTATATAAAAGAACAGAAAAAAGGTAGAATATGTACCAACACACACTTGAACACAAATGAAAATAATCTCTGTATCTAGCCATTTGTCAGCTGCCTCCCATTGTCATGGAAACTCTCCTTCCAGGACTAGGAAACATATTGATGGTCCCAGTAGGCCTTTACCTTTTCAACTCCTTGTTGCCTTTTGGCTCCTATTCACCTGTGTCCCCAGCCTTCTTGGGGACACAGTCCCAACCTTCCACAAGTATTTCGTAATACCTCCTCATTTCCTTCCAGGCAGCACCCAGGCCTGCATCTTACCCCCTCATGATGTTGCCACAGCAGGGCCTTTGTCTCAGACTGATGACAGATTATCAGCTCTATGTCTGCATTAAAATAAACTAGTCTATTAGTTACCATTCTCTTGGCTCTAACAGGATGCTTGAGAGAACAATGGATGAGAAGAAAGCTTTATGTTGCTTCATGGCTTTCCAGGGATTGTGGCATCTCACAGGCAGAGACAGCATGGCAGAGTGACTCAGGCTGTGAAGCGGGAATCTGCAGCTTTGGCTCCTTCACAGGCTTCCAGATAGGAAGTAGAGAAGGATCAGAACAAAGGCAAGATAGATCCCTGAAAAGCTTCTCGCCTTTGACCCACTTCTGTATGACCATCACCCCATTCCTATGTCCTAAAGGCCTCACAGGCTTCAACATAGAGCCATCAACCCAGGCCAAGCACTTAAAGGGTGAGCCTGGGGGGACATCTTAAATTCAGATCACGACACACAGGAAATAACAATAAAATTTCCAGTTCTTGGACCCTGCCATTCAAATTCTGATTTCAATTGATCTGTTGTACAGTCTAAATACAATGGGTTTTGTTGTTTTGTTTACTTTTTGTTTATTTTTTTATGCATAAGCTATTTGGATGTAATAATGAATAAAACGGAGACTCTGCGATACATTTGATGACCTGACAGTGGCCTTGACCTTTGGCACTGAAGGTCCCCGGTTATGCATCGAGCTGTCTCTCAAATTTCATGTTGACGTTCCTACCTCCTCATAATATGACCTAATCTGGTGATAAGGTTTTTATAGATATAGACAAATTAAATTTATGCCATTAGGATTGCTATATTTTGGATCTTAAAGTGATCCAGTGATTTATGTATTGACGGCTCAGTCTTCTATTTGGCCGTCTTGAGAGGAAATGGAAACATGAGATATGGCGTAGAGGAAGGTGTTTGGGTCACTGGGTTGTGCCCTCAAAGGGAATATTGGGATTCTGGGCTCTCCTCTGGTTCTATTGCATTTATTCTGAGCCATAGGATAAGTAAGCTTTCTCTGCCATTTTCTCCCAATAATGTGACTGACTGCCTTACAATATCAAAGTCCATTGAGTCAACCTACTGTGGACCCAAACCTTTAAAGCTGTGAAAGAAACAGAGCTTTCCTACACTGATGATCTAAGGTGTTTGTCATAGTAACTGAAAGCTGATTAATGCATGGGTAGGCATTAATGCAATTTAAATTCTATCCTCATAAAAAGGGGATATTTGATGGTCCACAGAGGGGGGAGGGGAATTTCCCATCACAGAAGATGGCCCTCTATAATCCATCTTATCCATCTTTTTATTTCCCTCATACCCCTCAGAAATAACTATTTTTTTCACTGTTTGATCTCAGACTTCTAGGTTCTAGAACTACACAACAACAATTTTCTGTTGTTTAAGCCATCTAGTTTACAGCAACCTGATATAAGAGCCTTAGACAAAGATATATCCTTCAAACCCGTGTTGCAGTCATTCTGATTGTAGAGCACAGCTGGAGTGACCAGCTCGCCCAGTTTATCCATAATCAGCTCTGAAGAAGCCAGAGCTGTTGGTCACCCTAAGCATAGTATAATTATAATGTATGTACAAGGGTTACTGGACCAGAAAACCCAAGTTTAAACTCTATTTTTGCTCACTGTTGGCTATGTTGTTTTAAGCTTCTGCTTATATACCTACACAAGGACCTAAGTCATAGACTTAGGCTTAGACAAGACAGCATGGCTTGCTATATTAGATGCCCCTAACATTTCCTGACACAGAATATGAGCACTCAGTAAATATTAATTAAAATCAATACTTCATGCATTATTAAAATCAGAAAATACTCACGTAGATATTTTTGCTTTCATGGAACTAAGACAAAAGAGTCATACCTCAAGTGCGAGCAAAGTCAAAGTCCTTTCTGTGCCTTTTCTTCATTCCAGTTCTGACTGGTCTTCAGGACTGAATGAGAAATGCCTTCTCAGCATGTCTCTGACTGTGACTCTTATATAGTACACTACTACCTTAAAGTTGGACTCCATGAGTCAAAACATGGAGAAATCCTGTATTAGCTATTTTCTATTGTTGTGATAAAATACTACGGCTAAAGAAACTTGAAGAAGGAAGAATTTCTTTGGGAATAGTTCCAGAGAGGTAAAAGTCCATTACCACCATGGCCAGGAAGCATGGCATCGAGGTGAGAGCTCACTCACATTTAATGTTTTTCCACAATGTATTTTGGTCATATTCTTTCCCACCCTGAACCCATCCTAGATCTTCTACACCCCCATACCCATCCAACTTCATATTCTCTAGCTCTCAAAAAAAGCAAAACAAACAAAAAACAATACCCAAAGCAAACAGACAAATAAACAAACAAAATATAGTATACAAAAACACGGAGTTCATTTTGTGTTAGCCAGCTACTTCTGTATGGGGCCTGCCTGTCTTGTGTTGGGGCTGATATATCTAGTGTCACTGCATTGTAGAAAACTGATTTATCAATAACAAATATTTTCTTGGCTAGGGATGAGACTTTGTGTCCACTTCCACTGTGGTGGGATTTTGTCCCATATCAATGTTTGCAGATTGTGTTGCAGTCTGTGGGGTCAAATGTGTATCAGCCCTGTTCTCATCAGAGAGGTTTCTTTTTGCAGTAGAATGGTAATTAGCACAGGGACCCACGACTGGACAATGTGCAGAGCATGAAACTTTGGAGCACTCAGGCCTAAATGGGATGTCCTGAGAAAACCCCTCCTCTCAAGATTCTGTACAGGAGACTAGGCAAAAAGATTGTAAGAGGCAGAGGGTGGGTGAATCCAAGGAAACAAGATCTTCTCCAGAGCTCAGAGCTTAAACAATAAACAGGAAGCAACAGATCAAACTGGAAATGGTTTGAATCCTTGAACTCTGAAAGCCCACCCCCAATGACATACTTCCTCCAGCAAAGCACACCTCCTAAGTTTGCACCAGACGGCATCAACTTGGGGCCAGGTATCCAAACCTCAGAGAGTACCGGGACATTTATCAATAGAACCACCACACACCCCCTCCTCCAACAAGAAAAAAGATTGGTCCAGTGTACTAGTGAACTTTTAGCCACTGAAAAGGGAAAAGTTCATTCAAAAAAGAAGAAAGCTTTGTGAATAAGGGTATCAGACCTTTGTGTAAAGACAAGGATTGGGACGAGGACTATAGAGGACAAGCTACTGAGCTGGACTGTGGATGAAACGGGCATTGTGGGACAGCTCCAGAGCCTGGAGTTAGTGATCAAGGTAATGGCATCAATAAAAGTGCCTCCCATGCCAGGAAAATGGAAGCCACTTGGCATCTCTGGAGTATAAAAACAAGTTCAGACCTGGGGAGAGAGCCCGGCAGCCTCTCCTGGTTTCTCCTATTTTACCATATGGCTGAATCATAATTGGCACTATTGTGAAGAGTCTTGCTTCCAGAACCAAACGTTGAACTCAGTGAAGCTAGTGCAGCAATTTTTTCTTCTGTATACCCCCTTAGGAAACGTCAGCTCTGCAACGTTACTAACAGAACCAGCTGATACTCCATGATCTTTGTGAGATGCATGGACTTGTACGTGTACCTACGTACACACTTTAATTCTTCAATTTGCTTTTCTCAGAATCTGTATTACTCTGAAGAACTGAATGTGCCAGACCCTACTTACTACCCCTCCTACCCTAGAGCATCCCGGACTCAGCATCTTCTTCCCACACTGCAGCCACAACTCCTAACTAATTTTGGCAGGCCTTGGCTCAGACATAACTGGGAATATAGAATTAGGGTTGAGGGATCTCAGGTTTTATTTGAAATAAAGGCCTCACTGGCCTATTCTCCACTTCCTTATTCGAGCTGCCTCTTTACTGCTTGGTGTTTTATCGTGC
>CM052715.1:61325057-61357475 GCA_028551405.1 Uromys caudimaculatus
CCCTTTAACATATGGCAGACCATCACAGACTTATCTACACTACCAATTTTTTAACTCTGGCTGGGTGGATCTACTGCTCTCTCAGCCCCTCTGCTCCCTAGTACATTTTCCACTCCAGCTGTTCCCTGATGAGTGGTTTTTATAGAACAAAAAGAAAGGAGAGGTTGAGAGAAAGGACAGGTGACTATGTATGCAGAGTATATAATAAATAGCTCTGGGTGCTGTGTTTTGCACTGTGTATATGGGGTGTCTCTGTGTGCATGTGTCTATATGTGAGCTTTTTGATTATCAAAATGCCAACACGATTTGCTCATGATTATATGGGTAAATAAGGTGGGATTTTGAACCTAAGAATTTCTGGCTGCAAACCCTTTCCACCTTAATATAATATGCTGCTTTTAAATTCCATGGGTCAGCTGACTGTTGACTTTAAAAGTTTATTTGAACAGACTACCTCTATTTTGTACAAAATGGTGCATACCTAGTATTCATAAAAGACAGGTAAGAATCGAATGACAGTAAGATGATAATTTTACTAACATTTATACATATTTTCCATGTTTTTCACATGACCATATGTGATGTTGGTTAGTTGGAGCTAAGAAATTAGTGGTGATTAAGAAGAGACCAGCATCACTGAGGTGAAATCTTCTGGGGAGTGTTTTCTGAGAGTACAAAGAAGCTATGTTCCAGAGATAGCCAAGGCTATACCTTGTGCTGCAGCTGTATTTGGTAATGTGTAAGAGTCACCCAGGTGGTAATGGTTTTGAAGGCAATGAAGGGGTCAGGAAGAGCAGCTAAGGCTTGTCATTGTAAGAGGCCATGAAAGGCCATTGGTGAAGGTGCAGCCTCAGTTGTAGTTGACAGCTCAGGACTGAAGGGGTCATGCAAAGGATTTGAGGCTTGAAACCATATAGAGAGCTTATGCGAGGCTATTGGTAAAGCCTAGTTGCAGCAGAAGATCCTAGTGTATTGGAGATGCCAGTATCATGGGATGGTCACCAAGAACAGCAACAGCAGTGAAGTGGGTCAATCTGAACTTAGAGTGCTACAGAGGACAGAGATGGAGAAGTGATGCCAGCCCTTTAGAGGAGCCTAAAAATTCATGTGTGGATCCCAGATATTGAATCAAAAAACTGTAACATTGAAGTTGCCTTGGAGAGCCTAAGATGTTCAAGATGCCAGAGTCATGAGCTATCTGCTGAGGAAAAACACTAACAGGAAGTGGAACCAGCCCAGGAGAAAGAAGTTTGTTGCAGTCAAAAAAGATGAAAAAGGAATTGGAGATCTGAAAACCACTTAGATGTCAGACATGGAGATATAGAGTTTGGAGTTTGCCCAGTTGGTTTCCTGTCTTGCTTAGGGGATTACAGTTAAGGGATTGGATGCATCTCAGAAGAGACCTTGAACTTTGGACTTTTAACATTGTTGAGACTGCTATAGACTATGGGGATATTGGAAGTTGGACTGAATGTATTTTTTATTATGCTATGTTTAGGTATGACCCCCATAGACTCATATGTTTGAACAAGCCTATGGGGGCCAAGGAGTGAAATGTGATGGTTTGGCCCAGGGAGTGGCACTATTATAAGGTGTGGCCCTGTTGGAGTAGGTGTGTCACTGTGGGTGTGGGCATTAAGATCCTACTCCTAACTACCTGGAAGCCAATATTCTGCTAGCAGCTTTCCAATGAAGATGTAGAACTCTTAGCTCCTCCTGCCCCATGCCTGCCTGGATGCTGCCTTGATGATAACTGACTGAACCTCTGAACCTGTAAGCCAGCCCCAATTAAATGTTGTCCTTATAAGAGTTGTCTCTGTTATAGTGTCTGTTCACAGCAGTAAAACCCTAACTAAGACACTGTATATAGTCTCTACTTATTTTTGATAAGAAACTGAAATTGAACAAAGCATGAACAGTAATTTCAGAGGCAGAGTTTGAACCCCTGAACCTCTCTCACACAAGTCTCTCGCCCTCTATGATAAAAAACAATGATGATGGCAGATACCATTTTCTTCAACTTTCTAATGGCTCCAAAGATACTATCATGATCATTAAAATAAAATATCCTCAAATATTGTCTCTAATATAATGAGAAAAACTGATATGCAAACATTATGGGATAAAGAAACATATTTTTAAGTGCAGCAAGGCCTTAAGGGAATGTTTTATTGTTACCTGGCAGGGAAGATACCATGACCTTGAAAATGGTTCTCCCATGGTGAGGCATGTCCTCTGCACTCCTTATGTATGCACTTCCCCAAATGCAGGAAATTCAACAGAATAATTTGTGGTGGGGGGCTGCATTTGTGCTCCCCCTAAAAAAAGAAAAAATTGTCTGTACATCCCAAAATTAAATTTTTAAAAAAGAAAATGAGGAAGTGTCAGTAGAAGTTGTAGCAGGATCTTCATAAAAACGACTCCATCTTCTGTAATTAATGGGAACCTCTGAAATCAGAATCCAAGACCATTGATCATTCAGTCAGCTCCCATGATGCTGGCATTGTCCACTCACCTGCACATCTGCAATGACTCAGTTCATGACCAGGGAACTTGAACTGCAGGATAGTCTCCAGGACATCATTGTAAAGCTGCTATCTGTGGAATGTCAATGCTGCCATTATGTCAATGGATATGTTCTCTTTTTCAGTCATATATGTGTCTTACCAGAATATTCCTAAGGCGGAACTGTAGAGTGTTACTGTCGACTCCAGAGTTGGCATTGAAGCCAGGATGGTAATTTGTTTGTTTGCTTGTCTTCTTATTTCAATGGAAGGAGCTTTTACTAACTGAACCAATCTTGATAGACCGAGTGGACAATGGAGGATAAAGACATGGAAGGGTGCCTACAATAAGCAGAGGGTGGGATTAAAAGCTTTAGGTTCAGAACTATATGTGTTCTTTTCTATTCAGAACTATTTGTGTCTTTTCTTACTTATTTCTTGAAATGATGTAAATAATAAAACCATACATAATGGAGCAAATGTCTGCAGGGCAGTGGTTCTCAACCTGTGGGTTGCGACCCCTTTGGCAAACCTCTATTTCCAAAAATATTTACATTATGATTCATCACAGTAGCAACATTATAGTTATAAAGAAACAACAAAAATAATTTTATGGTTGGGGGGTCACCATATGTGAGGAACTGTATTAAATGGTCAGTGCCTTAGGAAGGTTGAGAACCACTGCACCCGGGAATTCAGATAGATTAAAAAACTCAGCAATTGTCCCTCAAGAAATAGTAGTCATTTCAAATTGTATGATTCCTCAATCTCTTACTCAGCCAGCCTATTTTGGGCTAACAATGTCACTGCCAAGCTTCACATGAAGATAATAATATCTTGTATTACTTCACTCTAACTACCCAATTTTGTCATTAAATTTTAGGAAGCTATAGTTCATCTAACTGGGATGGTTAATCACAAGAATCTTACTACACTGATAGAGGCTTTGAGTTTTAGCAGAAAGCACAAAATGCATTCTAGATAAAGAAGTGTTATATAGTTGTTTTGTGTGCATATATGTAATAAAAGAAGAAGGATAATATGTGCAGAGAGAATGGGGTCTTATGGGAGGAAGCAGAGGCAAACAAACATTGAATGTTTTCTATCAGATACAGAGTATGGATTTCTATCACTTATATATTATGTATCTGTGACATGAAAGCAGAAATCAGATTATTTGTTCAAGGAAAGAGACAAACATCAAGTGGGGAAAGGCAAAGGACAGTAATGGAGGGATAACAAGAAAGTACAATGACATATACATGTCTTAATGAATCCCATTGCTTTGTTTTCAAGAGTCAGTTCAGAAGTGGCACTTTTATGTATTTAGTAGGTCTCTGAAATAGTGCTTGTCAAAGATATTTTTCAGGAACTTAGGAAAAACAGTAATATGAGGTCAATGTAATTATTTCCATTTTAAAACAGAGGACCCTGAGAGTAAAGAAATTGAATGGCAATCCCAACATGACTTTATATTGACTCTCAGACCTGAAGTATCCTCTGAAGTGGGAGAGTGGCAGAAGCACAAACACCCAGAAACTCCAGTTACAGGGAAACAATGTGGCAGCACAGAGGGATTTACCACATGACCATCAAACAAAAGTTTAAACTCACTGTATTGGTGGGTTCTCTAAGGAATGGAACTGCTAGAATGAATCGATACATTAAAAAGGGTAATTATTAGAATGGCTAACAGGTTGTGATCCAAGGACTCTCTAGCAACAGGTGTTTCCCAGTACAAAGGAGTGCTTGTTCAGTCCGAAAGACTGAATATCTCATCAGTCCTAATCTGGTGCTGGAGTTCTGGTGTATTCCTACAGAGCTGCTGGTCTTGGGTCTACATAACAATCCTTGTAGAAGTAGGTTTGAATATAAGTAAATGCCTCAGCAGCAAGGTAGGTGAACTTGCCAGCAAGAGTGAAGGCAAGCAGGCAAAAAGCAACAGCTTCCTTCTTCCATGTCCTATAATGTAGGCTATGACAGGTGTGGCCCAGATTTGGGGTGGCTTTTCTCACCTCATATTATCCAGTGTAAATGTAAGTGTTGCTTTTATTTCCTCAGATGAAGTCATGAGATGAGAGCCATACCCAAGCTTAAAGAGTTAGAACTCCACTAACTCAACTGCTCTGCTTTGCACTGAACTGACCCCTCCAAACTGAGCTGAACTGAACTGAAGTCCTCTGAACTGAACTTAGCTCTCTCCCTCATTGCTCTTTAAGTAGCCTCCCTTTCCTATCTGCTTTCGGAGAATTGGGCATATCCTATCTCTGACTCATTCTGTCAAATCTTACTCTGATTCATCATTTTGTCTGCCCCTCAATTAGATGTCATTGTTTTGGATTAAAGGCATATATTAAAGGCATGTCTGTATTTCAGGCAGAGGGATCAAAGGGGTGTGGTATGTTTGAACTCCAGCTGGATCATCATATCTTTGGATGCGATTCCTTTCCAGAGCAGCCATGTTGCTGGATTAAAATTCCTCTATAATACAATCAGGGAAATCTTTCATAGGTATGCTCAGCTGCCACAGGTGAGTTTTAGTTTATTCCAGATGTAGTTGAGTTGACAACAAACATTGACCACCACACTCACTGAGGAGAACTAGCCTTCCAAGATATCATAGTTTAGTACATTTTTGCCTGGTTGTATAGGTTTTATTTATTGTGGAGTCAATTATGTTGTCCTCACACTAGTACTTCCACGTGACACTGAATTTAAAAATAGGACACTTAAAGAGGTGGTTAAGTAAAAACGAGGGAATTATGAAAATGACTAGTTTAATGTAGTTGGTGTCCATGTAAGAGCATTGAACATACAAAAAGAATATTTGAGACACACCTTTCTGAGAAAATGCCATGTGAGGTGTAGAACAGCAGTGAATATCTGCAGACCAAACACAGTGGCTTCAGGGGAAGCTAGCCCTGCTGACATATTGATTACTTTTTCTTAGACTTCTACCCAGGAGTTAGCAGTAGCTTAAGCCATAGCATTCATTGTGTTCTGTTTACATGACCACAATAAAACCCCATATCATCTTTGTAGACTTTGCTTCTCTTTTCAGCTAAAAATCAAGAGAAGTAATTGTTGATAGTATTCCCAAAAGGTGAAATATATAAGTCTTTCACATTACTATGATCAATCTAAATTTCTGTTCTATCAGGTCAAGGAGATGTGGAGCATAAACAGCCATCAAGGTGGGTCTACTAAAAGTAGAGATCTAGTAGTGAAGTACCCATAGTCTATTCAGAAGGTTAAAAATAATCCTAAGGAAACTCAATAGAGTAACTATATTCAAGAACTAAGTTATTATTGGATTGGTGGTCCTTGCCAATATCATTCATTAAATAAACAGCATTTATATGAAGTTACACATACACATAAAGATAAATTCATGTGTCTATGAGGAAACATTCTCCCTGTGACATCCAACACAAATATCTGCCATGATGAAAATGTGATGGTTAATTCACATTGTCAAATTGATTTGATTTAGAGTCACCTGGGAGATACACCTCTTGAAGGCCTATGAGGGCATTTCTAGAGGGGATAAAGACGCAAGGAGCTCTCTGAAAGAGTGCAGCATCATTGCATGAGCTATGGGGACATGATGAATAAAATGGGGGTGGTTTCAGATACAGTGTGATGAGTGACTTCACAATTCTTCCACTGTGTCTTCAACACCATCACTGGCTGTATCCTCTCAAACAGTGAGCCCAAGTAAACTCAATATTCTATATGTTGCTTTGTTGGATAATTTGTCATAGGCCAAACAAACCCTTTCCTCCGCAAGTTGATTTTAGCCATGGCATTTTATCACAGTGATAGAAACCTAATTAAACTATATGGTTCCCAGTAACATGGAAATATTACATACTGCTTTCGTTTTGTTTGGAAGGACTCCAGCAAACCTTGCCATAAATTATCAAAAGAAGCTGCCATGATTAGTATCTTATAACATTTTAGTAATATATTACTTGTTGATTTGGCAATATTTGTCTATAGTTAACCACCCTGATCATGCCTGTTTTTATCTGAAAATACTGATTTGATGGTTTCATTTAAGAAAGAGCAGAGAGGGTCGGGCAGTGGTGGCACACATCTTTAATCCCAGCACTTGAGAGGTAGAGGCAGGTGGATTTCTGAATTCAACGCCAGCCTGGTCTACAGAGTGAGTTCCAGGACAGCCAGGGCTACACAGAGAAACCCTGTCTCGAAAAAAAAACAAAAAGAAAGAAAACCTTCTAAAAAGAAAGAGCAGAGAGAATATTGTAGGCATAGCAATTTTGCTTAGAATGTTCTTTCATACCTAAAGAAACTAAGAATTCACATAACTTCAAACCTTTAAATCTTAGAAATAGTCTTTGTAAGTTCTTGGTTTCATGAAAGTGGATTGTAAAATTCACTTTCTCCACAGAGGCATGGCCCCTGTCCATGAGGACAGACACCCAGAGATTTGGCAGTCACAAGGATCCTCTCACAGATAGCAGAAAGGAATGAAGGGGGTATCTCATAGGAAAATGTTCTTGAAGATAAGCATTCAACCAGGAACACCAATAAGCCCAGAAAAGCTAACACCAACAAAGTAAGCAGGGATGAAAGGATTCTAAAAGCTTCCGAAATAATATGTGAAAATATTCTCAAGGAGTTAACTGAGAAAAATCACATTTCTGACAAGAAGATATAAAGCAAAAACCAGGAGATTATGAAATAAGAGTAGACAGCTATTTTAGATTGCATGTGATAAAGTGGAAAATGAAATGATTTTTAAGAATAGCCAAAAAGCAAACTAGTAGCCTAAACGTTAAATTGAATATTTAGAAGCTAAAACACAAAAATTGAACCAAACGTAATATAAAAAAAAGAAAATCTAAATTTAATATTACTATCTCACACATAGAAACTTGCAAAAATAAAGAAGAGCCAATATTTATAAAAGAAAAATCATGCCTGAATATATCCTCAAAATCAAATAAGAAGGACATGAGTTCTCAGGGTTGAGAACCTAAAGACGATTGCCAAGTACAATATTCCTAGATACTTAGATGTATACTCTCAGAACATCAGGAACTCAGAAATTTATAAGCTGCCAGCGAGGAAAGGCAGACCAACTCAAAGCAAAGAGAATAGAGTGACAACGGCCATCTCGTCTGGCTGAGGTGCAGGATTTCCTTTGTGACTGGGAGTATCAGTTTTGTGAGTCAAATACCTTTAGAACAGCATACACAGTTAGCCAGAAAGACTTTAACTGAATCCAGATGCTGGATCACAGGCTAGTGTTCTTTTCCCATTCTACCGAATAATAGCCATTTGGTTTTGCGCATCATTAGAGAAACTGTGTTCTTCCTGTACAAGTTAATATTCTACATATAACTCATTATATATGAAAATAAGAAACAAAGTGACTTATTTGACTAAAATATATCAGGCGCCTAATCTGAGAAGCATCTGAATGTTTTAAGTGCTCAAAATATGGTCTTCACTCATCTCTCTCTCTCTCTCTCTCTCTCTCTCTCTCTCTCTCTCTCTCCCTCTCTCTCTCTCTCTCTCTCTCTCTGGTGTGTGTGTGTGTTTCATCACCCCTACAAAAGAAACAAGTTTAGCCAAGTAGCCACCAATCGGAATTTTAGGATAGATAGAAGATTTTGTTTCATTCCATCTGGGCTTAGATTCAGAAAATGCTAAAGATGTCATAGGCATTAGAGCCTTCCTTAGAACTCAAAGAATCCTATGCTCTTCTCTCCATTCAGTAGGCATCACCTTGGTTGAGATGAACAACATGTCTTCTGGTAACATTTCTTTTCTTCAAAAGCAGAGGTCAGTTTGACTTCAAGGGGAGTGGGGCAATCTCCTTGTCTAGGGATATGTGGCCTAAATGTCAGTCTCTCACCTGAAGAATGTAATAGATCATACCTCTCCTATTATTTGTTTCTATATAGAGTGCGTTCTGAAGCTTCTAAACACTCATGTTCTCCTCTTGGCCCTTCTGATGTAACATTTCTTTGCCAAGAAAGACAGTTTTCTTGTTCTTTCATTCATCGTGGATTCTCAGTGCAGATCTCTTGCTGGAACACGCTACCCTGGAGAGCTCACCTAAGCTTCAACCCTAAGGGGCCACCTTGAGGCATAGATTTCCAACCAAGTCATTTTGGGCCTGCAGTGATCATGTTTTCTCCTTTGTTCTCCTAAATTGCCATTTATTGAATATATCTTGTCATTTTCTGAATCATCCTGACAATCTTTATGATCATAATAAATGCTTATACCTATCGCTTTATATCTGCTGCTGAGCTTTAACCACATAATAAACAGCACCATTAAAGAGTCCCAGTTAACAAGTAAGAAAGTTGAAGTTCAGGGCACTGGGTAACTCCCTAAAGAACAGGAAGCAGAGGAGAATCAAAGTTTGGGCAGACCAATGAGAGCAGAGCAAGACTGTGCAGTTAGGCTGGGACAAAGGGGCCCGGCAAGATTTGCTATTCAACCCAATCTCTCTGTTCAACCAACGTCATGGTCTACACAGGGGCAGGAATGTCTTTTTCTAATTTTTCAAAGGCGAACCTAAGCTGCCAAAGGCTGACTGAGGGACATGTTTGTCCAGATCCAAAATCCACATTTAGCCTTATGACATTGCAACCTTCGTTTAAAAGATGAAATAAGGAGTCTAGAGGAACTTCAATGATTTCCTGAAATGTATAGAAGCAGAGGAACCCGAGCCTACATTCCCAACCCTCTTTACGTTTTGTTCTACTCAGGCTGCTCCTCACCCAGGGAACAGTGCTCCATGATGATTTCATCCATGTTTCATTCCCGGTCAACCGTGCGCTCCTCAAGGGCAAGACTGTGCCCCTTACTTCTCCAGCTCTATGCGCCTTATACTTGGGCACAGAAACGTCTCACGGATGTCCCTTGACATGAATGATGCATTTCTCACAATGAAGTTACTGCATGGCCTTGCAAGGACTTTTGCAACTGCAATGGTCTTGAGCAATGCACATGTTGGTGAAATGTCGGGATCTACCGGTCTATACTTACCATTCTGGGAATGAAGTGAAACCAGCTCCCTTCTGAGGAGGAAATCTAAACTACTTAAGGTCCCTGTGCTTTTCTCTAGCTTTCAAAAAAGTAGCAGCTCCGTCTTGAAAGTTTTCTTAGGAAAATCTCTTTATTCTTCTCTTTCTGTTCCATGACTGCTTCCTTCTTTAAAGCAGTATGAAGAGGTATGAAGAATGATTATGGAATCATGCCTCAGAGATTCCAAGAATAATAACTTGTCTTAAAAGGTTAAGGTCTGTGATAAATAACATAAGCTCCAGGCATGTTTATGGAGTCAAGAAAAGCAATATTATTTTATATATCTACATGTACACATTTATATTTTAAGTAATAATAAATGTAGGTTTCTAGCATGTTGTATGCCTGAGGTGTCTGAGATGTTGGTCGTAATAAATAGAGAGCCTAGAGTGGATTCCTGGCCCACTACGGAGTCTACCCCTTCTTTCTCCTGTCGGCTGCTGTGCCCTGGAGTGTGAAGGGTCTGAGCACATCAAAGTTGCCATTAAATAATACTGCTTTAACATTCCTTAAACAATGCACGAATGCTAAGCCAGATAATGGCTTCAGAAAGTCTTCACGAATAAGGTATCTTGGTGAGTTAAAAATTCATTCTCCTATTTGCACCACAGAAGGTAAGGGGAAAGGGTTATTATATCCCTGCCAGTTAAAAATTTTAACAAAATCATCCCCACTAGCTAGGAAGTAAGATCAAGAGACCATGGGTTCTGATCCAACCTATAGGGAACCCTCAAAAGGACCTGCCTTCCCAAAATAAATGTCTGTTGCACAGGAGTTAAAATTAGACACACATCAATTTTGGATGTTGATATAGAAACCTCTGGCAAACAGGCTGAAATCCAGAACCTTTTATGGAAATGACATCTTTCCAAACACAAAGGACCAAATGAGGAATGATGCTCTCACACTTTCTTCCTTGATGCTGCATTCTGTCTATGTCTTACAACTACCTACTACCTAGCAAGCCTCCAGGCATGAGCAAAATCAGCCTCTATTGGTCGTTGTGGTTTCAAAATGAAATGGCACAAATATGAAGTATTTTTTTTATAATAATGTTAATTTCTGGTAGCTGTAGACTTGCTTCATTAATACTATTTACTACCTCATTTTTCTAAATTTGGACAAATATTTATTGCTCTTCTACTACTACTTTGAGGTAATTTATCAGGGTATCCAGCAAGGTTTCTGGCCTAAGCAGTTCTCCAACTGGGATGTTGAAGTTTAACTATCTGCCTTTTGATGAATAAGGAAATAAGAAAGGTGAATTAACTTTCTGAAAGCAGGAAGCTGCATGAGCCTCTGAGATATCAATTTTCTTGGTCCTCGTTGCCTTCAAAGAGTCCAGCATCATGGCCATTTTCAGCATGATCATAATGCTGCTATTTATGGGTTGTCCTCATAGGTGGTGAAGATACACAGACACTAATCAGATTTTCCTTCTAAAGAAAGTAAGTTATTTTTAAATTCAATTTACAGCTCACTTATTGGAGTTATTCTTTCATTCTTTTATTCTCATCCTATGTTTATTGTTTTTTAAATGTTTTTTAAATCATTAAGTACTTTATAGGTGGAAAAAAACTCTTCTAAACAGACAAAGGAACATTTCTAGGGTCCCTTTATTGTCCAAGTCCTTACACTGGGACAACATGAGTCTAGATTTTCACTACAACTTTAAGGCTGGATTTTTCTGGCTATTTCACTATTCTATGAAATCTAAGAAATGGAAACAGTCCTTAGTAGTATATCTTTTCATTTGTATCAGAATCAGAATATGTAGAAACAGAGTGAAGGTATGATTGTCAAAGTCCGATCTTATAATCCTAGAATTTGTGGGGAAAAACTATCATTTCCAGCATTGGACTTACTGTCTATCATGAGAAGTTGAAAACAATGGGAAATATTGATCCTCTTTATGTCTCTTAATCCCAAAGTTATAATGGCATTTACTCCTTTAAACTATCACTTTCAATGTACTGTGAACTGTTATGCTTCAGGGAGAAACACAGAGAAAGACTTATGTTTAAAGCAAAACTGTGTAAGATCAACATTTCCTCTTTGCTGAAGGCCTGCAAAGCATATGGGAATTGGGCTTATTGAAAAAAAGATGTCAGTGGCCAGCATGCAGAGGAACCGAGAGGTCTACTGGACAGCTACAGGCAGCCAATTCACACTCGTCTTATCTGTAGGATGCATTGCATCCAGTTGAAGCTCCCAGCCAGTTCCTTGGACAGCATGACTGGGATGTTCCTATCTAGGCTTCTAATCTTTATTGCTTACGCCACATATGAAGGTTTATATCCAACACCCAACTGCCTTGTACCTATAGCCTCGTTAGGCTGGAAGGAAGAGTTCCTTCTTACAGTCATTAGCTGTTTGTGGATAACAGTAACAGAGACTTTAAGAATCCCTCTTGGCATCCTTTTCTAGCTATAGATTATCTTCTCCAATAATGTCCTATACTGAGATGATGTCTTAAAATCACAGAGTATTCAACCATTGGCTACAAGATTTCTGTCTTTATTACTGGCGTGTGTGTCTGTATGGAATCTTGCTCCTAAGAACAGTTTCCCTCCTAAAAGTAAAGGGGAATTTGTGTTTACTTTAGCTTTAACAAGAAGACATGTTGTATTAGGAACAGAATTCTGTAATAGGCCTGGTAGAGAAGAGGCCCTACAGGAACCAGCAGCTCCAACAAGAGATGATGCTACCTCAGAATTGAAATACCAACTTTTTACTGCCCAACTTACAAGATCAAATATGTTACTGCATAAAGTGGGAATTATGGAAAACCAAGGAAAGAAAAAGGAAAGAAAGAGAGGGAGAGGGACAGGGAGTGGGGAGAGAGAGCAAGTAAGCACAGGGTAGGTATGGGTGTGTACGCTCATCACAACTATCAACCCTCAGGGTGGTCAAATAAACCTCAAAGCACACAAGAAGTTATAGTAAGTTAGCTTATGCTGGGAGTACCCTGAAGAATCCAAGAAAAGAAGGGTAAACATTACTACTTTTAAGATATATATTTATTAATTTGTGTGTGTGTATATATATATATATCTTCACATGTAGGTAAGGAAAGTACTTACAATTCTGTGTGCTGGGGCCAGATAAGTGGGTTGTGTCGTTCCCTATTATTCTCCACTTACTCCTTTGAGAATAGTCTCTCCTCCCTGAACCTGGGACTTGTGCTTCCTTGGCTGGTCTAAACGCCTGCAAATTCCAGCAATCCTCTTATCTCTGCTTTCTATGGAACTGTAGTTACAGGCATAGGTGGGAGCCCGACTTGGTACATGGGATAAACACAGATCTGAACTCTGTTCCTCATGACTATGCTGTAAGTGTGGTTAGCTACTGATATATCTCTCCAACCCTCGTAAAGTATTTGAGCTAAACATATTTACTCTAAAACTTGTGAAGCTCACATAAAATTTCAAGGGAAGTGGTTAGTTTACAGTTAATAGAAACAAGACACCTAACAAATAATGCCCACACACCAGAAGAAGCATCAGACTGCAAAATCTTCTAAAGATTTCATGTTGAATAAATATCACACAAATATAAAAAGTGACTGTGTTTGTTACACCCAAGTCTAAAAATATCGAAAATTGTAGAAAATGTCTTCAAGGAACAAGAAAACAGAGAATATGGGAGTGGGGAATTAAGCAATAATAAAACATATCTGGATTCTCTTCAGTATGTAAAAAGCTCAAAATCATTGTCATTCATTGAACATTAGAAGTACATAATACATGTGTACATGTACATAGTACATGAAAACATAATTTTCCTTAAAGCTAAAGTAGAATAGAGGTCTGCAGGATACCTAACTAGCCTGTGACCTAACTAGACTGTGACTTAGCTAGCCTGTGACCTAACTAGCCTGTTACCTAACTAGCCTGTGACTTAACTAGCCTGTGACCTAACTAGCCTGTGACCTAACTAGCCTGTGACCTACAGAAAGGGGGGGTCTTCAAAGAGAGACAAGATATAAGCACAGGTTCAACTGGGGCACATGTTGGTAGAAAATAGCTAAACTATGTAATTTTTAGAATGTGACAAAACCAATCATTTGTAAGGAGTAGCATGAGCAGACAGAAGTAGAGGGAGCCATGGACACAGAGCCCTTCAAGCCGTTATATGAATCATGCTGAACAGTCACCAAAAGGACAGGGGCATCCTGGGAGACAACAGACACTCTGCCACGAGTTCAGACTTGGAGGAGGAAAACAGCAGAGACTACAGGAAAGGTTCCAAATTCTGTCTGGATTCTGCTCCTCTGTCTCTCTCAGCCCTATAGAATGAAAAGCTCAAGTGGCTAGGGGAAATTCATGCTGTCCTATGAATTTTATGGGACAGGTAAGACAAATCCAGATGGGGAGTGAAAGCATAAAATACCTTTATCCTTGTGTAGGGGAAGGAACTATGAAAACATTCAGGACAATAGTCATCCTTGACCAGCAAACAGGCAGGATCATACAGACTGCCCCATGTGTGTGACTCGGGGACCAAGCATTTTTCTTGGGCCAATGCCAAATCAGACAACAAAGAATGCTTACTTTCTTGTCCTATCCAGACTAGCAAGCATTGCATTAAAATATCAGCAGTTTATGGGTAGAGGAGAGCAAAAATATTCAGGGAAAGACTCCTGAGTTTGAGCACAAAGCAAAACACTGATGTTAATGGTGAAATAGACATTAAGATAATTCATCTAGCCCCTGCTGTGGACTCTGTCTTGCTGGAGGCATTGGAGCCAAGAGTAAATTTTAAAACAACAGAAGTCAAACACAGTATAACTCCAAACTAGCTGACGAAAAACCTGCCATCACTGCTAAAATGACTGAAAACAAACAAACAAACAAACAACAAAACCTCTACTTCTTGTTTCTATTTTTTAAATACTCTTTATCTTAGCGTCCATTGTCTTACATATGATACTCTTCTTTGAACATAAATTATGAAGCAGAATGGAAAATAACACTTCCAGGAGAAATATCAGTCAGTAAAATCAGATGCAGATACGTCTCAACTACCCGACAAAGTTTAAATAGCTGTGGTTGATACACTACAGGATTTAGGAGAAAAGGTGGAAACCATGCAGGAGACCATGTATAGCAACTTTTGGGGAACAGATGCAAGAATGGAAACAGGAAATTCAAATAAATTTTTTTTAAAAAGCCAAAGATAAAATCAATTGGGAAATGCTTCCATTGGAATTATATGAAGAATTCATACCAGGAGAGAAATAAGTGAATTTTCATATATGTCAACAAAAAGTAAAGGAACTAGAAGAAACTGGAAAGGAAAAATCAGGAGGCAGGTATTCTAAAACCTGGACAATATCAAATAGTCTATATACATATAGAAATAAATATTCCAGAAATGAAGTAAGAAAATTATTAAAAAAAAAAAAAAAGATTGAGGCAATGTAAATAGTGTAGCAGGATTTCCAAACTTAGTAAAATAACTGAGTCAAATTTCAAAGCACTCTATAGGGAATACCAGTCATGATAATTACCTCGTCCTACGCAATCCATATTTGAACTGCTGAGAATCAAAATTGAAGGGAAAACCCCAAAGGAAGTAGGAGTAAAGTCATGGGCATTGTAACATTCTATACAAAGGGAGAAAGACAAGGCCAACAGAAGACCATGTATTACCGATTATGTAAGCCACACAACAATGGAGAACAATTTCCAAACACCCCTGTCTTAGTTGAGGTTTCTATTGTTGTGACAAAACATGATAATGAAAAGCAACTTGGGGAGGAATGGCTCTATTTCATTCACAGGTCCATGCAACTGTCCATCTTCTAAAGCAGTGAGGACAGGAACTCAAGGCCCGCAGGAACCTGGAGGCAGGAGTTGATGCAAAGGGCAAGGAACGTGGTGCTTCCTGGCTTGATTCCCTTGGCTCGCTCACGGTCTGAGTTCTTATAGAACCCAGGACCACTTGAACAGGGGTATGCCAACCCATAATGTGCTGGACCCTCCTTCATCAATCATTAATTAGGAAAATTGACCATATAGTGACTATATAGGCAACACAAATTGGATTTGGTTTCTCTTTTCTTTTTCTCTTTTTCTTCTTTTTCTTTTTCTTTTCTTTTCTTTTCTTTTCTTTTCTTTTATTTTATTTTATTTATTTATATTTTGGCAGAGGAGATCATAAGGGCAGGGAAGACCTGAGAGGACTGAGAAGTTGAGTGTTCTTAGGGTTCATGATAATAAATTTCCAAATAATCCATAAAAATTTTATGGAAAAAAAAGAGAAAAAGAAAATACCCTACAGACTTGTCTATAGTACAGTCTTATTGGGGTATTTTCTCAGTTGAGGCTCCCTCCTCTCTGATGACTCTAGCTTATTCCAATTTGACATAAAACTACCCAGCACAGCCCCCTTGAAAAAAGAAAAAGTCAACACTCAATCAAAATGCCCTTTTAAAAAATAAAGCTGAACAAAACCCAATTCCAAATGGATCAAAGAATTTCATGTAAAGCCTTGAACTCCTAGATGAAAACAGAGGGAACTAAAACAGAGAGAACTTCAAACTCTAGTTACAGGCAAGGACTTTCCGACTAGGCCTGCGCTCACACAGGAAGGCAGGCCAATGACTGACAAGGGACCTCAGGAAATTAAAGTCTTACAGCAAAGTAAACTACTAAAAAAGCATTTGAACAGCCGTGCCCTTCATGGATGGATTGTACTCCTCCTCCTAGAAGTCACAATTATTAAACAAAAAACCTACTGCCAAATTATGGTACCACCCTATGAGTTGGTTGTGAAGGTCCTACAAGTCCCCAAACATTGTCATTGCTCTTGATGGCCCACTAGATGGTAAGATACTATTTCTGAAGACATCACAAACTCTGGTTGCAGGACATAAGGAAATTTATCTGGAACTGAGGTGGGACTTCCTTTCTTCTGGCTAGGCTTCTTGGCTTTCAAGTGCTAGGTAGAGCACTACGAGAGAATACTCACCAACATCTGACCGAGCTATAGACTGTGTCCAGGCAATGTGGGTGCCAGTGTAATATGAATGGCATGACTGTTATGGAGCATTATCAGCAGCTCTTCTTCTGGAACTGGGCCTCCTCTACTGCAGGAAAAATCAGTTTGACATGGTAAACCTGGTTCTAAGCGTATGCAGGAAAGGTCATAGGTTCCTGGAGGGAATGCTAATCCCATTTTCCTAAATAGAAATGTTGTCAGCTCGATTTCTAAATACTAGTGTACCATACTGTACACGAGTGCTGCTCCCAGCCTTGGGAAGAGACGTTTCTTTTTACAGTGAGAGTCTATAAATACAGAAGCTTTGGAAGAGAGCAGAGTGATGAGAATAAGTGATGGCTGAGTATTCAGTCCCAAAGAGACATCTGTATTACTCCCCTCAAGATTCCGAAAGCATCATATAAGAAAAGACAGGAAAATGTAAAAGATGAAAGATGGGGGCAGTGCTATGAAGTGCTGTTTTCTAGGCATGGCATAGCTCTGAGCTAGTGGACTCACAGGGCCAGTGGCTACCTGCATAGGACCTATCCTCACGAGATGGGACCCATTAGCATTCTATGATGAGTGATGAGAGAGTGGTCATGAGGTCTCCCCCTTCCTGGGAAGATTTAGGTAGTTTGGATACTGAAAAACCATTCTTCAGTGGTATAGCCACTAATATGATACCCTTAGTTAAGTAAACTGCCCTTAACCTATGTTCATGCATGAGTGGGATGCACACATGCACACACACACACATGCATAGACACAATACGCATATGCACACATGCAGTGGGACAAACACACATACACATGTGTACATGCACACATTCACACACATATACACATATACATGCAGTGAGCCACACACATGCACACATACACATATACACTCTGGCATGCACATACACACAAATGTGCATGCACCTGCACACATATGCATGCATTTGCACATACAGCCACACAAACAGAGAGAAGCACACATATGCACGAATACACACATGCAGGCAGACAAACAGATGCTCACATACATATACATCATGCATACATTCAGGCAGAGACATGCATGCATGCAGACATACACAGAGACACACACAGATACACATATGCATGCATGCACAAATGCAGGCACACACACAGAGATATACACACATGTATGCAGGCACATATGCAGGCACACATGTAGGCACACACATATATGCATGCAGGTACACACAAAGGAACACACATAGAGAAATGCACAAACACATACACATCCTTGTACTCATGCAGAAACACACAGACACACACACAAAGACATGCACACACATGTGACACATGCAGGCATACACAGACACCTGCAGAAAATACATAAAAGTAGGAGGATACAGACACACACATAGACACACATATGCATGCATATAGGCACACACAGACATGCACACACATGTACACATATGACACATGCAGACATACACACAGAGACCTGCAGAGAATACATGAATGTAGGAGGACTTGTTGAGAAGAAATGCTTTGTCAATAATAAAAGGAGAGACAACAATAGAAGATCAAGCCCAAACACACACACACATGCACACACACACACACACACACACACACACACACACACACACTTGTTTTCAATTTGCCTTATCTGCTTTTATCTGCCTCTATCTATCTATCTATCTATCTATCTATCTATCTATCTATCTATCTATCTATCTGTCTGTCTGGAATCATAAATGGCTAAAAATCCACTGAAACGAGAGCTGCGAGCTAACTCATCACCTGAGGTCGGACGCCCAGCCGATATGTAAAACACAGGCGTACTAGTGTGCAGCTGTAACCTTGGTACTGAAATGACAAAGAAAAGAGACTCCCTGGGCCTTGCCAGCCAGCAGCCCAGCTAGTTTGGTGCATTCCAGGATTAGTGAGAGATTCAGTCTCTGAAAACAGAGGGAGAAATGACTGAGGGGATGTCCAATGTCGACTTCTGTCTTCCACATGCATGTGCACCCATATTTATTGTGCGAATAAAAGCTAAAATAAAGACAATTTCAAAGAAACAAAAACTAGAAGTTCAGTACCAATAGTTTTACACAATCATTTTCAAAAATTCACTTAGCCAAAGGAAAGTAATGGCAAAAAATGGTGTGGACCTACAGGGAGAAATGAAGACCAATAGAAAACGGAAATACTATCAATCAGATGAATGTGAAATCCAATTAATTCAATTAATTGTGATTTTAACTACTCTAAAGTTGTCTGCAAAAGACAAGATTATCATTTTGTGTTTACAACAAAATAGTAATAGCACAACATGATAATCAAAGCATAAAGAATAAGAGGGAAGAGGGGTAGCACAGTGATAGGACTGCACCCGAAGTGGCATGGTGTAATTTGAGGGTAGGCTTGACTAGTTAAATATGTACAATGCAAATCCCAGGGAAACTACTGAAAAGTAAATTTAGAAAGTGGAATAAATAGCAGGCCAATAATATAGATAACATGGAGTTAGTTAATCCCTAAAGAGCAAAAGTAAATAAAGGTAAATGAGGAAAACTTGAAAACAACTAGGTGCTTATCAAAAATCAAACATATCAACAATGGGTCAAATACACATACACAGTAATTGAAGATTTGGTACTCAACTCTATGCAGTCTACAAGAAACATCTGAAACATAGATGCATAGATTGGGAGGGAAAAGTAGAGACTGCAGATGGAGCTCGGTGGTACAGTTTGTCTAGCAGGCATACGTTCTTTGGTTTTGTCACCAGAACTGAAAAATGAAAGAGGTATAAAGCAAGATAGATAACATACATATAAAAGCCCTGAGCTGAAGAGGCTATTTTAACATTAAGAAGAGTAGCACATTACTAAAGATAAAGAGGCACATTATATAATTAAAAGGGACCAATACACCCAATAATATTTAAAGATCTTAATGGCCAGGGCAGTGAAAAACATAAAAGCAAACACCAATAAAAGCTTCAAAGGAAGATGGGCAAACCCCCAATTACAGTTGGAGAATTTACCACTCCACAGTAGGTAATCGACAGAGGCAGACAAAATACAATAAGGTCAGAGAGGACCTGAAGAGCAGAATTAACCAACTCCATTTAATTATTGACACTAAGAGACTACACATCCCAGCAGCATAGTTGTGATCTGTTTAAACATCGAATTTGTAATGAAAAAATTGAAAACAAGGAAATCTCCAGGCCCCCTCTGTCTATTGGAAAGTCTTCTTAAGAGAAGCATCCAAGGGATGCTTCACTGCACTTCAGGCTGAAGGAATAGCACAGTGACTATAAAGGGGACACAGACAGATCTAAAAAGCATGAACTCTGCCAGAACAGTCAACATATATAATTGTAGGAAAGCAAGCCGCAGCCAGAGTGCTGGACAGTGGAAGCATGAACTATGTTTGACAAATTTTGATCATGTTTAAAGTATGTTGTAGCTTTGCATATATGTGTGTACATATGTTTGGATATGCTCATGTGTGTGTTCATGTGTGTGAATATATGCACTTGGAGGTCAGAGTTCAACATAGTCTTTTTTAGTTGGTTTCTTACTTTTTGATGCCAGTGTCTCACTAAACCTGGAGCCCACCAATGAAAGTATAGCTTCTACTAGAGACTGCAAGCCCCTCCTACTGCTTCTACTAGAGACTACAAGCCCCTCCCACTGCTTCTACTAGAGATTACAAGCCCCTCCCACCACACCCAGATTTTCACGTGAGTGACAGAGACTCCACTTCAGGTCCTCAGGCTTTCAGGACACTTCACTGATAGTCATGTCCACAGTCCCTGAAGCTTTAACTTGTTCACAACGTAGATGAACACTTTCATCTTCAGACTTTACAAATTCTTATTCAAATACCCATCATCAACATGAGTTTGCATGTGTATTAAAAGCAAAATGGTGTTTAAAAAGAAAAATATCAGTTCAATGAATAGTAAGAAAAAATGGAGAGCAAAACAAGAGAGCAAGATGATACAAAACCACCAGATTTACTAGTAATGATCATAGTCATGGGTGTGTAATATTTTCCTTTAAAAGCCAAGAATTATCACACTGAACTAAAATATAGCCAACGCAGTTAATGGCTACTTATGAGAGCTCTATATTAGTAAAGATGGAGAAGGTTTGAAAAATGATGAAAGGTGAAGAGATCTGTCAGCTGCCCACTCATCTACAGAAAGCCACGAGACAGTGTTGGAAGCAGCCAGAATTACTTCTGAGACAAAGAGCATTTTCAGAAGCCAAGTCAATCATATAAGAAAAGACTCAACCCAGTAGGTAAATATAAAACATTGACATTTACCTGTCCCTGATAAGACAGTCTGAAAATATAAAATACCGAAACCTGAGAATGCCACCAGGAGAAATGAGCAGGTGACTCCCTACATGGGGAAGGTTCAGCAGAACTCTTTCAGGACAATGAAGCAGGTGTTCCAGAATCTCAGATACTCACAGCTCTTATTCTTAGCACTTTGGGCAGTAGCCATCTTTTTCTTAGCCCCTATCTTCTGCAGTAAGAAACCCCTCTGAGCAAGGTTAAGAACATTATAAACCTAAGGATATAAACACTAATATTTAGAAGGGAGTTTAACAACTCGACCACTTAGCAGAACAGCATATATAGGTTCCCAACAGTGCCTATGGCTTCCTAGCCAAGGGCTTTTCACCATGGTTATGGTTATAGTACCATATATGATTTCCTTCCTGTGAAGCAGGCCTCAAATCCGGTGAAGAAAGCGGTTAGTTACCTCAGAAAGGAAACTGTCCACTGAGGAGACAGTCAAGAGAATGGGAGAATGTCTTTAGTAGTTATATATCTAGAATATAAAAAAAAAAAAAATTACTAAAATCACTACACACCAAAACAGCCTAATTGAAGAGTAGGCTGTAGGTATGAGCTGAGCAATCTTAAAAGAAGAAATAAAAATGGCCAGCGAGCACTTAAGCTTTAGTTATCAGCGAAATGCAGATTCAAATGATGCTGCTGTATCTAGGTCCCACACTCCGCCTGGTCCTTCGCATCACTCTTAGGAATCACTTTCCTCTGTCCTGTTACCACAATGTGTCACAAGATACCCTCCTTAGGAGCAAAACTCTGCAAACCCCCTAACCACCATATCCTGCTTGGGATATCACTCCATGTCTTATCAGCCGTGCTGAATTGACTTTATTAGTCCTTGGTGGTTTATATCAGCAGTATACTGTAGCAGCCCAGTCCTGAAGTTTGTAGCAGGCAGTAAACCTTGTTTCCTAGTTACAATTGGTATGCGCTGTTGTTCAGCCATTTTATGTTTCCTACACAGCACACTTGAAGTTATGGTATACACTTCTCTCTGGCTTCTCTAGACAAGAAGGAAGATTGCTGCTGCTGCTGCTGCTGCTGCTGCTGCTGCTGCTGCTGCTGCTGCTGCTGCTGCTGCTGCTATTATTATTATCAATATTAACCCTTTCTCTGTCTTTGCTTTCAAATTGGCATGAAGGGTCTTATGTTTGTAAATGACGCAGGCATCCCAGTCACAGGGAAGGTATTATACAAGTCCCTGGCTTCCAGCAGACAGCACAATGGCAAGAGTTCAAATGAGGAAATATTGGATGTTCTTATCCACAAACTATCAGGACCCTTTACAATCAGACACAGATGGCACCAGTGTGAAGTGACTTGAGGACTTAGAGAGTGGTGTCACAAGACTTCCGTGCTATGCCATGACCTTCATTGGTTATCAGTCAGAAAGGTTGCAGTGCAGCGTGGTAGAAAATGAGCCAGAGTCTTAGATTTAGCAGTGGAAGGGTGCAAAGTGATCCAGCATTTCAGAAGAATGGGGGGGGGGGGGACTAGAGCACTGCTAACCAGAGAGAAGGCGGTTTCCCCCGCCTCCACTGTATACTAGCCACCGAGACTCAAAGAGCTCTAGAAAGGTCCTCCTCGCTGTACTTGAAGCAATTTTCATGCACGGCCATACAAGCGCATATGCACACATGCATACATGCACAAAAGCTGAAGAGATGAGGCCATCATTTCTGGGATGCTTCTTGTTTATTTATAACCCAAATGTCATTTCTAAGTCTGACCATTCACCTAATTTCCATCTTGGCTTCAAATGGCTTTTAATTTTCTTTAGAAATTAAATCAGATATGGAATGAAATAGCTTTTATTGAAATGCTTACTCTCTGCCGACATTCTTCCAGGAAGTTTAATTTATGTCTTCTTTCATTATTTTTATTGATATGTGAGACTAGCCATAGTATGCCCACTGAAGATGAAGAAATGAGGTTTAATAATTTGCCAAAAATTATACAAGTGTAAGGAGTAAGTATGTTTTAAATGATGTTTTCTAATTTCAACTTAAGGGATGAAGGGTCGATCCTGGACAGGAATCAGCATCCTAGACTTAATACCCATCTGCAATCCCATCACCAGTGTGGTGTCTGTCCTTTCTGTCTGCCCCAGCCTCATCTCTTTGCAAGAAGCATTACACTCCCCAGGAGCTTTAGAGCCTTTTGCTGGCCCTTAATGTGACCCGTGATTCTTTTTTGAACCTGAGCTCCGTGAAAGCTGAGCCATGCCCTTTACAAACCATCCTGTAGTCCTTAGGGAAGACATGAGAAAATTCTAGATAATCTAGCAAGGGAAGAAACAATCATAATGATTCAAGTAGCCTAACTGAGTTCACAGGTTCATAAACTCAAATCCATCATTCTGATGTGAGCTCAGAGTCTTTCCATGAAAGCCGTAAATGAGTCCCAAAACATTCGTTGCAAAAACATGGGGAAGGTAGGACAAGCAGATTCTGATCACCTCTTTGCTTCCACTAATGGACTGGTGAAGGACGGAGCACCACATACTGTACTTAATGCAGATTCTATTCAGTGAAACAATGATTACAATCAATTTGACTACTAATGTGACTTATCTTGTAAATTGCTGGGTCATTAACTTCAACAACATCAATGTGCTGTCACTATCCAATTCCACCAAATTAGTGTCCGAGGTAATAGGAGAATGAATGTATTAGGACATTATTGGTGGCTAATAGAGACGGCAAGCCCTTAATGTGTTGCAGAGAGCAGCTGAGGCACCGGGGATCAAGACAACAAGGCTAAGGGATGGATGGGGAGATTAGGCTTTGCAAGAAGGTGGTGTATCAGAGCTGCTATAGCCAGTTGCCTGGTCTCTGCCCTGGTACCTCAGTCTGGAGAAGAGTGGGGTACAGGGAAAGGAGAGTGCATATTCGTTCCCCATAAGCGGAAAATAGCAGGATCCTTTCACTTGAAACATCTATGCATGACGGGTTGGATTTAAGGCCAGGCTCCTTTGAAGCAGAGCCTTTTGCTGCCACCTCTATATTTTCTATAATTACTTTGCACATACAGTTTGGCAATCTTCATAACATGACTCTAGAGTTGGAGCTATCCTAAATCCTGTTTGAAAGTTACTCTTAAGATGTCATTTATATTAGATCTGACAATTCTCTTGATAATTATTTCTAGGAGATCTGTCATGTTCAGGAGATGCTGCCAAGCCATCCTTTCTCGTGGAGAATTCTGCTTCCTGTACCACCTGACCCACAGGACCATATTCCTTCCCCAGTGATGAGTACTGACTGAGCTGAGCTATGTATATTCATTGTCAGTAGAATGGAACTGAAGTGGCAATTGAGGAGTCAGACAATGTCAGCCACTAGAGCTGTAATTCCTCCAAGGTCAAGATGGCCGCAGAACACAAGCTACATTCAAGCCATCATTGTGGGGAAGGGGAACCCTAAGAGCCTTGTAGAAGATGTTCTAATGGAGAAAAGAGAATGTGATGGCGCAGAGAAGCTGAGCCAGAGAGATAAAGAATGGGGACTTGATAACATTTTCTCTTCTACGAATAAACCCCACTACACAGGCAAGGCTGTGTTTATGACCTCCTCCTCCACTTCCTGTCTTTTTCTTTTTAAATATATTTTATTTATTTAAAAAATAAGGGCAGTGAGTGCTCTTGACTGTTGAGTCATCTCTCCAGCCAAAGCCCCTCCATTTTTAAAAAAATTAATTTTGCTCTATTGGGTCTCTGTTTCACAAACTGTAGTGAACCCTAAGGTAATCAATTTCCTTCACGAGGAGCAAGCACTTACTGATCGATTGCCATGAGTATCACATTAAATGTTGTGGGAGACACATAAAAACAAAACACACACACACACACACACACACACACACACACACACACACACACACACACACACACACACCCCTAAGGAGATTACTCCTTTGTGGGAGTGATCGTAACATATTTCATAAAGTAGAGAAATGCATCTTTCTATGCTGCAAGAAAATATTCAGAAGCTCAGGATCCACGATTACACGGGCTACATAGGTTACAGCCTATGTTTTAGACCCAAGGTTGAAAATGTAGAAAGGACAATAGGAACATGCTGTGGGGTACTGCAATTTGACAATCTAGAATCTCTCTTCACTGGCACCATCAGTAGCAACCACTGACTGAGGGACTCCTGAGCATCTGTCCCCTTCACAGCTGCCAGTGAGGTAGTACTATGAATTCACTTGCTTCAAATGGACATAGGCAAGCCATCCAGCTTGTATTTAAACCCAGTAGTCTGAGTGTAGTCATTTCTCACTCACCTCCCAGTCGTCTGTTTCCATGTTTCCCTCTCTTTCAGAGTATATGCCTCTGTCCTCTGAGCAACTCAGTGGACCTTGGCCTTCCTAATGACTTTTGTTGGGCTTTTTGTCACTGTGACAAATACGGGAAACAATTCAGGAAGAAGAAAGATTTACTTTTGCTCAGTTGCAGGCTCTTCAGTTTATGGCTGATTGGATCCATGTTTCTGAACCCGAGGTGATGCAGAGCATCATGGTAGAAATGGTTGGTAGAACAAGCTGCTCACCTACAGTGGCCAGGAAGCCAAGAGAAGTATACAGTACAATAGCAGGGATACCCCACTACCCTCTCTGTTCCCTGAAACCTCCAACCCAGGTTCAGAGCAGTTCTCCCAGCTAAGCTTCTCTAGAAGGCACAAGGGTGTGCTTTTCTAAGCCCCTAGTGTTTTCTTAGTGGGCAGTTGACAGTGAAGATTAAGCACCACACTGACCGATCTCTGTCATCAACAGTGCACACTGTATCAGTAGGCCCGGTCTCCAGGGAGATTTCCATCATTCTTTATCCCTGCTGTGAGGGAGTCTCTTGCATAAAGGTTTTGTGCATCTAAAAGGAACCGCATCCCCCTTGGTTCTAGCGGTATGCACATCAAGAAAGGAGTAAATGAAAGACAGTCTGATTCGAGGATCAAGGGTCTCCCTGCAAGCTTATGCATGGAAAGGCTTGGTTCCTGAAATAAGTAGTACTGAGAGGTGGGGTTTGTGGAAAACAATGCATCACGAGGCCTATGGCTTCATGACTGTATTAATACACTGATGGGTTCATAGTTTCCCAGCATCACTGGGAAGATGGGAATGTTGGAAGTGGAGTCCGTTGGAAGAGGCAGTTTATGGCCAAGTGTGTTTCTGACATCGTATTTTGCCTGCCATCCCCCTCATTTTCTGACTCCTATGAGGTGAACAGCCTCTGGCATATTGGTCCCAGTACTATGAAGTTTGCCTAAGATAGCATGTCCATAGCATCTTGAATCACCAGTCTGCTGTTGCGCCTGTAAATAAAGTTTATTTGAAAACACTGATATATTGTGAACATTTTACTAATGGCTTTAGAGTAGTCTTGAATTTGTGTTCCTCTTATTCTTCTTGTTATATTGAATAACAATATATTGTTACATCTTATATATTAATTATGTATAATATATGATGACTATATATTAAATTGAATAGGAAATCACCTTTGCTGCCAATTGTGTTGCAAATTCTGTCTTGGAATATGCGGCATTCCCTTCTGCAGAGAAAAGATGCATATTTTACTTACACTGAACATATGGCAGATACTATCCAATATACTCAGTGTGTGTCCCGCACGAGTACTTCTGCCAAAGCCCACTTTCTCTTATGTGTAGGGAGCTGTGATGCCGGTATTACAAAGTCTGTCACTCATAGTTAAAGAGGGTGACACATTTATCCATTTTGTGTATTATGGCTTTGGATTTGAAATTGATCCTTAATAGATTTTCACATCTTTGCAAAGAAATTTTCACTATCGCGGTGGCTGCCACCAGGTGATAGACGTGGTGAGTAGAGATACTTGGCACACTGGATCCACCAGACTGAGATTGAACACATATACAAAGTTTAAAACATTGTTTTGTTATAAAATAATTATAGATTCACAGGTTGCTGCAAATATCCACAGGAGATTGCAAAGAACTGTGCAGGCAAACCCACTGTTCATTCCCTGAAAACCCCCCTGGGCTAACAACATCTCGCACTACTCTGGTACAGGTGCAGGGATTTGACACTAGAACGATCTATATAGTTTATTCCAGTTTCACCAGCCGTATACACTCACTTATATGGAAGGCGAATGTATGTGTCTACTTCTGTGAATCATTATAAGACTTACAGCTTTGAATAGGCACCAGAATAATCAAGATGCTTAACTGTACCACACCGCAAAGATCTCTGCTGTTCTTTAGAGCAGACCCACTGGCCTTCTTCCTGGAAACTAATAAGCTATTCTCTTTCAGGAAAGTCCAAGAATGAAATCATGTATTGTGTTTAAGATTGGCTTTTTCCACTTCATATTCCTTTTGTGAAGCCCACCTGTGTGTGTGTGGTGTGTTGGATGTGTTGTGTGTGTATGTGTTGTGTGGTGTGGGTATGCAGTTTCTGCTTTTTCTTCTTGTTTTTGACTTTTAGACTTGTTACTGTATGAGTGCACACATCACCGTACTCATGTTCAGGTCAGAGAACAACTCTGGAGAGTTGTCCTCTCCTTCCACGTCTACGCGCTTACAGGGAACAATCTCAAGTTGGCAGGCAAACCTGGTGAACATCTGTAGTCCCTGAATACCTCACTGTCTCTGTTCCTTTTCCTTACTGGGTGGTATGGGTACCCACCACTTAATTACCTGTTACCAGTGAGGGATGTGTAGTTTCCTATCTGTATGTATTAGAGGTCAATCAGGTATGAACATTAATACGTATGTTCTGGATTTAAGAAGCTTCCATCTCTTTGAAATTTATACTCAGGAGTGTCGTTGCTGGATTGTTAAGTATGGTTTTTTCAGTTTTGAAGGAAATTATAAAATTATGTCAAAGCATCTATGTTAATTGATGCTCCCAGCAGCAGTGTGTGAGTGCTGGAGCTTCTCTGTGCCCTTCTCACCGTTTTTCCTCACCACCTTCTCTCATTTTAGCCTTCAGGATGGGTGCGCAGGGACACTTGTGGCTTAAGTATATGTCTAGCTTATGGCTGATGGAAGTGAAAAGATCTATGTGTTCTTACCAACGAGGTATCTGCATATGGCATAGGATTCTGTCCACTTCCTATTTTGATTTTTTAAAAGATTTTATTTATTTTATGTATATGAGTACACTGTAGCTGTCTTCAGACACACCAGAAGAAGGCATCAGTTCCCATTACAGATGGTTGTGAGACACCATGTGGTTGCTGGGAATTGAACTCAGGACCTCTGGAAGAGCAGTCAGTGCTCTTAACTGCTGAGACATCTCTCCAGTCCTGATTATTTTTCTTATTGAGCTTTAAGATATACAAGGTTTTCGGATGGAGTAAGCATTGACTAAATTCCAAACCTCTATTTGGAAAATTTTTTTTTTAATATATTTCTACAACAGGCAGGTGAGGTATCTCAGAAAATAAAATTGGTTCCCAAATGAGAATGTCAACCTTAGAACTCAGAGTAGGAAGAGAGAACTGATTCAGAACACACACACACACACACACATACACACACACACACACACACACTTACACACACTTATATAATCACACTCATGCACATACATATTCAGGTACACACATGCCCACAAACACTCACCCAAACACAGAGACACCCTCACTCACCTAATCACACTCATGCATGCACACACATATGCACACATACACTAGTACACACTCACAGAAAAACACACACAAACACACACTCATGTGCACACATATATGCAAAATAATAAATATAATAAAATTTGCATATTCAATTCTTAATAAAATTTCATCTTGATCTGATTATTCCTTTAAAAGTGATACCCAGTGTTTCTTTTTGCATTTACTAAATAATCATCTAATAAACACCCTTCCCCCATTCTACATATTAGTAGATCGGATATTCTGAACTATAACTGAGCACCTAGTATGTCTGTGAGTACACTGTCACTGTCCTCAGACACACCAGAAGAAGGCATCAGTTCCCATTACAGATGGTTGTGAGCCACCATGTGGTTGCTGGGAATTGAACTCAGGACCTCTGAAAGAGCAGTCAGTGCTCAGAGTAGGAAGAGAGAACTGATTCCTGGGGCTGCCACTCATTTTACATCTCCAGCCTCACAATTCATTGTCCTGTTCATTAAATTCTAAGTCCCATCACCTTCAACTTCCCTCCTTTCTTTAAACCTCTGACCGCTTACCCGACTCTGTAGAGAATGTCCATTTTCCTTGTTCTTCATTCAGAGTAGTCCAACTCTAACGCAGGATCCAGTTACTGCTACCTTTGTGAAGCCTTCTCCCATCTGTCCAGCCACTTAGTCATTTTTTCCTTCTAGAATAATAAAGAAGACAAGATGTTATACACTAACGTCTTAATAAGACTTCATCTCAATCTGATTATTCCTTAAACTTTTAGGATAATGTTACTTGGACTCCAGTTATAGCATTTATTTCCTTAGCAGTTCTCTTGGTTTGCTAAATAGTTTTTCAAATTTATTTATTTATTTATCCACTTTACATTCCAGTATCAGCCCCCCCCCATCCCAACTGGGTCTCATGTAGCCCAAGCTGGCCTAGAATTCATTCTGTAGCTAAGGATGACCTTGAACTCCTGCCTCTATCTCCTAAGAGCTGCGATTATGGGCGTGTGGTACTACACTGGTTCAAATAATCAATGTTACATTCTAACTTAGTTTTCTTCCCCTAAAACCAGGGACTACGGCACACTGGATGCGTGAGTCTGACACCGTTTGCCAAGTGCAATTGAGTACTTCTATTCCCTCCGCTTTTCAGTGACATGCTGTCAAACTACCAACTGTGTGTGTTCAAAACCTTGGTGGAGGTGAATATGCTGTCTAGTTTTGTGTCAACTTGGCATATGCTAGAGTCATTTGGAAGAAGCTACCTCTACTGAGAAAATACTCCCACCAGATTGGCCTATGGGGAAGCCTGTGGTGCATTTATCTGATTAATGATTGATGTGGGAGGTCCCCGCTCACTGTGGATTCTGAGTATTCTAAGGAATCAGGCTGAGCCAGAGCAATCTAGCCAGCAGATTCACTCCCTCCACGGGCTTTGCTTCAGTTCCTGACTCCAGGTTCTTGCTTTGAATCGCTGCCCAGAGTTCCTTCAGTAATGGTGTGTCTGTGACCTCAAAATTTAAGATTAAATAAATCCTTTCCTCCCCAAGTTGCTTTTGGTCATGTTGTTTTATCATAGCTAAAGAGGCCCTAACTAAAATTGGTTCCAGGCCATGGGGTATTGCTATGACAAGCCTGACCATGTAATTTTTGGAAGAATGCAAAAGAACTTTGGCACTCTAGGCTAGAAAAGCCATTGAGTGTTCAAAGCTTGTGAGCTGATGCGGGAACTTGGAGGACAGTGTTGAGAGTGACATAGATGATGAAGGTCTGGCTTGTGAAGTTTCAGAGGGAAGAAAACTCTATTGTGATATTTTAAATCAAGAATTTGTGGTGACTGAGCTGGATCTGAAGCCTCAGCTGTGATTAACAAGAGACCAGCCTCGTTGAGGTAGACTCCCCTGGGAAGTATCTGCCCAGAGTTAACACATGGAAGCTGTGGTCCAGAGGTAGTCATGGCTGTACTGTACCTCATACTGTATAAGAGTCTCCCAGATATACTTGGTTTTGAAAGCATGAAGGAGTCATAGAGACCAGCTGAGGCTTGACACTGTGAGAGGCTAGCCTTAGTTCTATAGAAACCCCAGAATTAAAGGGGTCATGGAGAGAAGCTGAGGCTTCGCACTGCATGGCAGGGTCAGAGTCCCTAATAAATCCCAGAATAGGCTATCAGTGAAGGGGCAGCCCAGTTGCAGGAAAACCTAAACAAGATAATGAATTTTATTGTCATTGTGTAACCAAATTGCATATTATTGAAATGGAGGGAATCTGAATGTAAATGACAAGGATGTGTTGTTTCTATGAAAATTGAACTAATTGGCTTAGACAATTTTTAATAAAAACATTACACCCAACATTATTAATGAGTTTAAAGCTGCAATTAAAAGTTACCACACAAAGAAATAGAACACACATATGCATTCATAGGCACTCGTGAGCATGTGCAAACACACACACACACACACACACACACACACACACACACAGAGGGTCATGGGGAGAACAAAACAAAAATCTAGAGACTAATTTTCCTGATTGATATACATGTGGAAATTGTCACTGCAATACTTGCACCAAGACCACAGTAAGACCATATAATGAGATCATGCTGATTTTATCCCAGAGATGCAAGATTGGTTGGTCCAATACTCCAAGTGAATAAATGCAATACACCACATTAATAGACTTAAGGACACACATTACACAATCATCTCAATAGACTGACAAAATTCAATACATCTTCAAGATAAATGAAGAAACTAGGATTAGACAGGGTGTGGGGTAATAGAAAATATATGATCAACCTATAGTGAATATTACACTATTAAGAAAAAAACTTGAGAACTCAATTTAAAATCAGAAGTGAAAATATGCTACAAAGGAGAAGTTTGGATGGACTTGCAAGACATAGACTGGATAGCCCAACAGTACCTGCAAGCATGCTAGAGACACTGAGAACCCAGCTGATGTTTAGTCCATGGGGCTGGATGCCTTCAAAGACTAGACCCAGGCCAGGCCCAAAGGGTTCCCGGAGAGTTCCCTGGCCTTCAGTTTACAGAAGATAGCCAATGAATCTGAATCTGGATTCTACTGTCAAACAAAGAAAGCAAGCAACCAGGAAGATGTACTCATCCAGCTAGGAGTAAAGTCAAGCAAATGCACATAGGGCCACTTTTCCCCAGACCTCTTTATATCTGGTCAACAATGGGAAGATGTTGCCCACTCTAGTAAAGCAGCTTCTTGTTTCAATTTAACCTTTCCATAGTGTACCCTTAAATATCTATGCAGGGGTAAATCTCTTAGTTGATTACAGATCTAATCTAGTTGACAACCAGAATTAACCATCAGAAAGACATTTATAATCCTGCCCCCCCCTTATCCTCGCCATCCCCTCTCCCTCCCAGGTCCCTCTCTCCTTCTACCTCCTGTGACTATTTTGTTCTCCATTCTATGTAGGATTGAAGCAGCCACACGTTTGTCTTTCTTCTTCTAGTTTCATATGGTTTGTGGGTTGTATCATGGGTATTCTGAGCTTTTGGGCTAATATCCACTTATCAGTGAGTACATACCATGTGTGTTCTTTTGTGTCTGGGTTACCTCACTCAGGATGGTATTTTCTAGTTCCATCCATGTGCCTGTGAATTTCATGAAGTCATTGTTTTTTTGTTTTTTTTATTTATTTATTTTTGATACTTTATTTACATTTCCAATGTTTCCCCTTTTCTGGGTCTCCTCTTTGGAAACCCCCTATCCCCTCCCCCTCCCTGCCTCTGTGAGGGAATTCCTCCTCCCACCTACCCGCCCACCCATTCCCATATTCCCACCTTGACATTCCCCTTTACTGGGGCCTCTAGCACCCTCAGGCCCAAAGTCCTCT
>CM052715.1:61357975-61473253 GCA_028551405.1 Uromys caudimaculatus
CAGTTTCTTTTTGGAGGCACTCAAAGCTATGAGTTTTCCTCTTAACACTGCTTTCAAAGAAGTCATTGTTTTTAATAGCTGAGTAGTACTCCATTGTGTAAATGTACCACATTTTCTGTATCCATTCTTCTGTTGAGGGACATCTGGTTTGTTTCTAGCATCTGGTTACTATAAATATGGCTGCTATAAATGTAGTGGAGTATGTGTCCTTGTTATATGTTAGAGGATCTTTTGGGTATATTCCCAGTAGTGGTATAGCTGGGTCTTCAGGTAGAACTATTTCCAGTTTTCTGAGGGACTGCCAGATTGTTTTCCAAAGTGGTTTTGCCAGCTTGCAATCCCACCAGCAATGGAGGAGTGTTCCTCTTTCTCCAAATCCTGGCCAGCATCTGCTGTCACCTGAGTTTTTTATCGTAGCCATTCTGACTGGCTTGAGGTGGAATCTCAGAGTCACAGGATCAGGTATGGGAAGGGACAGGAGAGAAGTACAAAGGGTCAGAAAATTGAATAGAAATATGTAGCAGTGGGGGATGTGGAACTGGGGGTAATCAATAGAAAGTCCCAGACTCCAGGGAAGCGAGAGGCTCCCTGGACCCTACAGGGATGTCTTTAGCCTAAATACCCAACAAAAAGGAGACAGAACCTATAGAAACCACCTCCTGTAGATAGGCACAGCCCCCAGTTGAGGAATGGGACTACCAACCCATCTCAACATTTTTAACCCAGAATTGTTCCTGTCTAAAGGAAAGACAGGGACAAAAATGGAGCTGAGACTGAAGGAAGGGCCATTCGGGGACCACCCCACCTGGGGATCCATCCCATCTACAGACTCCAAACCCTGACACTATGCCTGATACCAAGAAGTGTTTGCTGACAGGAGCCTGGTACGGCTATCCCCTGAGAGGTTCTGCTAGTACCTGACTAAGACAGATGCAGATACTCACAGCCAACCATTGGAATGTGCCCAGAGACTCCAATGAAAGAGCTAGGGGAAGGATTGAAGGAGGTGAAGGGGATTGAAAGCCCATAGGAAGAACAATATCAACTAACCATACCACTTAGGGATCCCAGAGACTAAACCACCAATCAAAGAGTATACATGGAGGGATGGATCCATTGCTCCAGCTACATATGTAGCAGAGGATGGCTTTATCTAGCATCAATGGAAGGGGAGGCCTTGGTCCTGTGGAGACTTGATGCCCCAGTGTAGGGGGATGCTAGAGGGGTGAGGCAGGAGTGGGTGAGTGGGTGGAGGAGCACCCTTATAGAGGCAAAGATGGGATGGGGGAAACTGGGAAGGGGGATATCACTGAAAATGTAAACAAATAAAATGATTAATAAAAAAGAGCATCTATGTTTTATGTGTAAGTGAGTATGGGAATAGAACACAGGACTTATAAATGAGACTGGAGAAAGAGAAAGGGGTTTTAAAGAACGGAATCAGAGACAGTAATAGAACACATGGAACACAGAAGTGGAAAGGGGTCAAAGAGTAAAGGAAAGGCAGGACAGGGAGATGGGGGGAAAGGAGCTGGCAAAGGAGATCGATCAAAACAAAGTATGAATATGCCACAAGAAAGCCCATTACTTTGTATCCTAATCTAGAAAACCATTCATGCAAATCAAGTTAGGTGTGGGTGGAAACTACAGAAGAGTTAAGTATAAGAACCTTAAGTGTTCAAAATGAATTGCTCGATATAAGCATGTTAATATTTCACTCTTTTCCAAAACAAAGTTAAAAGCGAGCAATTAGCAAGATCCATTTGGATGTGCTTTATAAGATCCTATGAAACTCTTAGTCACTCGACCTCCACATAAATGTCTGCGACTTTAAAATTAGTCAATGACCCTTTTATGCTAAATACCTAGTACTTAGAGCATCAACAAGCGTTCAATTCTGTTTAATTTTCTTAGAAAGAAAATACTGGTTTGAATTCTATTCGTTGACAAGGCTTCTATTCTGTTTTTTATTGACGCTTATCTTTCAAAAAAACCTGTCTGAGGGAAAGCTTCCTAATGTCAAGAGCCTGGCATTTTGCCTGAGGCATCATGAGTACTCAGTAAATTACTGTTGAACAAATGAAAAGAAATCTGTAAAGCAAACTTATAAAAATCAAAAGAAAATTGTACCTTATTGTCTTCATGCAATTATTTAAGCCAGTTCATTAAAATAATTATTAGCTTCAAATAACAACTGTTAGCTCTGAAGAAGTGATTCTCTCTTCCTTGTACAACTCTACATACTCAACAAGATTTGAACCTCGTTGTGTTAACAAGATTATCTAATCTTGCTCTGTATATGTACAAAATATAGTCCAATAAATTTAATTGTTCCACTGTAAAAAAAATCAACCTTTCAGTTTGGAGATAGTCCATTCCTTAACTCTCATTTTTTATTTTTCTATATGCCATCTATAAGATGGTCACTGTGGGACAAAATAACCTAGACAGCTAAGATGCAGCATTTAAAAGACAAGCATAAATATAACCCTATAAATTTTACTCACTGTGTAGTACATTATCCCTCAAACAGTTTTTAGTCAGATAATTTCTCAGTACAGCATCCATAGCAACCATGTGAAATCCAACTTGCTTGGTGAAGTCTTTCTAATCTACTTTTTTGCCAAGGGACTGAGAGAGCATCAAGCTCTCCAGGGGCTTCTTAGCCTGACCCTTGGTCCGATCACCATGACAGAGATCCAGAGGGCTCTTCTAAGCTTTGGCTCTGTTATTACACGATTTGACTGGCTAGTGATTTTTAGGGTTGTTAAGCACTGACAAAAATAAATTAAAAGGTCAATCCATGCCTGTATTGTTGATTAGCCCTGGCTTAGCTCCTGTCCTTGTTGCTCACTTTGGAGAAATTGTGACACGATCCATCTCGGCGTGTCAACCATCTTGTCTTTCAGCTGGAAAGCTGGAAGTGACAGCTCAGTATATTAAGAGGCCTCTGCTTGAATAAATTGATGTCAAGTTTTATTACGTATAATCTAAGCTAGGAGGCATAACACAACCACTCAGAGACTATTGAACAACCATGTGGAATATCGCAGTGCTGCAAGATCTTGAAGTACAGATCTGGAGTCTGGAGTCTTTATAAGTCTGAGAGTCACAAAAGAAAACACAAAATGACCATACCCAATATATATATATATAGTAAGATCCTTATGGTGTTGAAAGGAACCAGGCTCTTGTCCTTATGGGCTGCAGCATGAGCAAGGTTGTTTGAAAAAACAGCTCCCAGAAACACCAAGACTTTTGGAAGACGTAAAGAGCTACAGTTGGAATAAAATAAAGAAATAAAGAGCTTGAGTGGAGACGTGTGTACTCGTACCTACATTTCAGAAAGATATAAATGGAAAGGCATCTATGTTAAGTAAAAATACTAATCTTTACTTGGTAAAAAATTTATAAGTCTGTATCACTAGCATTTTTAAGCATGTGTGTTGATAATTGTGCTAGATGCTAGACATGTTTTTCATTCTCTGTGTGCCAATCCTGTGGAAACATTTATGATCTCCATGTTTTAAGCAAAATTAAATAAAATATAAAGTATCAGAATATCTCACATGGAGAAAAGGGGATGCTAGAGGGATGAGGCAGGAGTGGGTGAATGGGTGGAGCGGTTTTGAGGTCTTGAGTCTGACTGTGAAAGTATATTACTGTATGTAATAGCAAGATAAATTTAAAGTATTTCTCTATAAAATTTCTCCCAAATTTTGTTAACAACAGAAATCATCTAGGAACTGTAAAAGATAAACAGGTTAGCAAGTCTTTCTCTCCAAAGAGGAGAGGCTCAGAAACTTGTAGAGGATGTCTCACCAAAAAGCTACCATCAGAGTGTCATTTACTCCAAGTGAAATAACTTTGCCTGATCAGGAGTTACAGCTATGAAGTACAGAAATTCCCAACTATGTACAAGAAAGGTAAAAAAAAAAAAAAAAAAAAAAAAAAAAAAAAAAAATTGACTTAGCAAAGAAAAAATTAGCGAAGGTGAGAGGGTATGGCAAAAAAATCTAAACATCACAAACTATAGCACAGTCTGATTATGGAAGAACACCAGAAACAAACAAACACGCTTGGGGTAAGTCACTGAGCATTCCTAGCAGTAAGCCTTAGAGATCCCTACGCCATAGAAACTGGAGGGAAACGGACAGTTTTAGTTAGGGTTTCTATTGCTATGAAGAGTCACCATGACCACAGCAAACTCTTATAAAGGAAAATATGTAATTAGCGTTGGCGTAAAGGTTCAGAAGTTTAGTCCATTATCATCATGGCAGGAAACATGGTGGTATACAGGTAGTCAGTCAGGGTGTTGGAGAAGGAACTGAGAGGTCTGCATCTGGATCAACAGGAAGCCAGAGTGAGACCCTGGGCCTGGTGTAAGCATTTGAAACCTCAAAGCCCACTCTCTGCAGTAACGCACTTCCTGCAACAATTCCATAACCACCCCAACAATGCCACACCCCCTAATGCCACCCCCAAGCATTCAAATGTATGAGTTTATTGAGTGGGAGAACATTTTTATTCAAACCACCACAGTGTTCTGAGTACAAATAAGTGAGGAAAATGGGATTTCAGAATAAAGTCCACCTGGGCAGACTGGGAAGGAAAGGTGTCTTGCCTGAGACCTGAAGAATGATTAAGCCAAACACTTCTAAAGGAAAGTGTATCTTACCTGCATTGAGTACTAATTGTCAAACAAACAATAGCTGTTAAATAAATAGGGAAAGTACTGTGAGTAAAAAAGGTGGGTCTCAATGGTAATTTAAAATATGAGATGAACCATACCCTCTTATATTTGCAAAACAGAAGACAATTATGAGCACAAAAATAAACAAAACCTCTACTGGCTGGTTAGGTTTTTACTCTTTTCCTTGACCTACACTGAAATGTTGTTATACAGAAATGCAAAGGAAGCAGCCAAAGACCCCTTAAAAATACACATAACCATGTTCTGGTCATATGGATGCTCAGATTTAACCAGCGTATTTGTAAAGGACACTGGGTTTTAAGGTCAGAAGAGAGAGCATACACATGGATTTTCAGTCATAGTTGGAACGGCCTGCATACATAGTGCATTAACCTGGGAACTCCCAGAGTCCCTATGGGTAGGCACCACCAGGGGGAGTGGTGAACAGGCATCTCATGAAAAGTGTCCTAGGCACTACCACCCAGGCAGATCTGAGACCCACTGAAGTAAGAGTCCTAAAATCTACACTGCCAAGAACAGAGCTCACCATCTCTCTTGCTCCTTGACAGAAGAAATCAGACTTACATTTAGTTTTTTGCCACTTTGCTCTAGGCTCTAGTTGCTATAGAATCCTGGACGGCAATGATTCTTTTCCTTAACTATGTAGGCAAAACCAAAGATGGGCTTTTAAGCCAAAGCTCCTGACAGCTGCTCCTGCTCACTGCCAATTACACCAATCTAGACATCCTCCCCTTCCATTGTCAGACCTTCATACTGAGAAGTTGTCAGTGGCTCTCTGCTGCTAAAGGCAAGCCCTGAGTCTTCACCCAGTGTACTCAGGCCTTTGTGGTTAGGCTACAAACACTTCCTTCAGTTTGAGTCTCAGAAGCCGTCTACAGACTTCCTTGCTATCCCATAAACACTTCTTTCATCTACGTAGCTACCTGTAGTTTGCTTTTGCCCACATTTAGCACACGAAAGTTCTATTTTTTACAGTCACCTTATCTCGTTGCAGTCCAAGTTCAGTACCTACTTGACTCTCAATAGTCCAACATCTTATAATTTCTATGGCTTTTCTTTTCACATTTACCCACATTTGCAGAATCAGAACTGAATCGCTAATAATAAAATATTGAGCGCTATTACGATCAGGTGGGCTGGCTGTCGGAGACCGGATGCTACAACTAGCTTAACATGTGATCCGTTTAAGCCCTTGTTTTGTTTGAACTTCAATAAGTTATTGACTAGAATGAGAGTATAACAATGGTTATGAAAGTTAGAGAAAAGAAAATACTGGGAAATTCTTTGGTAGTCTCAAATATTACATAGTGTAGGTAAGTTTTTTGCTCATTGAGTTATTAGAAAACATTTACATTTATAATTATACATAATCATTGGGTCTTCATATATTTACTAAGTTTTTTAATATTAGAGATTAAACTCGGGGCATTGCCTGTGCTACTCAAATACTCTTCTACTAACTGTTTTAAATATAAAAATCAAATAGGCATAAAAATCCAAGTCATGATGTTTTTCATATACATTTTAACTGCATTAAATGAGCGGCAGATGTTGTAGCAGTAACCAATCACTGTCTGATTAGATGTAAGGCCCACTCCACGAGACAGGACCCATGACAGACATTGCTCAGGTGCACAAGAACCCAAGACTAGATAGGCCACGGACCGAGGGGAAAACCAAATACTATTGTTCTGCTAAAGGAACATAGCAATAAAATGACTCCTAATGACATTCTGCTATATCAATAGATCAGTGTCTCACTCAGCCAGCATAAGGGAAACTTCAATGTGGAGGAGATGGGAACTAATATAGAGACCCATAACTGCACAATGTGTAGACAGCAAGAGGGATGTGGACACTAAGTCCTAATTGGGATGTCTTCATCAAGCCCCTTTTGCTTATCTATTATAGCTTCTGATTTTGTATTTTTATGGGTTTCTGTGTATGTGTGTGTTGTGCTTTTTCTTTCTATTTCTATGTTTGTCTGTTTGCTTTGTTTTATTCTAGTTTATCTAATATTTGGCTTGCTTGTTTTCTAAAGAGAGAGAAAGAAGGGATGGAGTTGGATAGGTAGGAAGGTGGGGAGGCTCTGAGAGATGACAGAGGGAAACAGTAATCAGAAGACAATGTATGAAAAATATTTTCAATTAAAACATAAAGTAAGCATAAAAATCCAAGTCATAATTTCTTTGTGTATACTCATTAGACAAGGAAGGCCTGATCTTAAGTTCTAGATTCTTAAAAGAGACTAAGCTTGTATATGAGTTGAAAGAAAATACAAATAAATGAATACAAATATTATTATATTAATGTGTTGTGGCATACATATCATCCATAGAAAAATAAATAGAAAATTGAGCATATGCTTGTAGTGAGAATTCTGGAATTTTGGATTCTTTAAAAACACAGAAATATTAAGAATATGTTTCCAGTTTAATCCCAGATGTGGGATATGGGACTGCTTCAGATTGTCCACAAGAGCTGAATTATGATTGGCCTCATGCTCTAGCAGGGGCGTGATTTTGTCAGTTGCAGAGAGTTTCTGAGATTATATGATGTTTAAAATTCTGGGAATTTTTTCAAAGCATATATAAATTCTTGAGCTGAGATGTTAGTGGGCTGGTGGTGGGTAATTGGTTGTTTGTTGTTTGTTGCTGGTTGTTGGTTGCAGTTTGCTGTTTTCAAAGTAGTCATGTGCAAGAAAGAAACAACAAGAAGAAATTATATATCTGGATGGGAAAGATCGAACTTTCCCCAAGGAACTTGACACCCCTAATCAGCAGGAAGTAGTCTGATGATAATGCCACCCCTTCTCCCCTATACTTTTTTTCTCTCCTATCTAGTGTCAGGGGGTTGAAAGGGTGGAAAGGGTGGAGAAGGACTGAAGAAAAAAGAACCCACCAAATAGCCAAAGTCTAGCTACATATGCTGTTAATGTGTATATCTGCAAAGTGTAATTATTGAGGCACTTAAATGTTTTCTATGTATATTTCAAATACTCTACATGAAACTGTAGTAAGAAACAATTTTTGAGACATAAAAGTCTATCCCAACAGCACCCATACACTTACACATATGTACAGAAGCATAAACACTTTTACGACAAAAATTGGCAGCATCTTTTGCCTTAGTCTCTTAGTCAGACATGTTTAAAGCCACTGTTCACTGCACTTAGAAAACGGGGTGGACAGAATGAGTCAGGTAGAGCACACCCATGAACCTCGCGTATCCTGCAATGGGTTTACTACATTTCATGGTTATTTTAAAATAGAAGTTTCATTTTTTGAAATTAAATATAATTATTTTCTCCAGTGCTCGAAGCACTAATATTAATCATTCTGTTCCCAGAGAAATCTAACACAATGCTTTCTGGCCTGCACTGGTTATTAGTAATTTTTTTTTTTTTTTTTTGAGGCAGAGTCTCCTGCAGAACAAGTTAGGCCAAATCACTGAGAACAGCCTTCAACTCCCATTCCTCCTGCTTTTGCCTCCTGAATGCTGTCTGTGCCACAACACTCACTTTTTTCTCTAATTCTATAGATCACAAAATAGACAACGTTTTCTGGGATTAAGGAAGTGAAAGGGATTCAAAGAGAAAACCTTTGGAAGTGTCAAGATAATGCGGTTCTATTTCAAAAGTAAATTACTATGCACTTATAAATTTAACTTTGAGTTGGTACAACCTATAGACATCAGTGATATAATGAAATATAAGGTGACTTTTTCTGCAAAAAACCAACTAGCTTTCATTATTTCCAGAAGGACTTTATAACTCAAAAAGGGAAACCACAGCAATCCTGTATTTATCTATTTATCTGTTATACTTTTTCTTAGCTTACCCCTTTCATTCTCAGAATCACACCAGCATAGATGATACACTCGACAGCCACTTTTAAGGCCATGAGTCAAGGCAATTTTTTCTCTCTTTTATTGGATGACAGCATCAGGCAGCAATCCTGACTTAATTGGCAGAATGAAGAGAAGCATTTAGAGAAGTTTCCTGAAATCCTTGGAACACAAAAGACATACACATCAACTCTTGGTTTAAATTATCTCATTTCATAATCCACTTAACTACAGAAAGAAAAATAGCACAATATCTTAGTACAACAGAACAATGGCAATGATTTATCACTGCCCCAAAATGTCCCTGTTCATTTTTTTCTTATATTTATTACATCTGTTTAAATACTAGGATTGGCAGCTAAAGAAATATTTAATAGTTTTGGTGTGTTCCTTTGAGTAGCATTATTAAACTTCCAATTAATGAGAGCAATATGGTAATGAACACAGACAGTAAAATTGGGTTGAATTTCTCCTGTAGTTTACAAGGTGTTTGCAAAGATAAGGTCCATACTTGCTAAAAGAAAAGAGCAACTAAGTAATGATGATAGTAATTAATGATCTAAGAGTTTGAAAGAGGAGCTGACTGTAGGTAGAAGAATTAGGATTGCTAGGTATGGGCTTTTCTCTTAGTGTAAGCCAGTAGCTTGAGGGAAAGATTATTCTGCCCACAATTAAATGTGCATGGATATTCTTAAACAAAATATCTGGAATGTATTCATGAAACCTACGAAAGGGTCCCGAATGATATCCTGAAGATAAACTGATCCCTTGCATTCCAAAAGAGACAGTCACAGTAACGGTCACTCATAGATACCCCTGAGTTCCAGAACATATGTAAAACACAATCTCTTTGTTTAGATGTCCGATCAGCAGTTAGACTGTCATGCTTTCAATTCACATAGACTTGTGTGTGATTTTCTTGTGCTTCTTTTTAAAGAAAACGTTTTGAGGTCAGAGATTAGAATATTTAATTCTATCCTGGTTTTCTATGTAATCTCTTTCTACATGAAATCTCTGTGTCTCTGTCTCTCTCTATCTCTATCACCCCTCTCTATCTCTGACTGTCTCTGTCTGTCTCTGTCTTTTTTTCTCTATCCCCTCTTTCATCCTCTGCCACTCCCCACACATGTAACAATAGGAGATAGTCCAGAGCTTTCATGCAAGCTGTAGAAGAAGGCTCAGCTACATATCTATTTCAATTTCTTACATTCAAATCAGAAAGGCTATCTACGGGAATCACCATTGTGTATTAGGAAGAATAAAGACATCTGTGTCACAACAGAATTTCAAAGTAAAATTTCTGTGTCTCTGGAAACATTGGATACACGTGTGTAGGATCATCACTCTGATGTTTACATGTGAGAGTCTCAGGCCTCACCTCCAGCCCAGTGTCTCTCCTGCTTGGTCTGTGATTTCTTTTTGACCCATACCTTCAATCGCTATCAATGTGCTGATGATGCCAAATATATATCTTCACCTTTGACCTCTCTGACATCTAGACGAATGTCTATAACTTCCTGTTTCATATCTCTACTTGGACATCTAATTGACAGCTCTAACTGTACCTGTTTGAAGCAGGATACTTGCTTAGAAGGCTTCCACTGAAGGACTCCTGTTCTCACTCTGATTCCTGACCCACACATGATGGTTCAAGTCTACATGTTAGTTGCTCAGATTTTTTTTAAAAGTTAGTTTCATTAATATTCATCATCATTGCCATCTGTCTTTCTCTGGTATCACATATATAATCCTTCAGCAATTTCAGTCAGTTCAATCACGCAAAAATATTTAGCTTCCAGACTACTTCTTCCTATTGTTGCTTCTCTAATTTGACAGCCATCCATTTTCTCTTGAATTATTTATTTAAACTTGCCTCCAAACTGGTCTTTTTCTTTCTATCCTTGCCTCTACACAGAGTATTCTATATTATATATCAGCATGATCCTTCAAAATATAAGTTGTCAATGTCATACCTCCATTCAAAACCCTGCACTGGTTCAGACATTATTCAGAGCAACAGCTCCAGCATCTACCTTCCTGTCATACCTGTGCTCTTGGTCCCACTCAGCCTCCACTCAGTTTGCCCCTGCTCCCTGAGCCCATCCACTGCATTTCTTAGTTGTTCCTTAAATATACAAGGCACATTTAAAGCAGCACCTTCCCCGTTCTTTGCTGTAAATCCTTTCCTAACATGATTTTGAAGGCATCTTAAGTTTACATGACATACTATCTACTTATTTTTCTGTCACTATTTGAATATCGAAATCACGGTAAAATGAAATCAGAATGGTCATCTACGTGGTGCTCAGCTCTATCTTTAGTTCCCAAAAGAGTTCATGAGCCATGTTATAGTTTCAGTAAGTAACCTGTCAAATGAAGAATTGACTAAATATATGATGAATTGATACATAAGTAAATAAATCAGTAAACATCTGCCTCCTCATCTGGGGAATTTTCATTTCAGAGTTCAGAACCTTGACACATCATCAGAATACAGGTCTTCTAATAAATAGTTATACATTTTTATAAGCCTGTTTGATTTACTGATCAAGAGGTGTGAGTGGTATGTTTCCTATCACCATGCTCTTAGAACTTAGTAATTCTTCCCAAGACTTTCATCCTGGTAGGCTGGGAAGGGTCACCAGAGACCATCTGTTCCAAGCCATAATCTCAGGAGAGAGAAAATTGAAGCCTTCAGCTCCTTATAAGCAAAGGTAGAATTAGCTTTCAGGTTTCTAGATTTCTATGCTTGTATCATCTCCTACCATAGCAATAATTCTATCTATGTGTCTGTCTCTGTCTCTACATCTCTCATATGTTGTCTTTGCTACCCACACGCTGATCAAGTTTCAGTAACAACAGTCACTAAATAGAGAGGCACTTCTGAAACTGTTCCTGAAGCCCAATGCTGACTTTCTCAGAGCAAGAGAGGTGGCTGATGGAGTCTCCTCACTTTCATGGAACAGGAGAGGCAGGAGTCATCTGTGGGCATTGGCAAGCTTGGTGCTTACTGACAGGCTCTTAAAATGGAAATATCCTCCTTGTCCTTTTAACAGGATTTCAGCCAGAGATTTCAGGGAAAAGTACTGCAGCCTAGTGGGCTGTGAATCTGAGTAGAAATGTCAGAGCTATGAATCAGTTAACACATTTTTATTTAGCATCTTCCTGTGAAAGGAGATGAAAAGACACAGATCTGTGCTCAAATTTCTTCCCATTCAGAGTATAGTCCAGAACAGGACCAGACCTTGTTAGAACCTAGATGTTCTAAGGTTTCAGAGTCCAAAGGTGTATGCTCAGTGGCAAAGACAAAAATGAGGCTATAGAGCATTGGATGAAGAAGGATGAGGGTCCATGGGGAGCTGTGATGCACTGCTTGTCCTTGTCTTCTGTGCTCGAGAAGCACATACATTTATATTTACTGCCAGCTCATGGGATTCTCAAGTCTTCTCTGCAAGTCAAAGAAGCTGGACACTATACTTCCTCCTTGTAGAGATGGTCCAACCTAGAAATACCCAAAGTCCTCAAGTGACAGCCAAGATTCTCTAGAGTCCTTCCCAGGACACCTCCAAGGAACTGCTGGAAGACAACAACTGCATACTGATGACCAAGCACCAAGTTTTGAAAACACTCAAGGAGATCAAACATTCTTCCTGCTTCAAGTTCTGTGATGTTTGTTTTGAAAAGCTTAAGGCACCCCAAGATGTCAGTGTCCTCTTCAGTGTTCAGAACCAAAGTGCTTTAACAGCCCTGAGGAGCCATCTGCCTAGGAGGCACCAGTTCTTTGAGGACTATTTGAGGAGGTGTGTGGATGACCTGGCCATGCTGATGAAAAAGATACAGATGTCTACCATCTGGTCAGGGGTCCTTGTGCCTGTGCCAATTTCCTGTCACTGACAGCCAACGCTTGATCGATGGAATTTGGTAGTTCATTTTTTTTTCTTAGTACAATATAACCCCTGAATTTAGATGGCACTTGGCCAAACTGAATTTGAACTTGAGCAGGGGTAAAGTTTACCATCAATGAAATGAAGGTCTGTTAAATAAATTACCAATGTAAACAGGATTGTAAAAGGGACAATTTAATCTACTTACAAGAATAAATTGTTTTCAAGCACTTAAATTGCATAAATTTACATACAGTGTGCTAATTACAAATGATTGATAGCCAGTCATTCAAACACATCTGGTGGGAGGGAGCCCTGTTCTCTAACACTTTGTTAGACACTAGCTTGCATTACTTTAAGTACTTGACAATAATATAAATATATCATTTTTACATGTGTATCTATACTATTTACATAAGTCAGTCCTTGCTTTTTTATTGAGCTACATTCCTGGAAGCAATATCTCATCACACACACACACACACACACACACACACACACACACACACACACACAAAGACTATCAAATACAGGTCACTGAGAACCTGATTATATTTTTGATAGAAATGATGTTATAATAGGAAGTTATGTGCCAGATCCAGACATCACACCAAGTAAATCACAGATTCTATTACCATTATGTCATAACAAGCTAAGCTACATCAACTAAAGTCACTGAACTCAGCTACCATTAGAGAGTCACACCCTCTATTTTATAAAGGATACCAGTGATGCTAAATAACTTAAGCCAATGAACTGATTATAATAATTAGAGTTGGAAACTAAATACAAGTCTGTTTCCCAATCCCATGTCTTCTCTTGGAGCCACAGAACCAATGTACTTTATAATTGTTCTGTCTTATGTGATGTTATGATCTACATTTGAAGTGTTTCTCTAAAAGTCTCATGCTTCGAGACACCATTGAGAAGTGTCTGGATTACAAGGCTCTCATGTCATCAATGGGCATTCCATTGAGGATTTCACACTACAAGCTAATAGGAGGAGGGTGGGGTCTGGTTGGAGGGAGTAAGTTGAGGAGATGTCACTGAAGATCATATCTTCTCCACGGCCCTATTCTTTCTCTGTCTCCTGGCTGCCATGGGATGAGTGGTTTCTTTCTGCCGTGTCTTTCCACTATGGCATTTTTGCCTTGTCACAGGACTAAAAGTGATGGAGGTAATCAACCATGGCCTGAACTCTGAACTCACCGCCTAAAATAAAGCCTTCCTTCTTTAAGTTGCTGTCTAGTATTGGTCACAGTTGTTAAAATCCTTGGCTAATAATCAATGATAGAAAGTCTATATAATTTATAGAATCTGAAAAAAAAGTTCTGCTCTTTGCTGTGGACTGAACAAAATTTCAGTCATTTATGAAGATTCGCTGTTAAATCAAGTCTTCCCCATGTTATGCAAATGTCTTTAAAACTGTTCATGCATGTTAATATCTTAATTTAAAACATGGCTATAAGACTGTTTGGTAGCGCTAGGATTATATTCTGGGTCTCACACATGCTAGGCAAGCGTTCTACCACTAGTTATAGCCTAACCCAGAAGTGGGATTTTCTACACACACTACTCTCATAGCTTTTGTCATTGTTGATTTTGGATTCAGATCAGGATTTCAAGCTATGACTGCTTGGCCTCATTGCTTTGTGGTCTATGATAGAAGAGTACATTCTATCAGAAATGTGTTAGGCTTCCCAGTTAGGCACCTGGGAAGCAAAGGACATGTGGGGGGGGGCAGGGGTGTGTGTGGGGGAACTATCATCCCAATGCCCACATTCTTTGAAAGGCCTAACTTCAAGTGATCTGGCCCTCTTTGTCTAGGTCCTACCTCTGACTATGATAACAAGTAGTGCCATAGGCTGCTGATCAAGCTTCCAGCACATAGTCTTCAGGGTCATGCTAGAAGCTAACTAAGGTTCGCATACACGTAGAGGCTAACATTACTAGTTTTCACTGAGTATACTCACCTTATTCCACAACCAAGCTCAAAACCTTGACCAATAGGTCCTGAAATACATGAGTAGCATAAAGTAAAAAAGAGTGAATTTTATCTTATAGTAAATGATAAATGTTATAAACTCAAAGACAATACATGGCTTCAATACATATTAAGGTACAATCATGCCGGGCAGTGGTGGTGCACGCCTTTAATCCCAGCACTTGAGAGGCAGAGGCAGGTGGATTTCTGAGTTCGAGGCCAGCCTGGTCTACAGAGTGAGTTCCAGGACAACCAGGGCTACACAGAGAAACCCTGTCTCAAAAAACCAAAAAAAAAAAAAAAAAAAAAAAGTACAATCATTAAGGGTATTTTAAATTTCAGACACTTATGGGTTGCAGAAAAGGCATAAGGGGTTAATTTGCACAGCTAAGAGCTTTCAAGACAAGCTTCCTTGAAATTCTTTCCTATAGCAGAAAACTAACAGTGTTACCTCAGAACTAGCATTTAAAGTAAAGCAGTGGCTCTCAACCTTCATAATGCGATGATTCTTTAATACAGTTCCTCATGTTAAAGGAGGAACCATATTGTTGGGTACAATGGTGAGGGATGTGTAGTGAAGTCCCAAGTCCGCCCCAGGCACTCATGGCCCTTGGGAGGGACGGGACGTGGGCAGTTTGACCATGCGAACCCCCACGGACCTCAGGGCATGTGTTGGGCTGTGAGAAGCCTCCCTCGGAAACACAGCCCGGGGGTGGGGGAGGTGGTCACGAGTCCCAGGGATCGCAGGGAACCTGCTCCATCGGGTTCCCACACTCTTGGGCACTGCAGATGCCGCTGGATGCCTCAGAAGAGCTGAGAATGAAGTGGGGGCCGAGAAAGGGGAGAAGCGGGGAAGAGAAGGAGCACAGCTGGATCCTGTGGGGAGACCGTGGTTGGTGGCCCAGCTAGCTCACTTGGTTTGGTTTGATGGCTGCTGTGTCTAGGAGTGCTGGGAGGCCTTTGGCGGGAGGCTAGACAGTGGCTCTTTAGGCAAAGGCCGATTCCCTCATTCCCCACAGCAGATGAAGAGAGACTGTTCAGGGTTTCAGGGCATTTATTGTCATGGTGGAGAGTGGCATGGGTGAGACAGTACCCCCTAGACCTCAGGAAGGGGCGAGGTTGAAATAGTAACCTGGAAGGGGTGTGGCTAAACCTCTAGGTACCTCATTAGCATGGGGATGTCTTGAGGCTATGTGACCATGCCTCCACCTGAGGAGGGGCTTGAGGGGCAGTCCCTTTTTATGTAACCAAATGTCACAGACCTATGGAGAGTTGTTTGTAGCCACTGTCAAGAGCTGTTTCTAGGAGCATGGTAAACACCTGCCGTCCCTTACGGTTGCCCCCTGCTAGAGACAACCTATTGGGCCCATGGGGTTTAAACCTTAGCTCTCCCAGAAACCAGGCTGCCCTTCACAGCCCCACACCATATTGTTAGCAACCATAAAATTATTTTTGTTGTTACTTCATACTATAATTTTTGCCACTGTTATGAATTATAATGCAAGTATCTGTGTTTTCTGGTGTTCTTAGGTGACCCCTGTGAAAGGGTTGTTCAACCCCTAAACAGGTCTGGACTCACAAGTTGAGAAGTGCTCAAGGATAACCTCTTTTATGGTGGAAGACATACACATCCTAAAGTTGGCCGTTTTTATATTCCAGTGCCTGTAAGCACATTCACCACACTGTTCAGTTCTCGTCACCTCCATCTCCAACACTTTATTATTATAGAAAGAAACTCTTCACCCGTTAAACAATGCTTCCTCTCTAGGCCTTGCCCATAGCCCCTTTACTGTTTTCCCATGACTATGAGTTTGGTTTTTTATAGTTTTCTCACACAATAACTACCATATAAAATTCTCTAAAAACTGCATTCCTTCATCTTGATACTTGAAAAAAACACTATCAATTTAAATATTAATATATTAGAAGATAGAATACCTTAATTACTTTCTTATTAGTCTTCATATTCACTTGCACCTCTCCTATTTAATAGTATAAAACATGCTTGGTTAGCTGGGCAGTGGTGGCACACGCCTTTAATCCCAGCACTTGGGAGGCAGAGGCAGGTGGATTTCTGAGCTCGAGGGCAGCCTGGTCTACAGAGTGAGTTCCAGGACAGCCAGGGCTACACAGAGAAACCCTGTCTCGAAAAACCAAAAAAAAAAAAATCATGCTTGATGATGAAGAAAACCAAAGGAATTAGAAAGAAGTGCATGTGTGTGAAATGTAGGTTTAGTATGGATGGTATAAGATGTGTGTGTGTGTGTGTGTGTGTGTGTGTGTGTGTGTTAGACACTCCCCTCTCTCCTTAGCCCTCTTTCCCTTGTCTTTCCTTTCATTTACTTACTCATCATTAGGATGGTTCGGTTGTTGTGTAGTGTTTTCTCTGAAAATGAACCATTCAATCCTGAAGGGAAGATCTTTAAGATAGAAAGTAAATATCTCAAAACAGCTTCAGGAAGTCATTGAAACTGATCAGATTCTCTCAGATCCTTTCTTCCCAGGAGGAAACTATAAAGATTGATGAGTGTCTCTTTCAGAAAAATCAAGCTGCAAAGAAGATTCAGACCAGCCAAGAACTCTGAAAGAAGCAGAAATCACCTAAGCTGTCTGGAAGAGGTTATGATGAACTGAGACACCTGGAATGGACACTTACCTGCTTGAGCTGCCTGTAGGCTGTGCAGGCTGCTTCAGATACCTAGAGTTTGTGATCGGTCATTCATGCTGGGGTGGGCTTTGGTGATCCAGCTATTTTTGAGTCCTTTAGGATCAGAACTTAAAAGTAACCCTGCATCCGTATTCATGTAGGTAACCTTACTAAAACTCAGTGTTTAGTTCACTGAGTTGGACTTTGGTGATGTTGCAGGAAGTATTAAAAAAGAAGGTATATTCACAGCATGTTCCCACACTATGCCCTGGTTCTCTCATCCCTGGCAGGCTGGCCGGCCAAGCACAGGTGAGCAATGGCCAAGCTGCTTTTATCTCGTGGAGCTCTGAGTCAGATTTCTCCAGTCAGCTCACTAGGTTCCCACTGGTGGGTTGCTGTCATGCCAGCCCCAAGCTTCAATACCCCATGGCCTCTGTGGTGAACATCAGGCAAACCCACACTTTGCTGTTGTACCTTTCTCTCTGGAACCCATACGAGCCACTGCATGAAGGAAAATGCAACACAAACTTAGTTCAGAAACAATAATAACTCAATCTCTGGGCTCATCAACTAAAACCTAATCTTGTAAACCTTATCAAAGTCTGATTCCTCTGGTGAGGAATCCTTTCGGATCCACCATAATACCAGGAGACTCTACTAGCTACATTTTACCTATCTGCTCTCCCCATTCCAAAAGACTCATCCTTTCTCCTGCTCCTCTCTTCTCCTCCTCTGACCTAAAAGTCCCTTCTTATGCACCCAGTGATTGGCTCTTTTATTCATTAGGGGATTGGTTCACAAGAAGTTACAGGTGTAACTCACTCCTTCTCTGAAGCCCCTCCCATGAGGGCGGAATTAGAATACAAAAAGCCCCAGGGCTATCTACAACATGGTGATATCTGTACTTCGACTTACCTTGGGCTCTCTTTCTGGGATCAGTAGATATGTGTGTAGAAAAGTCTGTTACACTCCAAACATGAACAGGAAAGAGTGGCCAAATAGGGTGTGTTTATTAAACACTGTTGAATAAGAAAAACAGCCAGTGTGGTCACCACATAGCAGGGAATCAACATTTCTTTACAATCTGCCTGTCCTTCATACCCATGTGAAGGAGTATAAGTCACTTAGTGGATTGGGTGCAGGTCACAACCACAGGAATTTAGCCTGGATGAACGTTTGCTTTATAATCTCTTTCAATGCAGGATGTCTCCATGCCTGGAGAAGCCTTTGCATTTGTTCTTCTAAGGAAACCTCCTTCTTCTAAAGGCAATCCCACGTCTCCTTATCATCTCTAATGCTACCTTGAATAACTTTTTTTTTTCTTCTTTAGAAGTTAAACATACCATATATTTCTAGGCTTTAACTTGCAAGGTTTTGGGCTAATGATCATATCTGTACTTGTGGGAGTCCTTTATTTTTTAAAATTACTAGAGGTATAAGCTCTAATCTTCCACTTAAAAAATATTCTACAAGTTAAGCATCTGTGGGTGGAAACAACTTAACTGACACCTCCAAGTTTCCTTACCTTTAGCCTTTGAGATTTCAGGAGGACAAATTTCTTGGTACTTTTTGGCATAGGAAATCTTATTTGGCCAAAGACTGAAGAGGTGCGGCTGGTCCTTGATCTGGTAACCAAATATTGCTGCACCTTTCCATTGCTTCAGGAATGGGCAGCTGTGAATTATCAAATGTGAGAATTGGGGTTTGAAAATAAAGTATAAAAAACAAACATTAATATGAATAGTAGTAGTGTCATGCTGCTTGTTTAAGTGAAGTTTCATCTTATACTAAGACTTAAAAGACTAGTCATGTTGGATGTACATAGGATTTACTACACACAATATAACCTTTAATTTATAGTACGTCCACCGCAGTGAGTACTATTACAATAAAAGAGCTCACATATACTGAGGTTTCCTGTGTCCGTTTATAAAGCTGAGAGTTGTAATACACACAACAATATCAACTCCCACAGCATCTCACTGAAGATGAGTAACCTGTGAGCTAAAAGGGATCTCAGACCACTCTACCAATGTGAACATGAACCCAGTTCTTAAGGTGGTCTCATCTTCTATGACATTATGCTGTCCTTTAGTCTTTCTTGTCTCCAGTGTGCTTCTTGTTTGCCATAGCTTAAGGCACCGTGTCCTGTGCCTTAACTACACCAATTCAAGTGTTTGAGTTCTTTAAAGAATTCAAAGAATCTTTCTCTGCTACCTTGTCCTTTGTAGTCTTCTTCTTCTTCTTCTTCTTCTTCTTCTTCTTCTTCTTCTTCTTCTTCTTCTTCTTCTTCTTCTTCTTCTCTTTTTCTTTTTCTTCTAGGACTTGGAAACTCATAGGAATTGCTAAAACTGCACAGTTACAATCACTCTACACTGAAGCTTACACTGAAGGGACAAGAAAGTTGCTCTGAGAGAAAAGGACCACTGCAAGTGTCAATGATCTAGCTGTGTTGAGGAGAGAGGAGCAGCATTAAATGAAAACCTAATTAGAGCTCTGTGGGCCTCTTTGTTAGGTGTCTCATGATTGTATCAGTCAGTTCGTGCAAAGCATATCATAATGAACTGTTTGGTGATTTATTAATTCCTGAGATTGACACACTTACGGGCTTGCTCTGAACTAGTCATGGTTCAAAGCCTAACATTCTCTGAAAAGCAGACATAAGGGTTGTTCCCCTCAAAAGAGGTATCTCCTGGGGAAAAAGATGCACAGGCATAAACTTACAAAAAAACAAAACAAAAAACCCACAAAAACCAACCAACCAAACAAACAAACAAAAAACTCCAAGACCTCAACTCAGAAAAATGCCACCTGGGAAGGTAGCTGAGTGTGGTAGATCACAGAAGCCTGTCTAGGGCAGTGGCAATGGGACTCAGTCATGGACAATAAGGAAGAACAAAAGCTTGGGGACAAGGTGGTTAAGATAGCAAGAAGTGGGAAAGTGACAACACAGAAATGAATCAGGCATTCTGGTGACACAGAAAGAGGCTGAAAGCCAACGTAGGTGTAGCTTAAAGAGGGAGAGGGGAAAGGTAGAGCCCGGGCTACAGGGATGGCTGATCAGCTCTTCTTTCAGGAGGAAGACACTGGAAGATTTTTAAGATGTGAAGAGACACACTACAGTTTCTCCATCTGGAGGATAAATTTGACCGTTATGTAGAGAATGTGTCTTGCTAACATGGACATGATCTTGGTTATATGAATAGATTTGTTAAATTAAACTTTGATCTGCTTATGAATTTTCTATACACTAAAGAATCCTTATTTGTCTTGATCACTTACAAGACTCTCATCTGTTATTGCTACAGAGGAAATTCCTTTATCTAATCAACCATTACTCTCAATTTAGAAATGTCCACATCTCCAATATAACTGACCTTCTATTCAGATAGCAGGATATCCGATATTCACGTTCTTCAAGGATTAAACTATGGTAAATTAGTTGAGAATGAGTTCTGTCTCAGCTTAGTTCTTCTCACGCTTACTCTGTAATGCTAAAAATATTTTTAGAATTTTGAAATATTTTTTCTAGGATTAGATTCCTTGTTAAAAATTCAAGTGTCTCTTAGGAGAGTAATGTTTACCTTTTGATCATTGGTTACTGTCACCTAAGTTGAGGTCTTATTATTTGAGATGTAGGGTTATCAGAAAGTACAGGAAAGCATCATGGAAATCAAGAAACCCCCATGCCTAAGACAGGATCAGCTGCACTGGTTGGGGTGAAGACATGAGAAGTGAGCATTTCTGAGTAGGCAATCTGTGCAGAACGTCATTCATTTTCTACTTCCTTGTGGCCTTTCTTCTGAGTGTCTGGTTTTATTTGTTTGGGGGAAATAAGTAGAGGAAAGCTGGTGCCTGAAACCAAAGTAGAGGAATGAAGCTGACTATCTAGAGAGCCACCCTAGACATCTCAGTGAACCAAAGCTCACTGTAAGTAGCTAGGGGTTCATGTATTGAGGGATAGCAAGGAACCAGGCTACCTCTGAAGAAGAGCATGTTAGTATAGTAAAAAGCATGAGAGGAGCCCTGGAGAGCTGTTTCAGAGTGTCATCTCTGAAACTCTTAACACTTTCTTGCAATTCACATTAATAACTCCCATATAGAAATTTGGGTCATTCAAGAATCTACAATATAACTAATAAATCTCTAATAAATTATCTGGTAATAATAGACCTCTCCTAACACACCAAGCAAACTTGAATCTAAATTAAATGTAGGTTGTAAATGTTTATAAGTAAACTTATATATATATGTATGTGTGTATATTTACTTGTGTAGATATCTATACACATAGGTAAAACTGTATGTATGTACATATATATGCATATATGTGTGGCCGTATAAGTAAATATGAATGGGAAGGATGTGGCCAAAAGAATTTGAGCTTTTATTTGCTAAGAACACCCAAACTTCAGCGGACTATGTAACACTAGAAACATCTGCCCAGCCTGCAACTATGAAAGGGGAACAACCATGTCAATTCATGATTTGCATATGTTGGAAAACAACCAGACTCAATGCTGTGTTCCTTATGAGAAGAAAAACACGAGATGATAAGTAAACTGAACTTGCCCTGGACATTGCAGCTTCTGATGAATAGAGATCTTCATGGCCAAAGACACAGTTAGAGTGAATGGATGAAGAGAACTGGAGTTTTGGAGGTGTGGCAAAGAAAAGGCATTTAAAGACATCTTTGTAGAACTACCCTCCAGACCCGAGGCCATAGGGTGGAGCCCGATGGTTATAGGGACTTAAGACAGCAGAGGAGGAGGCTGAGTGGAGGTCACAGATGGCAGTCCAAGTTTAAGGACACTTAGAGAACCAAGAACAGTCATATAATAGGACTACAAGATAAATCTTTACAAACTAAAACCAATATGTATATACCCCGCATTTTCTGTATCCATTTCTATGTAGTGGTACACCAAGATTGGTCTTATATTTTAACTCTTGTCAACAGTGCTGTAATAACCATTGATGTGCAAGTCTTTGTATGACATGTAGACTTGGAGACCTTTGGAAAAATACCCAGATAGTATTATAGTATATAGTATGCAGTATAGTTGGGTCACGTGGAAGATCCATTTCAAGTTCTGAGAAACCTCCATACTGACGCCATAGGAAATAATCTTCACGTATTGTCTAGAAGACCACATTTGACCTATTCTTTGACAATTTTGAAATGTTCACTATGATAAAAGTGAAGTGCATATAATATGTCTCTTTTGAAACTATTTTACGGAACTTTTTAATGCCACTTCATAGAGTCATATTCAATTCCCCCAGCTTGACTGAGACCTGGATCAGAGCCACGGCTCTTCTTTCCTACTCAGTGCATGCTTTCTCTTCCTACTTTAATGTTCAGCTTCTTCAGGCATTCAGGCTATCTCATGAACATTTCACATATGTCCTCCAAGGTTGCAGTACTAGAACAAATTATATTCCCTATTAAACTTCGTTATGTTCAATTAATTAATATATATTAGTCTTCACAGCACTGAAGAGCAAAATTTTAAGATATTTTTATTGATATAATCTATGTATGTCTTCAATCAATATTTATTATGCCCTTTCTATGTGTGAAACACTTGTATCTAAAAAACAATTACCATTGTTCCATAAATTTTCAAAATGTACATAAAATAGGCCAAATAAATACCAAATTCAGTATCCTGTTAAACATTATTATCCATTTACAATATCTATTACCCTTTTAAAATTTCAATACCTAAGTCTACTATAATCAATTGCAATTGCATGAATACACAATAAGTTTTTTATTAAATCTGAGTTTAAATATTTGTTGTAGAGTCTTAATTTAAAATCTGACCCTCTTTTGAATGGAACGCCTTTATGAAATTTAATAAAACATGAAGGTCATAAAATGTATTAAACTATTGTACTTTCCATTTTTAATTCTGAACAGGCAAGATTCAACAAGAGCAGCTTGCTTTCCACAGCAAGACAACGCAAACTGGAGAGAGGATGATTTCTCTACTTTAGGCTCTTCATTCTCTGTAAGATTTTTATCAGCTAGTATTTGAAGGACTGAACACAAAGGAGCAGAGAACATACCAGATGATCTCCCCATGGACCTTCCAGACTACAGACTCTGTAGCATACTTTCTTGTGCAAATGTACCCAGAGAATTTTTAAGGAATAGTATAGACTACCAGATTTTTATTTTACCTCTGCCTTCCAATCAGATCAATTAAAGAAGGAACTTGAAGGGAAATTGAACCCAGAGGACCATGCTCAGCGAACATAGCTCTCCTGCTGTCTACTTGGTCACCAAGGCCAGCCATAACCCTCAATATTCCTGGAGTTCCTACAAGCCAAGGTCTTACTATTTTCTCTGCTTGTGTCTTCTAGCCAGCAATCTTAGCTGGTTTATTCAACTTAGAGAGAGGCACACAAATTTTGACACTATATTTGGGAAATACAGTCCCCATCATTGTTGACCCAAACTGCCCACATCTTTAAAAACAGACTATCCTCAAGTTATCCAATTGTGCTGTGCCATCTGCCATTGGCAGACATTTCTTGCTTATTTGTTGTGCGACTCTGGCCTAGTTAATTCACTTCTATGTGCCTTCTTCTTAACTTTTAAAATGGAGATAATATTTATTTTATACATCTATCTTGGAGATTAGAAAAACATACAAAGCATGTAATGCAAAGAAACTCCAGTATTCTTCAAGCATTGGACTTATATTCAACCCAAAAGAAAGATCAGCAATGGCAACTGAATTTGGCATTCTGTAGCTATTTCTGTTACAGAGCATCTGTTGTAAGATAGTCTTAGTTATAACATAATAATTAAGTTATAGCCTTAACTTATAAGTTACATAAGTTGTAACTTAGAGTGTTCTTCTTGATACTCTTCTCATATTGACCAAGATTTTGCTACTGAAAGATTTCCATTTTGTAGTGAACAAATCCCCTGAACAAAAGCTAACCACACACAAGTTAATCAAGTGACTTATTGCAGCAAGGAATAGCTCTCACATGGGAAAACTGGCTAAGTTGACATATTGAAAAAATGTAAAATTTAGTCCTAACTGTGGTGTTACCTACAGTGTTGTAATACCTTTTTTAAAACCTTACTTTATATTTTCTTGCTTTCACGAGCACTCCCCAGCTGCTGGGGCTCTGCGATGCAAGCTTCCAGATGTAGTTCTTCTCTTTTTTGTTTCCTTGGACTCTAAACCCAGAATCCTATCTCCTCACTAACCTTGCTGATCCGATCCCTAGTGCAGGACCTTTCACAAAACAAACACTGTGTGTTTATTCATCAAACAAATGAGTAAAAGTAGAGAAAGATATGAGATGCTCTACCAGACCATCACAGGTCCTGGGGACCATTTCTTTTGTCTTCCTTTTCTCCACAGCAGTGAGCTGCAATACATGGACAAAAAAACCCCCAGTGGTTTATTGAAGGTTTACTTTAAAAAATAGGAGTATTATCAAGGTCTACAGTGGGAAGAAAGATAGCAGGATTTTTTTTTCCTTTTGTTTTTCTGTCTTCTATACTAAATATGCTAAACAGATTTCATCCAAAGTGGCCAGGTGAGTGCCACCAGTCTCCACATGCCCACACTGTCTCCATATCCTCAGAAGTCCTAACTTGAGTTGTACAGCCTGTGTGCCAGTCCAACCTGGTGAGTTCCCAAGAAGCTCATCAGTGTACAGTGTCCTCACCTCATACCCCCTGGCCTAGTTGTAGTCTTGAAGATGATACAATATCCCAGCCATGTGAATACTCCAGATCCTAGCCTTCCCCGACTGTCCTTACCCTCCCAGGCCCAGCCTAGGTAGCAAAGCTTATATACAAGCCCATGAAAAATCAGCCAGGAGTCACATTCACATGCTTTCTTGGTTACTGCTGAATTGGAATTATCCTTGCAATTAAGACAAAAACAAAAACAAACAAACAACAAGAAGAAGAACAAACTAAGAACTATAACAACACTGAATGTCTGATTGACCGGCCTACAACATTTATCTACCTGGTTTGAAATCAACCAAAGTTGGGCAACAGCAGAAACAGAACCAAACATCCACTTAACAGAGGCAGGCTAGGATCTCATATCAGACACACAATCAAAGACTTCCACATTTTATATCACAAATTCCATGATTCATATCACAAAGGTATAAACATATGAAATGCCAAGACAATATATCTAAACTCAAACGTTTACTAGCTCTATAGAAATGTTATCCAATGACAATTACCTGGATGCACAGACGAACATTAGGACATAATTTAACATAACAGTTATAAACATGATCAAAGAATTCAAAGAGTTTAAGGATACCATGAACAAAGACCTCTAGGGATTTAAGTAAGACAGAAATAAACTCCTGATTGGAGTCCAAGAAAACACAAATATAAAGCTAAACAAAATGGCAAGACAATTCAGAATTTGAAAACTGAGATCAATAAAGAGGAAAACCGAAGAATAAATGGAATGAAGATGAGATGAAAATGAATAACTCAATTATAAATTCAGACAAAGTCCATTAATGAAGACATGACTGTCTTCTATCCTCATTCATTTTCAACACTGTACTCAAAGATTAGCTCAAGCAATAGAAGCAAATTAGGAATATAGAAAGAGGATAGTTAGTTAAACTATCTCTATTTACAGATGAAGTACTATACTTAAGAAATCTCAAAATTTCTACCAGAAATTTTCTAGAAATGATCAACATTTTCAGTAAAGAGGCAGGATGCAAAATAAATTACAAAAAATCAGCCTTTCCATATAATAGACACAGTGAGAAAGACACCACGAAAGCATTCACATTCTCAATAGTCTAACAATAGGAGTAAACCTAACCAAGGAGATAAAAGGCTATTACAATGGAAACCTTGAGTCTCTGAAGAAAGATTAAGGAAGATGCAAGATGATGGAAAGTCCTCTTGTGATCATTGATTGGTAGAATTAAGATTTTGAAAATTATCCTACCAAAACTAATTTACAGATTCAATGCAATCCCTATAAAAATCCCCATGACAGAAATAAGGCGAACAATAAAATTCACATGGAACCACAGAAGAGTCTAGATAGTCAAAGTAATATTGAGCAAAAGAAATGGCTGTCTTTCCAGATTTCAATATGTATTACAGAGCAGTAGTGATACGAATATCATGGTATTGGCATAAAAACATTCACGTACAACAAAGGAACAAAATAAAAGACCAAAAAGCTAGTTCACATAACTACAGCCATCTGATATTTTTCAAAGATGCCAAAAATTCACACAGTTGTCAACAAATGGCACTGACAAACCTAAATGTCCGCATTAAATTAGACCCATATCTATCACCTGCACAAAACTCAACTCCAAATGGATCAAAAGCCTCAATGTAAACCTAGAATACTGAAGTGCTAGAAGAAAACCTAGGCAGTACCACTCAAAATATAGAGTTTTCTGAATAGGCCTCCATTCCTCCAGGAATTAAGGCCAATAATTGACAAATGGAACTTCATAAAACTAAAAACTTGCATACAACAAAGGAAAGAGTAAAGTGAACAGGAACCTCACAGGATGGGAGAGGATCTTTGGCAGCCATACATATGACAGGAGATTAATATCCGGAATGTACAAAGAACTCAAAAACCAAACAGCCTCCAGGAAAAAAAAATTAAAAACAGGCTTTGGATTTGAACAGGGAGAAAACTCTGAAAAGAAGAAATAAAAATTGCTTAAAAACGTATTTTAACATGTTCAACATAACATGCTTAGCAATTAGGAAAATGTAAATTAAAACTTTAAGATTTCATCTTGACCTCATCAGAATGATCAAGATCAATGATATACCTAACAACAAATGCTGAGAGACTGAGGAAAGGTGAACTGTTATTGCAAGCTGACACAGCTCTCTGGAGGTTAGAATCTAGAATTTTCAAAAAGCTAAAAGCAGGACCCAGCTATGCCACTTCTTGGCATATGCCCAAAGGACTCAACATCTTACTTCACAGGTCCCTGTTCAGTCACGTCTATTGCCAGTCTATTCACAATAGCTAGAAAATGCAAATAACCTAAATATTTTTGAATGATGAGTGTAGTGAAAAGATGTAACTAAGAAATATACTAAGTGGGGTAACTCAGGTACATCATAAAGACAAAGGTCATTGGTTCTCCCTTATTTGTGGATCTTTAGTTGTGAGGATAGAACCTTGAGCAATCACAGAAACCAGGAAGGTAAGAAGGGACCATGGAGGCAGAGCTCTAGAAAGGGGATCACAGGACACAAATAATGAGGGAATGGGAAAGTGATTGGGGGGAGGTCTACAACAGATGAGGGGAAAGGGAGGGCAATAGAGAGGGAAAGGGATGGGTGGAAGATAAAGACACTAAGTATCATTGAAAAAGCCATAGGGCAACATTATTTTATGTTCATTTTAAAATCATGTCAGTGTGTGTGTGTGTGTGTGTGTGTGTGTGTGTGTGTGTGTGTGTGTGTGTGTACGCGCGCGCACATGCATGTGTGTAATTCAAATAAAGTTATGACACATGGCATGATAATGCTTCCCCCAAGAGTCATAGACTACCTACAAAAAAACTAGTATCAAGCAAAGAAACCTCCCTTCTAGTAGTTTGCCAGCCGTACCCAAGAGACATCCAAACCAATATAGAATGTTGCTGCTATCTTTTGACACCTGCCAGAACATGAAGGTGAGTCTCTATTGCTGAGGATACTACAGACTTTAGACACAGGACTTGGAGGAGTCAAGTTGGAATTGCATAAATACTTCCTCCCTGAGGCCAAGCTTTCATGGTATCTGACTGAATATTCAGTACGAGCTGCCAAAGAAGAAAAATTGGTAGTCCAGTCCAGCCCTAAAGCCCATGAGCTACAATCATGACCAGCAAGGCATGATATCCCTGTGCTGGCTGGTTGTATGTCTACTTGACATGAGCTAGAGTCACTGGAGAAGAAGGAGTCTCAATAAGATCAGACTATAGGCAGGCCCATACAGTATTTTCTTAATTAGTCATTGATGTTGAAAGGCCCAGCCCACTGTGTGTGGGGCCACTCATGGACAGGTGTTTCTGGGTTCTATAAGAAAGCAGGCTGAGCAAGCCATGGGGAGCAAGCCAGTAAGCAGCACCCTTGGCCTCTGCATCAGCTCCTGCCTCCAGGTTTCAGCCCTGTTTGTGTTCCTGTTTTGATTTCTTTCATGATGAACAGTAATGTGGAAGTGTAAGCCAAACAAACCTTTTCTTCCTCATCTTGCTTTTGCTTGGGGTGTTTCATCATAGCAACAGTAACCCTAGGTAAGACAGTCCTCAACGATGCAATAGTAGCACGCAGGGCAATCAACTGTCACCTAATTGGACTTAAGATCTTAATAAGAGGAAATTCTTCTATAGTACTGCAAACCTAACCAACTACTTGGGGTTGATAGGACATGGAGCCTTGAGGAGAACCACTATTGCTACTTTCTCTAACTAGTGTAATTCCCAACTTCATTCTAAATACCCATCTTTATATCCACAGGTAAGCGTAGCTTTCACCTCTTACCAAAGAAGCTTCTCTTTTCAGGAGGCAGAGACCATGTAACTCACAAATAGTCAAAATGGAGACAACAACTGACCAAGGGATACTCATTCCTAAATTGATATATCTCTGATACAATCCCCACACCTCAGTCTCCTAGAACATTGGAAAAAAGAGGGGCAGAAATATTATAAGATCCAGAAGTCAAGGATGTTTGTCGCAAAGTAGTATCTTCTGTGTATGACAGGGAGACTTAACAATGTGATTACATAAACAGGAGCTTCATGACAACAGCAGCTGAGATTCCAATGTGGATGGAAAACATTTTACAAGGTGCTGCCCCATAAATGAAGAGATACAGGTAGTTCATGGCTGCTGAGAGAGGAAGAGTCAGTTTTTTCCAGAGAAGAGCACCTTGATTTAACCAATCCCAGGTTTAGATGGTTAGCTGCAAATAAGCACATATACATATATATAAGCTATACTAAATGTGTAGCAGGAGTGGCAGGGCCACCTCTGTGTAAACACCGGGGGCCACGCAGCTGCAAAAGCATCTCCTACAGGAGGACCTAACTGAGGACTGCCTGAGAGACCAGGATTGTTGGTACAGACAATGCCAGCCAATTGGGAACTGCTGTTTAGAAGAGAGGCTTTCTTGGGGCCAATGGGGCGCAGGTGGAGGGTATTAAAGGCGCTTACAACAGCATTCAGATGTGCTTGCTGTGGAGTTTCTCACCTGCTCCTGGAGTCTTTGACTCTGTGCCACCTCACCTCCAACCCCCAAGGACAGATAGGGTCAGGTGGCAAGTAGTCCAAGACACAGACAACACTAAAGGGATTCAGCAATGGTGAAGGGGACTCAGAAAGAGTTATAACGTGGAGAAGGTGGGTAGAAATGATATAAATACAGTTCTAATGTATAAAAGCTTCAAAAATGTAAAAAAATAAGTTGTGATAAAATTAATACATTAAAAACATTTTAAAACATTTTCAACTATGACCCAAACTCTGCATCTGTGAAGTTTTCCATTTGAAGCAGAATGTTCATGAACTTAACCTATTTAGTCTACACAGTCTTTTGTAAAAGCTGAGGTCAGGTAGGCTGTGTGCATTCTGATGGAGTAGCACCAAGTACTTCTATAATCCAGAGCCTCACTACATTTATTTTCTACTGCACATTGGTTGCTACTGTGTGATCTCACTGGATATGAGTACTTAGACCAGTGCAAGGCTCTGCCATTTTGATCCAGATCTTAGGAAGGCTTTACTGCGTTCATGGGACTGAGGCATTTGGTGTTTGACATGGCTGTACTCATGTCAGCAATATACATTTACTCAGCACTTTCTCTGCCCTTCACACTTTTGAGCTCAGTGGAAATGCTTGCTGTCCATGTGAACTTTGCTTACTCCCCTGGAAGAGACCAGATTCTCCTCCTCATTTGCATGGTCACCCTTTTTCAATAGTCTCTTTTAACATCAGCTGATTTTTATCGACAATAGAAATTTGACATTTTTATTGTGCGGGTAATGAGTACAAAAACCTAAAGGATTACTCCCATATTAACCCGAGAGTGTGGATGGTTGTAAGTATTTCAGGTATAACAAAGCACCATATTCCACGGATGCAAATATGTCTTATATTTCAAAGCTGGCTTTCCTGATAGGTGGAGTGAGTTAAATTATTTCTAATGAAGGCTGTCTGTTTATGGTTTTGATTTCTGCTATTAATGGCATCAGGCAGCTTCTCTTCCCTGTGCTGGACTGACGCTGAACTTTAAGAACATGATACCCAAGGCCAGAGAACTATTCATTACTTCTCTAGGAGATACTACAGACATTCCGGCCATTCTTCCAGCAAGGGCCATTGAAAAGCCTGTTGAGTGAACTGGAGTGAAGTTCATAGAATAGATATAGCAGAAAGCCTTCAGCTTGCTGGAGCACCATTAGCCTGTGCCCTGAAACAATTTTCCAAGAAATAGCTCTGAATCGGCCCCATCACAGCCAACACCTTTTCCTTATGGTTCTCTGTAACTTTAATTATTTTAAATCCTATTTTTAATTATGGTTCTAAAACACTTTAACCTCCCTTATAGCCCACCACCCACCAGAGGGAGTGGAAAAGAAAGGAAGTAGACCTGTTTAGAAAGGTTCTCTGGAGCAACTCTTGTCTGTGTTGTCTGGAAATCAGCAGTTCAGTTCACAGGTTAGCAGGCAGAGGCAGCTCGACCCACTCCTGAACACCTCGCGGATACACAGCAGTCCATTTCTGTAGAGTTGGGTTAGGAACAGTGTGACATGACAAAGCAGAGACAGCCAGGCCTCAGCCATGGCTCGAGTCAGCAGGAGGGACCAGGAGGAACACCAGACGTTCTCAGCTGTGCCTCTCTCAGGGAAGCAAAGATCAGAAAGACCTACAAGCACTGCACAGCTAGCTGTACCAGGCAGCTAAGCTCTCTCTCTGCCACTTGAAGTCCTATTTATAACCTCCAAACATCACGTGTCCTCCATGTGCCTTGCCTCAGCACGTGCATCCAATCAGCCCGAGTCCGAGGAAGCCCAACAAATACAGCTCAACTGTGCAATGTAAGGTGGGCCAATACATGTATGTCATTAGTGAAGAATCCTTCATCACGTTCTTTCATGTGCTGACTTAGCAGAACATCCTCTCTCCTATGTTTGCTTCAGTGAACCATCTCTTCTTGGGTCTGCCTTAGCCTTTCATACCTGTGTCCACTTTAACGAAGCGTTCCTTCATGTGTTTGCCCCAGCAACACACCATCCAACCGACTTTTCAAAGAACCTTTGACTTTCCACTTCAGTTCCCCTTTCACAATCTCCTCTTGAAGACATGAACTCTAAGGCTTAAAAGTTGTTCAGTTCCTTCTGTAGAGTATACCCTGGGTTTTAGTTAGGATTTCATTGCTGTGAAGAGACACCATTATCAAGGTAGCTCTTATAAAAGAAAACATTTAGTTGGGGCTGATTTGCAGTTTCAGAGGTTCAGTCCATTATCATCATGGCAGCAAGCATGGCAGTGTCCAGGCAGACATGGCCCTATAAGAGCCAAGAGTTCTACATCTTGATGCCAAGGCAGCCAGGAGGAGGCTGTCTTCCACACCGGGTGGAGCTGGAGCATAGGACCTCAAAGCTCCCAGTGATGCACTTCCGCCTATGAGGTCATACCTATTCCAACAAGACCACACCACCTAATAGTGCCACTTCCCAGGGGCTAAGCATATGCAAACCACCACACCACATATGTTCCTTTGCCATCTAGGCTGAGGTTTTGTGAGGAAGTAAGAATGCACCAAATATAAGGGAAGCTTGTACTTGGGGTCACTGAATGCAAAACCATCTTCTCACTCCAGGCTGTTTTCTGGAGGCCGTGGCTCTAACCACCCTGTTTCCTGATGACCTCTTGTATTAACAGCATACTTAGTTTTGTCCTTGGGGAAAACCATCTTCACATGCTTTGCTCATTCCAATAAAGTGAGCATCTAAGGTCTAAGTATTGATCTCCCAAGTTCTTTGGAACCAACTTCATCTTGGAGACATAAAGAGATGAAAAAGACAAACAAAGAAAACTGATGAAATAGAATTTAAATGTTTCCCATGTGGAAAAGAGACCCAGAGGTGTGCTTGGGATTGGATTCAGTTCACTGATCATGTATGATACTTACACATCTGTTTAAGGAGGAGGTTGCAGTTCTCTGAGAGCTTCCAGGATCCTTGCTCCAGACCCAGAATGTCACACAGGCCAGAACATTTTATCTCCATTCTAAACGGACACACTCAGATCTGCATCTTGGACACAAGAAGTGCACATGCATATAACATACATATCTCTGAGAATGCATGATTTTGAACTGGATCAGGATACAGAAGAGACAATACATTGGTTGCCTCCAGAAGGGATGAGCTGGGTGGCTAAGGGACAAAGTTGGCAATATGTTTTTACTATACAGTAATAGTTTCAAAACTCTCTGCGAAGGTAAGGACTGGTGTACTTTCATCCACTTCAGGGCATGGTTTTCTGTGTATATTTCTATAAAGTTTATCACATAAACTTGGTATCTGCATGAGGTTATTCTCCTTTTCCGGAATGGAGATCACAGGCTTCATGTCTGGATATTGAGCCAAACTCACATCATTATAAAAAAATCACGCCTTCTTAACACTGGATTCCTACTGAACAACTGGTAACAATTTGTGGAGGAACCCTGCACTCTTCTGGACTTTTGACTTTGGATATACTGATTACTCAAAGAATTTTCCTATGTTAACAAATGCCTTCACAAGATAACCTTGCTTAGAGTAAGGAAAACCATGTTGATCCTCAGTCCTTTGATTTTCTAGGTTCAACACTCAGCAGAACAGAATTCTCAAGGAAGCCTTTACCCCTCTCCCAGTCTATGACAAATGAGCTCCCAGTGCCCCATCTCCTGACTCAGAGATCTGGCCTCGAGTTCCTCCTTAGTCCTCTCTGTTACATAATGAATTTTAACTTCTCACAAGCTCCTCTGTACTAATGCAGACATAGTTATCTTCCTTCCCATGCAAACAGCATGATTTCAAATGCAGCCAAACCAAGCCAAACCAAACCAAACCACAAACCTCACTATTGGATGATAGATGGGGGACATGAGTATTAGTTTCCCATGGTGTCCCACTGGCTAGCTCCCAAGGAAGTTCACAAGGAGAGTGAGAAATTCTAAGGAGTGGAGTCAGGACACAGGGCTTCTGTGGGCAGCCGCAAAAGTGTCTTACAGAATCAAGGTAATGTGGAGTTACAGAACGATGCTAGCAGCACTCACTTGAACCATGAAAAGAGAAAACCTGCCCAGACTTGAGAACATAACCTACCAGATTCTGGTGGTGAGGAAGTGCTGTCTTCTGGGACAGCAGCATCAGCCTTGACCTTCAGCTCACCACTGTAGAGGTTCTTCTCATGGCATAGAGATTAGCAATCTGCTAACCCCGGCTGCATCACCATGTGTCTTTGCCTATGAGGAAAAAAAAATGTGTTAGCGCTTATGCTGTCTAACTTGTTATTAGGAGTGACTAATCTTTCTCTCTGTGGTTCATATTGCAGTTATTGGAATCTACCCTTTGGATACCAATATACTGTTGGTCAAGAGGAAAACTCAAGTATATGATACCAAGCCTGCAGAACTGAAAGCTCTTGTGGAAGCCAGACAGCAAAAGTCATGACAATGGCTCCTGAAAGTTCATGAATTCTTTTTATCAATCTAGAAGCTCTGGATATAATCCTCAAATCCTGGGATGGTTTGGATTTGGCATGACTCTGATAGAATGAGTGTGTCTGATATGGAATTACACAGCTTAATAGCTGTAGTCTTAAAACCAAGTGAAAAATATCCCATGTCTAAGTGGTCAAGTCAAAAAGCCATATACTTATTAAAGTGCATTTTAGTTTTTCAAATTCTAAGAAATAATTCGTGCACATTTCCAACTTTAGCATGTATTTCAAAAGTACAATGGACTCCTTCTTGTTCTATGCACTCATTTCCATTTCTTGGAACTAATAACCCCTGTAAACTGATTTACTGTCCAGTACTATAAATAGTTTGGCATAAAGATACAAAACATTTATTTACTACATAGTAACATACTTTATGTTCCTGTGATCTTCTCATTAATATATATTGTGTAATTTTCCCATATTATTAGAAAAAGGGTTATTCTGGCTAGAGAGGTGACTGAGAGGTTACGAGTATTTGCTTCTGTCCCAGAGGACCTGATTTTGATTCCCAACACTCCCTCAGGCTGGTTACAATGGCCTGCAGTTCTAGCTCCAGGTATCTAACGATCTTTTCTGGCCTCTATGAGATCTAATGCACACACACACACACACACACACACACACACACAAAGTCACAAATAAAGTCTTTTAGAACCCTTTTGTTCTTTCAGGGATTAATATCTCTCTTGCAGCGAACAAGTTAGGAATGCAGGGTTTAAGGTTTACTAGATGGTTTTATAATTTCATATTCTTATCTTAGATGGGTTTTTTAATGTTGGTAAAATTTTAATTTCAAAATTTGTAAAATGAAAGCAAAATATTAAGCTTCCTATTCCCCTAGATAGTATGTGACACCCTTGAAATGGTATCTCACATATCACATTGGGAGGGAAGAGAGGAGTGGGGGCAAGGGAACGGGTAGAAGGAAAATAGTTCCATATTAACCTACTTTACAGATTCCTACAATTTAACTGCCTGGACATGGCATGATTGATTTCCTCAAGTGGACATTAGCTCCTACATTTCTAAGTGAGAAGATAATTAGAGTGGCTGATATACAAAGTGTCATTGGTTCAATTGTTAGAATTTAATGCCCTCAATGAATTCATTAAACTTTCCACTCTATATAGTTATGTTCAGCAAGGGGAGATTTCAGTCAACGACAAACCACACATACAATGGAGGTCCCATAAAAAAGAATGGACTTGAGAACTCTTGTTGCCTAATGATGTTGTAGTCATCCTAAGATCTCAGGACAATGCATGAACTGCATGTCTGTGGTGATACTGTTATAAACAAGCCTACTGTGCTGCCAGTTATGTAAAAGAATATGTCAGAAGTGGTGGTACTTTTTATAATCCCAGCACTTGGGAGGCTGAGGTAATAGGAATGCAAGTTTGAGGCCAGCATGAGCTGCAACATGAGCTCCAGTCCAATCTAGGCAATGAGACCCTGCTTACATAATACACAATACTTCATGATGATAACAAATGACATATATGTGTATGTATACATATATATATGTATATATATATATATATATGTGTATATATATATATATATATATGTATATATATATATATCTCACATCTCTTGTTTGCCATATATTCTGACTGTTTCATTTTCTGTTGTGCTTGATTTAATCTTGTGCTGTGTTTTGTTTGTCATGGTCCTGTTATCTGTATCATAGCAAGGTTTGTCATTTTGATCTGTACAACTATACACTAACATTCAAATAATAATCAGATCATCTAATGTGCATCTCTCGGAGTATATCTTCATCACTAAGTAGTACATGAGCACTCTTCATAATTTGTGTTTGCCATGTACCTACTCTTAACAAAGACATTAGGCTGCAAAAATAAATGGCTCATGTTTCTTGTCTTAAGAACAATCAGAGGTTAGATGAGGACAGGGAAAATAATGAGGTAAAAACACTTTTCCTTAAGGTCTTCATTTGAAGGAGACATGTGGACTGTTCTATTGGGAACCATGGAGTTGAGTTGGGCACCAAGTGTGTTCCAGGGTGGTGTGGTCAGCATCATCTAATCCCACTGGCATCCCAGTAGCACAGAAATGCTGCATTTTCTTAACTTCCTCCCAGAGAAGTGATGAGTAGAAGAGAGGTCTCTCTTGGATCAGAGATGTTACATATTTCAAGCAATTATTAATTAACCTGTCTTATCTCATCTTTGGACTCAAGATTGGCTTTAGTCCCAATTGTTAAATATGCGCACGGAACACCTACTAACTACATAAATTTGAGTGATTCACCTCAAAATTTCAAATTTCTCCTATATAAAGTGGAGATGGTAATAAAGGACCACATCCTAAGACTATTAATATTAAACTAATTAATATGATGAGTGCATTTAAATAGTACTTGATATATGTTCTGTTTAAATATTTGCTGCCGTTGTTTTGGGTGGTTTTAGTCAGTTAACAGTGTTAATTTTGCTGGAGGAGCAGGTGAAAACCATCAACTAAGATTTCTGCTCTCAAAAGAAAGTATCCAAATAAAGGCTGAAGCTGATATATCATTTTTAGACTGATATTAGTTACATAAGGCTGAGGGAATTTAGTATTTTCTAAGATAAAGTACCCTTGAGTTCTTCAGACACTTTGGGCCCTCTATTGAAACTTTGAACCAGTGCTGTCTTTGACATTTCATCCCATCACCTGTTGCACCCAAATAGCAATGGGATAAGCTGATCAATATTTTCTAAACAGTGTGGAGAACCACTAGATATAATAAATAAATGTTCCTGAACTCAACTTCAAAATATTATGATTATTACATCTATACTCGTTGATCCAGGAAGATAAAATACTGTGTTCTTCCTCACTGAACAACCTGACTCAAGAGAGCCAGCAGCACATTTCCACAGCCTTTAGTCATTTGCAAGGATCACTCCACAAAACCGAACAAAGTAGCAGCTATTGTTCTCAGAAGAATTCTTGATGAAACCCTTGGGCTTGAAATAAGATCACTTTTGGTCAACTCCAAAACAAATGGCCAACATCTCTACACACAGAAGATTCTTTTGTTCCTATCCCCAGGCATCTTTCCTAAAGAGAAATAAACAGAAAAAAGGATAATTATGTATTGAATTCCTTCTCTGACTTCCTTGAGTTTCTCTTCTCCTTCCCCCACACACTGCAACTAGCTCTCCAAAAGCACAGTAGTGATCAGAAGTCTATTAGAGCAAAACAGGCTGAAAGAAGGTGAATTCCATTAAGGTATACTGGGCCAATTGTTGTTGATAGATGCTCTTTTAAGTAAGTAGCCAGTTCTGCAAAAGATAGAGACTGTTTATGTATGATTAATTAAGAAATAATTGTTTTTGACTGGAGGAATGTGAAACAATAAATGGACCATAAAAATCTAAATAAACATTCAGGCTGCTGCCTTTCCTTTTAGTTGGTGCCAGGGAGATTTATGATTTTCTTTTTTTGTAAAATGATAAACTTGCCTCTTATCCTCCCAGCATTTTAAAAATCTAAACGTATTATGAACTCATGGTTCATACTATTCTTTCTTTTTCCCCATTTGCTGCCTGTAGACACCTCACTCTCACAGAGGTTATTCATGCTACATTAGTATAAAGCTCTCCTTTTTCATTTCTTAAAGTCATTGTCTTAGAGGAATCATCAATGCTTGTCTCTCTCACATCTCCATCCTTACCTGTCCTAAAAAAGAGAGGCCTCCCCTTTTCTGAAGAGAAAGGAAGGATGAATGGATGGGCGGGGAGCAAAAAGGCCTTGGAGGAGAAGAGAGAGAGGAAACTACAGTCAGGATGTAAACTAAATACCTATTTTTATTATAAAAACTTAAATTATAAAACATAATTTAAAATTTTTCTCTTAAAAATAATTATTTAAAAAAAACTATTTTCAATAAAGGAAAATAGAAAAAAATGTTTCTCAGAGACTGACTATGTCATACTTTTTTGTCAATGAGCTTCCAGCTTGGGCATGGCACTTCATGCTCAGAACAAGCTACAAACCTGCCCTGAAGGTCAACATCTTTCTGCGCTGTTCTGTTTTGCCTAAGGAGTAAAATGTAGACTGTTTAGTCTGGAATCCGAGTCCCTATCTTTCATGAAATCATAGTCACAGCAATAATCACTGCATCTGCCCATGGGATAAGCCTGGATTACAAATGTAAATATAAGTGTGATGCAGATAATATGGTTCTAATAAGGTAGAGAATATGTCAACAAACAAATAAGCATACCAAAAGCTGAGTTCAAAAGAAGAAAAATATACACAGTACATTGGGTGTGTGTCAGACGCTGCACCGTTAAAGTCTTACCAACATGGCTGCCTAAGCAAGACCTGAATGAGGCCAACAATAAACACGTTCACATGCACAGCGGCAAGTCCACCAGGTGCAAACCCTCCACAGAGAACTACATGCACTTACAATCTTTCTGTCTACTTTTCTAGATAGCTTCCTGAGCCTTGACGGAATGGGCTGGATGAAAACATCTCATTTAGGATTGAGTGTTCCACAGTGTCACACTCTCTGTACACTGTCCTGTTGTGGATCTCTGTGTTACCATCTATTACAAAAGAAGCTTCTCTGATGTGGGTTGATCAAGGGACAGCCAGGTTGCAGGGCAGGCCCCACGGCCAGTAGTAGTTGGCCAAAAGAAAACAAACTCAAGGCTACTTTTATGAACTTTTTGTTTTATTTTGCTTCATTTTGGTACTTTTTGCTTTTGTGGACTTTTCCTGAAATCACAAATAACATTATACAGACTGTTCAGGTTGCATTTTTGTATTTAAAAATATGTATGCAACAACAATTAATGGAAAAAAGAGCCATTGGTTTGGAAGAGCAAGGGGAGGTATATGGGAGGGTTTGAAGGGAAGAACAGAAACAGGGAACGATGTCATCATATTATTATCTCAAAAAGAAATGCATTTTAAAAATCATACTCTACTTAAGGTTTAAGCAAACAATAATAGTATTAAAAAATAAAATATTAGGGTCTATGTATAACTTTATTTCATAAAGATTGTGGATAATTTTAGAGCATTAGCTCTATTAAATATGAATAAAATGAATATATCTTTTGTTTTACAAATTGATAGAAAGATAACTAAAGGGCCAAGGATATTTATGGGGAAGGTGATAAAATTGGGTGGGAAGATCCAGCTAGTAGTTAAAAAAATCATCTAGAATTAAGTGTAGAAGTTTGAATTTATAATAAATATTTGAGAATCTAAAGTATACATTCAATGTTAGTTTCAGAAGTATCTATTATTGCTTAGATAAGAACGTGAGTTAAGGGGAAAAATTATCCTAACAGAGAAACCAGAAGCTCCTCACATTTACAGCAGCCCATGAGAAGCCAGAAGATTGAGAGAAACCTGTAACCAGGACAAAATACCAGGAGGTACAAATATTTGAGGAAGAAAAACCAACAGACAGCATCAACTATGAAAGAAAAATTCTGTAATAGTCATCAAATTGTGTGTATCAGGATTCAGAGGTCAGAGGTCACAGATGACACATTCACAAGCAGTTCTCTTGTATTGCTGAGAACTATAAAGACTCATGGTAACAGAAAAAAATAAGCAGAGGAAGAAGTGGCAAAAACGGGTGGACAGTGACATCTGGAATATTAACTGTCACCAAATATTTGAAAGGAATCAGTTTGAGGTTGGGCAGATTTCATGTTGCCTTGTGGTTTGAGAGGCAGGAGTATATTGTGGAAGAGAAGCAAGGTATGGGGATGAAATGGCTGTTCCCACAGCAATGTAAGTGTGAGTTTGCTCATGTACTGTTAGATCCAAATGGAGATAGAGACCCTGATTCTGAACCAAGCCTAGTTAATACCTATAAATTCCATCTTCCAGAGACCTTCTTTCAGTTAGACTCATTTCCTAAAGGTTCGAAACCTCCCTAAACAATGCTACCAATGGAGATCAAGTATTCAAACCATTGTAAGTGAGAAAGAAGATAAAGGCTGAGGAGGGGTTTTGAGAGCTGGGGGGAAAACTAAGAAAGACAGAGAGACATAGGGCAAGAAGCTTCAAGAAAATAAGATTAAAATAAAAGTTTGGGAAAGTGAAAATGGCTGCTGATCAAAGACAAGAGAAAATAATTAATCCAGATCACAGGGACGAGGTTAGCCATGAGTAGATGACAGGACATGAAGCTGTAGGATACCTGATCCTCCCAAAGATGTCCGTGCTCCATGCCTGGGGTCTGTGAACGAATGTGCCATGTCACACAGTAAAGGAACTCTCCTAGTGAATGAAGGTTTCTAAGTTTCAGCCAGGGAGATTTTTCTGGTTTCCATGTGAGTTCAGTGTCATTACTTGGGACCTTAAAAATCAGAGGACTTTCTTTGGCTGAAGTTGGAAAGTATGACACAAGGGGGAACGTGCAGCTTAACTGATGTTCCATGCTTCCTGATAGGGCCACAGGGGAAGCATTAGAAGCACACGCAGGTTCTGGGAGCAAAGAGCAAACTCTGAGTGAAAGCTGAAAAGAAACAGGGACCCTGGTCCTAAAGTTGTGAAGAACATAACTTGGCTGACAACCCGAGTGAATGTCCCCATGCCCAGGTAATTTGATTTATCTCCAGGGCCTAATGAAAGAACACAGTCTGGCTGGCACTTTAATTAGGTGACAGCTTCAGATGAGCCATATTGTACCCTGACTTCCTCCATATAGGACTAGCTGTAGAGTTATGACAGCTTGTTACATCACCAGTAGCACCAGATGATAGTGGATAAGTAAAAAGGAAGCAGCCATAGTGTGGGAGAACCAGCCCATTACACTAATTCTCCAATTACTTAACTTCACAGACTTTGACCTGCCCTGCTCCTCTGGGCTCTTACTGTGAATTTACTCTTCAAAGGTGAAGGTAATATTTGCCAGGGTGGAAAAGATCACTCAGCAAGGTCTTCCTTTATGGTCCATTGTTGAGGTTTGGTCTTTTGCTATGTATTATAATGGTAAATACTGGCCCCCAAGGCCTAGTTGCTTCCAGGGAGGACTTAAATGTGACTTTGCACCTTAATTTAAAACTATTGGTTAAATAAAGATGCCAACAGCCTCTAGCTGGGAAGAAGATGGATAGGTGGGGTTTTTGGGTTACTGGCTTGGGTTGGGGTGAGGGGATGGAGGAGAGGGAGAGAGAGAAGGTAGAGAGAGGAGGAAGCCACCGTAGGGTAGGGGAATCAATAAAACATAGCTACGAGGGCTAACCAATTGGACTGCCCAGATGAAACATAACAAATTATAACTCAGGGTTATTGATAGGGAAATAGATTAAAATAGCTTAGAGGGTAGATATCTGCCCAGCTGTAGTGCTCATAGAGGCTTACTGTAAATATAAAGGTTGTATGTCTTTTATCTGGAAACTGAATGATCTAACATGGGGTAGGAACCCTGATTTGAGATTAAATAATTATGAGTCTATCACGGGGAACTGTTGAAAACAGGTTTTGTTTGACGGGAGATATCTGAACAAGATGATTCCAAAGGTTCCCAACCACTCCTAGGATGTAGACTCCTATCATCCACAGCTTAGCCTTGCCGGTGTCCACCTGCAGACCGAAGATTGGGAAGCACAACGAAGAATAAGATTTTACCGGAGAACAAGTAACTGACCTCCTTACATTTTGCATTTGAGCAAATCTGACTCCTTAAACATTTCCCTTTTGTTAATCCGGTTTGACAAGCAGCCATGAACATCCAAGTCACCGCCTTGTGAGTAATATTCTCACAGATCTTCTTTGTCATTGCATGTCACACAAGAACTGCATAAAACTAACATATGACCCAGGTGTCAAAATACCGTTTCAGGAAATAACTTGGAAATGAATTTTGATCACCGGGACCTGGTCCATCCATTTATCCCAGGGAGTGCTTCCTGTGGTTCACTTGGCTCTGAAAATCACATCCTCAAGCAAATCTGGAGGAAGCAATTAATTGTGTAAAGTAACAAGGGGATTTTGGCATGAACGGCTGGATCACGTTTATTCAAAGTTTCTTGGGATTTTTATAAGAGTTTTCTTTTCCCATAGTGATGAAGTCTAAACCAGGCTTAAAAATGACCACTGGTCAAACTGTTCACACTCTAGAAAATTGTGTGTGTGTGTGTGTGTGTGTGTGTGTGTGTGTGTGTGTGTGTGTGCTCGAGCGCGCACACACACACTCCAGCTTGGGAGTCATAGCAGGGAACAAGGGTCAGGGAGTGGGCAGATGAGATCTCCAATGCTATAAGATTCCAAGATAAGAGGATTCTCTTTCATTGTTACATCAATTCTGTCTTTCTTTTCCCTTCTTACTCACTGTGGTTAGGATCTTCCTCTGTAACTTGTTTTAATGGCTGAAATCGGGTTGTTTTCTAAGAATAGGTGGTGATATAGAAGATAGTAGGCAGATGATAGTTTTGCCTTGTTGGTACAGTGAACATAAAAAATGGATGAAGCATACAAAGTAGGAGTCATGAGAGTGAAATCAATACGAGACAAAGAATTAAGCTGGTGAGGCGTCCTTTCTGATACCAGTGCTAGTGAATTCTGTGGAAACAACTGCCAGTGCCACCATTAGCACCAGTTCCTTCCACCAGTATAAAGAAAAGGAAAACTCATCTACACAAATGCAACTTTCAGGTTTTCTACTTGCCTTTCTTATTTTCTGTTTCACTTTATTCTTCCTTGAATAAGGCAAGTAAGGACAGCTCGATGCCACTGTTGCTTCACCTTGCTGACGCTGGAGGTGGCTGGACCTCAGAAAGGTGTTTATGTCACTTCAGTGCTCCATGGAAGATGGGTGTCAGCCTGCACTTTTTAATCGGAGGTTGAGCTGTTGTAACATGCTGTTCCGGTGATATCAAACTCATTTGTGAAGACATATTTAGAGGGTACAAAGCAGAATGTAGAAGCCTGAAGAAAGAAAAGGCACAGAAGTAGAATTCGGGGTCTCAGAGTCCATTTTGTCTGGTCCCTTTGGGATCTGAGGCTAATCTCTAATCAGGCTGTAATAGAGCTTCGCCTATTGGGTTATTCCGCCAGGAAATTCTTGTGTGTCTTGCGTACAGGGAAGACCACAGGCCAAACTTTGCTACTGATTTTTCCTGGCTCAGCATTTCTCCTGTGTGCTGCCAGCAAAAACAGGAGCAGACAGAGGTGATGTTTTCATTGAAAATCAATTCACCCAACACACATAAGATCTCTTCTACATGGCACCCAAATGGGCCAATTTCCTGTGATTTCCCAGAGATCCATCTTCTATTTGCCTTCACGATCAACTGAGCTTATCGCATAGAGAAAATGGGGTCGAAGGTGGCCAAGTTACACTTGGATGGCAACTATAAAACGTCCTGTTGTCCTGACAGCCTGCAGAATAGATAAGGAAAGTGCTGTCTATGCTGCACATGTCAACAGGACCATCTACATCAATGTCTTTAGAATCTGGTGTCAGCAGGAGGGCATACCAGATCATGCTAGCCACTGCTCTCTTGGAAGGGTCCAAGTCTTTGGGATATCAAGTTAAACAGACAGACCAAACCCAGAATGATTTCAGCCCTTATCTGGAAAGAAATCTTAAAATTTTAGAAGGTATTAACTGGTTTCTTAAGTAACAGTTTGACAATGGACATACACTATTGTTGGATTATAATCACATCAGATAGTCTGAGTACTAGTTCTAGGTTTTCAAAAATCATGTACCACAACATCTCATTGGCTCTCACAATAACCCAAGGGAAAATCCTAAGATACTTTAACCTCTCTTAGAGAGTAAGCAAAACAAGTTGTCTAGGTGATAGGGCCAAGGCCTCACGGAAATGGGCTGTGGAATCACGCATTGAACTACAAGCCCTCCTAAGGTGGTCCAATGACTTCAAATCAACACATTTCCTGATTTATGTAATTAATGGAGTTCAGTGATTTCTTTCATGACATCATATTTCTCGCTTTCGGGAACTCAATACCAGTGTAGGTAACATTGCCTGTGTCTCAAAACATACTGTGCCAGAAATAGGACCTCGGTTAGGTGCATCTTTTGAACCCTACAGATTTGGAGGCAACCTCTTTCCCTCTGTCCCTGTGTCCATGCCCATGTACCTCAAGTCTGTTCTCAGGGTTGAGTATTTCCTATTATCGTTTCACTCTTCAGCAGACTCCAGAATTCCTGAACCTCGAACTTGGAGTCTTTAGAGCATCCGTTCTTTCCCTTCAACCTTGAACCTAGGAGCCAGTCCCCCCCCATCTCTACCTTTTAATTATGTTGTCAATTTTACTAGTTTCCACTTTTTAACTTTGTTCAAGTTCCTTCTTGGGATTGACGGCTTTGGCCACGCCCTCGACCCACCACGCAGTCTCTTCACTCTTTCCTACCTAGATTTTAATACATGTCTTGTTAGCTAGCTACAGGCGCAGACGGAATCTTTCAACAAATCCATGTGAGACACCTACCAGACTCTGCTGCGCAAGTCAGTGCTGGTCTCAGCAGTGCTGAGAGGGAGGGACTGGTGTCTTTATTCTTGGTCTGGTGAAGAGAGGAGTCACTGAGCCATTTAATCTAAACATCTTGTCTTTATTTCAGCAGTTCTGAGGCAGAATAAATGAACCTGGATCGCATTCTCCATTAGGAAGGATGTTGGTATGACTGCTTAATAGATTTGGGAGGAGGGCTTTATTGCGATTCTTCACTTCCTTTGTCTATTGTTGCAGCTTTTCATTAACCTCTGAGGTTGTCTTCATTTTGTGGTTTGCATTTTAAGCATTTTCTGGTTTCCAAACCGCCTAGCAAATAATTTATTTTGATCCAATTGCTTCCCTCAATGACTATTCCATTTAACTCTTTTGTAAAATGGCAAAGTGCACAGTGCCTGACTATCTCGGGCCACCACCTACCCATCTGTAGTTCTTATGGTTCTGGGTTTCATTTAGGAGCTTCATGCAGTTGGGGAGGCACTGGGCTAATGCTAGATGTTCTGGAATCTCTCAGTTCTCACGGAAAGGAACAAAGGAGGAAAGGGCAGGAAGAGAGGGGGAGGAAGAAGGGAAGCAAGGAGAGTAGAGGAATGGGAGGAAGAGGAGGAGGAAGTGAGGGGGAGATGGCTATGTCGGATATCTGCCCAGTCGTCCTATAAGCACGATGGCTCTCCCTTACTCATGAGTACCCTTCCCCAGGAATCCTACCTGGTGTGCAAAATGTCTGCCTTGATTATCTCATCTCATAGGATCTTTGCTGTCTTCAGCCGCACCAATCCTAGGACTTCCTAAATGTTTCTTAAAGACTGTCTTGGACAAAAGTAAGAAGTGAATAGTTGCTTGTTGTAGTAGTAGCAAACTAGTTAATGTTTATACAATACTGCCTATCTGGCAGGAATTTGAAGTTTATGAGGGGAGGGGCATTTTCGCATTTATTTTTATTACAAGGGTATAAGGTAAATCTGCTGTGCAGTCTTATAACAAACGGAACTATGGGTTTGAGAAGAAAGCTAACATGACTTCTTGGGGGTGGTACGACCAAGAAATGGGTGAAAATATTGAATCCAAAATCTTTTTTTCCCCCTCTTCAACCTTAAAACACCTTTGTTCACCAATAGAAGTCAATTTGTTGTTTTGTGGTCTTTTATTATATATTTTTTCTTAACTATTCTGGAATTATTTATTTCTGTGCTTCTTGGATGTTTTTATTCTTTTCTTTAAACCAAAGTTTCCCTTTAGTAGTCCATGTAGACTGAGCAGGAAGTTGGAGGCTAGAACAGGAGCAGACTCTGTGGTGAAGTGCTGATTTCTTACTGGCTTGCTCTCATAGCTTGCCTGGCCTGCTTTCTAATAGCCCTCCAGAAATACCAGCCCAGGAGTGACACTGCCCACAGTGAGCTGGATGATACCCCGTAAAACATCGATCAAGAAAAATACACCATAGGACTTGCCTATAGATCAATCTGGTGTGGGCATTTTCTCAATTGAGATTCCTTCCTTCATAATGACTCTGGCTTGTGTCAAGTTGACATAAAAACTAGCTAGAAAAACTGTGAATGGGGCATCTGAAGTGGTCCCAGCTCAGCTAGGGCCAGGTGCATCTGATGAGCAAAAGAGCCAACCTTCTATAGAGAACGAAGAGTCTTGCTGTCATTTCTTTAGATGGTCCCTGTGGCGGGGCTAAATCATCAGTGGGAGTGGGCAGTGCTACCTGGAGTAAGTGTATTGGACCAGTGATCTTCAAGTAGGAAGGTGGAGTCCCGGCAGGGGTGTTGGACCGTACTTAGGTGAGGTGCACAGGACACATAATCCTTAGGTAGTAGAGGTAGAGCCATGGTGGGAGGTGGGGATCCTTATCTGAGGATTGCACACAAGATATGCAGTCCTCAGGAAGCAGGGGAAAGGATAGCTACCTTAGAGGACGCTCAGGTAGTGTGGTCTTCAAGTAGCATGCAGTGGTCATAGTGGAGTGGGGGTTGCTACTTCCATATCTAAATTTTAATAAAATACACAGGATGTATCTATACATATTTATTAATTCATGTGAAAATTTCAAACTAGATTGTCACATAACTTTCACCAAAGAAGTTCTTCTTGGTATCATATTCTCAAAGCTAATTTTTTTCCTTTGATTTCTGGATAGTTAATAAGTCACACTGTTCTACAATCACTGTGATTGCCAAAAGTATAAATTGGTGGTCTCATGGTTTTGGTGGGCAGTAAAATGGCTTAGTTGCTACCTTAGGTTTTCTATCACTGTGATAAAATACTCTACCCCAAAGCAACTTGGGAAGGAAAGAGTTTATTTCAGCTTATAGCTTATAATCCACCATCCAGGGAAGTCAGGGCAAGAACTTAAGGCAGGAACGTGGGGGCAGCAATGAATGCAGAGGCTGGATGGAGGGGTACCGCTTACTGTCTTGCTTTCCCTGGCTTGTTCAGCCTGCTTTCTTATAGCACTCTGGACCACCAGGCCAGGGGTGGCCCTGCCTGTAATGAAGTGGGCCCGCTCACATTAATCCCTAAGAAAATGCAGCACGGGGCTGCTCACAAACCAGTCTGTTGTGGGCATTTTCTAAATTGAGAGTCCTGTTTCTAAAAGGACTTCAGGTTGAGTCAACAACAACAACAACAAAAAACTAGCCAGCATAGTTCATAAAATACAATTGTTTTGTACACACATGATGACAAGAATGGACATTTATGTTTGATTAGTATACCTCGCAAAATGTTAGCAGAATTATAGACTATCTTTTGAGTGAGTATTCATGTTTGGACATTCATGTTTGATGAGTATACCTTGCTAGTTACAGGAATTATAAACTATCTTTAGAGTGAGTATTAATATGCTTTAGATCAAGGAAGCTTGTAACATGCTGCTTGAAGTTATCCTTTCTTGTAAACAGGAAATCTAATGTTTACTTTGATGCTCCTTGCAGGAACTTCCAAAGGGTTAAAAGTTTATCATCCTTCATAGATTCTACTTAAGGGTGGTATTTGTTTTGATTTGTTGTTGTTGTTTTCATTATTGTTTTGATTTCTTTCTTTATTTTTTTCCCCATTGTTGTGACCAAAATTTCTGTCTGAAACAACTTGGTGGGGGTAAGGGGCAGAGAAAGATCGATTTTGAGTTAGTTTCAATCCATCACTGGGTAAGGGAATGTATTACAGAGACACCTGGTATGAATGGCAAGAGTGTGTGGTAGAGGGTGTTCACATGAAAGCAGATAAGACACAGAATCCATGACCAAATCTAAGGGTCTACCCTTAGTGTTGGACTAGCAGCAGTTTCTACTCCCCATAGGTCGGTAGAGTCAGGATAGCAGACAGGAATCAGCAGGAGTGGCACTACCTAGCAGAGACATCCAGGCCTCAGTATGAGTCAGCAGGAGGACCAGGACCAACAGGAATGCCAGGAAAAGTTCTCAGCTGTGCCTCTCTCAATGAAGTGAAGATTGGCAAAGACGCAAGACCAACAAGCATTTAGCTATGCAAGCAAGCCAAGCAAGTTCCCGTCACTCCATTGAGTCCGTTTTATACTCCCTTCAAACATCAAATGTCCTCCATGAGTCTTGTCTTGGCTCAGCGGACAGCACTCTGCCAATCAGCCTGAGTCTGTGGAAGCAGCAAGAAACCGCAGCACACCACGCTATAGAGTTCCAACAATGGAGCTCAACCACATAATGTAAAGCAGACCAATACATGTGTGGAGTTAGTGAAGAATCCTCATCACATGTCCTTTTACACGGTTGCTTTTAGCAGAACATCTTTTCAACTGTGTCTGCTTCAGCAAAACATTCCTTCATGAGTCTGCTTTGCAAAGCATCCTTTCACCTGTGTCCTCTTCTGGAAAACACTCCTTCCCATGTTTGTCCCAGCAAAACACCATCCAACACAACTGACTTTCCAAAGAACCCTTAAGTTTCCACTTCAATATGTTTTTCAACAGCAGGAGGCCAGGTGAAACATTACATATTTGATTCAAAACAACCCAATTGTGTAAAAGTCTAGTCCCAAAAGAGTTACTACCAGACAATCACCGTGATAGGGCCAGCCATGCTTTCACAAGAAAGAAAAGGGATTCTTTGTTGTGTCTTAGTTATGTCTCTATTTCCATGACAAAATGCCATGACCAAGGCAATCTGTAGAACAAAGCATTTAATGGGGCTTAGAGTCTCAGAAGGTGAGTCCATGACCACTGTGGCAAGGATCATGGCAGGAAGTAGGCAGGCATGGTGCTGGAGCAGTAACAGAGAGCTTACTTCTGATCCACAAGCACAAGGCACAGATAGAGAACTAACAGGAAATGGTGTAGACCTTTGAAACTTCAAAGCCCACCTCCTCCAACAAGGACACACCTCCTAATCTTCTCAAACTCTTTTACCAACTGGGAACCAAGCACTCAAATATATGAACCTAAGGGGACTGTTCTCACTCAAACCCCACTGGGGACTTGGAAGTTCTAAACACTGCCTATTTTTTAATGTCAAGATTATTCTCTGTTCACAAAATCAGATATGGGTGATTGTGTCCTTCTCTCCAATTGACCATATAACTGAGAAGCTGGTGTTCTCAGAGAGAAATGATGGAAATAAGGGAAAGTGGCTGTCATGGCTCAGCATCCACCTTTCCTAGCAAGGTTCTGCTGTGAGAGCCAGCAGCATGCTCATTCACTATAGTATGTTTGGTACCTAAAGCTCTGCTTGACATCCAGTGACATTCCACAGACATGGCTGCATGAGTCCGTAGATGAATAATTAGGCTAATGTCTGAGAAGATGCTCATCTCTCTCTATTTGGATATTTCCAAAGAGAGTGTGTTCACAGCATCTTTAAGGGCAAATTCTCCCTGTCATAGAGTAAAATACTTTTTCTTGTAATTCTGATCCATGATTTTGGGTTTCTGATAGAGATTGGATGTTCCCATATCTTCTTGACAAATCCTCACATCCTGGAAGCTGCATTTCTCATTGATATTTCTGTACAGCTGACTCCAGCTGGTTTATCCATCATTCCTCTGAAGAATACTGTGGCACCCAGATTCGTTGACACATTCTTCTTTATTAGTTAGAGTGTGCTGGTGATACATACTATCAGTACTAGTTTCCATGGGGCTAGTGGAAGTAAGTGTATTGGTATCTGCTTAGATACCATCACTGTATACACCAGCAATGCTTTCTACTTGGATAGTGGTTAAAGTGAGTTCACAGACACAATCTCATTTTGTAATACTGGGCACTAAGTACCATGGTCTGACTTTATGAGAGGCAGCTGAACATAATACTTGTCTGTTACACATGTCCAGTGCTTTGTCTTCCCTTCAGAACTCAATGTCTTCATACAATATCAAAGCACACAAGCTCTGCCAAGTAAAATTGACAAGAAGTAGCATCCAGCTACAGCCAGCCCAGCTAGTGAGTGTGTACAGCAGCACTGGGGCTTGGGGAAATGTCTTTGCTTATCTCCCCTCCCATCCTCTATATCCAAGTTGGGCACCAGATGGCTTGTCCAGGATGGGAACTAGAGGACTGTTACAGATTCCTCAGGTCTGCCTTAGCCCTCTTCTGAACACTTCATTGGCCCAGTTCCCCTCTGTAAGCAGCCATTCTGTGTTCTCCCCTGAGTCTCTGCCAGGAAAATTCATAGTACACACTTGGATTCACTGAAGCACATCGCTGAAGAGTTTTATATGTCTTCTGTTTTCCTGAACATTCCAGAAAGCCAGCACTAATGGACACGAAGCGCATGAACCCTCCTGGGTTGGCCCAGCTACCTGCATTAGAGACACCAGCCTACAGTGGGATCGACTGTTTAGGAACACAGTGTCCTCATCTAAAGGAGGTTGGGGTTTCAAAGCTACCCTTTTTAGCCTAAGAATAGTGACTGGAAAAGGCCCATGGAATTTATGAGGCTGCAGACCCTAGTCTTCTAGCTGTGTAGCAAGAAGACAGAATGTTCTGTCACCACATCAGGTTCCCATGGACAAAGGCAGCCTGGGAATTGACTTTCAACTCCAGAATTGAAGGCAGATGGGGGTGAGGTGCTTTCCTCACTCTTCTCCTCTCGGGTGCTGTTCCAATCCAGTGAACCAAAAGAGTGAGAAAAAGAAAGAACACCAGACAATTGGACCCTGCCTTAGACACAGCCTTACGAGTCGATTGCTTCTCCTTCTTGTCAGCCTGCTACCCAGTGTTCTAAATGCCCAATCAATTCATCAGAGACAATCAACAAGTTCATAATGGCCATTGCCTAACAGGTGGCTGCTGGCACTGATAAGAAGGATTTGAAACATGCCTCTTCCAAGGAGATGTTCACTGTGGACTTCAGCGGCCATTTAAAAGTGTGGGTAAATATGGCAACTGGTTTGTCAGTGCCACATACAGCGGTAGCCTGTTCCCAGTGCCTGCAGATGGACTCCAGGAGGATGAGGGTGGGGTGGGGGCTCTGCATTTGCCTGGCAGAGCACAAGGTTGGACAGGAGTCACAGGGGACTTTCATTGCACTGGAAGCTAGAATACGCCACAACACAGAGGGGTTGGTGAGTGTAATCAGAATAAACATAGCTTATGGTAGGAAATAGCATTCCAATGATTGAAGATATGGGAGGAATAGCTAAGAAAGGTCTGGGTCCAATATTGATCTTAAAAAAAAAAAAAATTGTTACCATTTTTTTTCAGGAGCCAAGTAAAATGCTTCCAGGCAAGTGTCACCATGAACTAGACCATGGTACTACAGTCCATGTTTCGACTTTCTAGGGAGTCAACACTTAACAAGTGCACTATGCAGTCTGAACACTGTCAAAGCCCGGAGACTAAATCAGTGAGACTTTTTAGCCGGTCTGATTTCCCTTGCAGTTATTCGACCACGCGGTATCACAAATACAGCCCCAGCTAACACGCAAACGAATGAGCTGGACGGGTTCAGATACAATTTCACTGATAGAGTCTCAAATTTGAGTTTTGTATAACATTCATGTGACATGAAAGATTCAAGCTTTGATTTTTTTTTTCCCCTAACTGTTTGAAAAGTAAAAGCCATACATACCTTGGGGACAGTCAGACCAAAATAAAAAGCAGACACTATTTGGCTCACGAGCCATAGTTAGTGGACACCTGATCTAGGGGAAGAAGAATTCTACTTACGGTGAAAAAAGGAGGGAGAGAGTTAACATTCCAATCTGAAATCCAAGCCCTAGACGTCTGTTTCGAGTGCTTGTTCTTCTACTCTGGGCAAAGCAGCTTTTGGAGTGGGCCTGCCTGGTGGAGGTTATGTACAAGGGTGGCGCTCCGAAAGCTTGTAGCCCATCACCTGGACCAACTTTCCTGAGAATCGAGGAGCTTCCTTTACTAGAAGCCCCGTCACTTCTTCCCCCACTTTGATGGATTGAAACTCCCCAGAACAGTGAGATAGAAGAAATCTTTTCTAAGAGGTTCTATGTTTGTCACTGTGATGCAAGAGTAACTAACTCAGCAGGGAGGAAAGCCACACACCTGAACTCCCCCTGCTTAGGCTCATTTGTCCTTTGTTTTACAGATGCTATTTTAAAATGTAACATCTCCTAAACAGATTAGAAGGAGGACATCTTTTAATCTTAAGCCATGCTGTGGGTCTTCTACAGTCCCTCTGTTTTGTGACTTGTTTTTAAACCTCTCCAGCGTTAAGTATCACTGCATATATTTTCCTTGAGGGAATGGCACTGGGTCTATGGCTAGTGCATTTGTCTTGCCTCACAAAGCCATGTTTTTGAGCAGGCCTGCTGGAATCTACTGCTTCACTGAATCAACAGCTATGAAACAGTACATGTGCAAATACTCTATTTTCTAAGTAGCAAAGGTAACAGACAACCCATAAACCATAAGCCAATCTCTCTGAGATTTTCAATACTACTTTGTTGTTTTTAAAATATGTCATAAATGCTCATTTTTCTTAACATTATGATTCCTCCCTATTCATTTTCTTCTATTCCCCATTGATATTCTGTGATACTTTGCCCCATCAGCCATTCTGACTGCCTCTCTATCCATAATCCTTCTATGTGTACAATAATTGTAACATGCTCACTTACCATTTATGACTTGTACCAGAGGGTGCTTCTTTGCAAAAGTCTTCAAATTTGGTGAGACAGAAGATTCAGAGCAAGACTAAATTTACTTACATGTAGGCAGCAAGAACAAGCAGAAGCCTAGAATTCAGGGTAAGCGAGTTTCTCAAGGTTCAGAAGAAGTGCCCACAGGGGACTGTGTCTTGTCTACACATGTCTTACACTTGATGTCAGCTAAGAGACACCATCAGCACTCTGTCCTGGGAGTGCACTCTGCCATAGCATGGAATAGCTTGCATTGAATCCTGCTCTAAAGAGAGCTTAGGACACAGCTTAGGTGGGTCTAGACATTCCATCCATGTCTCAGGATGCTATATTCTCAGTATATTCTACAACCATTCTGAGAACAGAGAACAGGAGAAGGCCAGGCTAGGTCAGCTAATGCCACCGAAGATGTCTTCCGGCTTTGCTAAGCAATGTACATTGAGATACATTCTTTCTCTCTTTAAACATCTCAGATACTGGTGGCATGCCACAACTTCATTCATTTTTGTGTGTCTTATTACAGGTTAAAGTTGGAAACAACTGTGGCTTGTGAACAGGGATGGGTTATAGGCTCCTTAAAAGCCCATATGTCATGTAGCACAAACTCATGAGAAAATACCGTGTAGTTAAACTCAGTGTCATTTAAAATGGCATTAAGGATACTAGAGAGAGTGGAAGAAAATTTCAAGCAGAACTGGGTGAGAAAACAGGCAAGAGATCTTAGCAATATTTTTGACATTACAGGGAAATAGTAGAAGATGGGATGTCCAACATTTTGAAAAGTCGTCCTTAATCTTGTATGTTTCTAAAAGTTACAAACTATTAAAAAAAAAAAAACACAGTGAAAGATCAACTTCTAAATCTTTTAACAGTTGCTAAAAGAAAAGGAAAAAAGAAAAAATGTAAAATAGATGTACAAAACAAACCAGACCTATGAGATTGTGGACATTCACACAAAGTAAATTATAAATCAATAAGCAATGTAAAAAGTTCAAATATCCCCCAGATTCTAACCTATTATTTCAAAAGGCAAAAGATATTTTAAGAAAATAGTAAAGCTGTGAGATAGTAATACAAATCGGGAGCAGGAAAACAGATGGACTGACAGAGTCAGAGAAATTTAAAATGAACAAAACTCATGATGTCAGAAATGAAGATGAACCAAAGGAATCTTGGGAATGCTAGCAAATGCTTGCCATTCCAGCCCTTGGAAGACTGACAAAGGAAGACGCCAGGTTCAAATCCAACTCTAAACAACATTGTGACTTTGAGACCAGGCAGTCATGTCTCAAGAGAAAGAAAAAAAATGAATAAAAGAAAGAAAAGAAAAGTAAAAGGAAAGACAACAGTTTAATACCCCCAAACAAATGAATCAAAGAAACAACAGGATCAATAACAAAGCACACAGAGAATCCAAGGATGAATAAATACAGTACTGAATGCCTCCAGGAAACAGAAAAGGGGGGATTATTTTATAATTTAAAAGAAATGAGGTAATAAAGAGGATTTCCAAATGTATTTACTGAAATTGAAGCTGCAGGAGGAAGATCCCTGAAGCCGGTAGGTGCTCCCAAAGCAGACACACAATGAGAGAGAAGAAGATGGAAGAGGAAAATACCTCATAGAGGGAAGAGGCTTCTTTACAACTGTTTAAGTAACATGTTGAGGAGACCTTTTAACAAGTCAAGTGCCTTCTATTAAAAGTAATGCATTTTAAAAAGAAAAAGGGAAAAGTCTCTTTGTGCATCTAAAAAAGAAAATGACACAAGCAAAAAAATTATAATTAAAATTTCAAAAACATATTTTCTGCCAGATGAGAATAGAGAGGAACTGTCTTAAAATAAACAGGGAATGTACTTGAGAGCCAAGGACATTATATGCATTCGGCGACTTCAAGTATGCTGGGTGCAAATTCCCATTAGCATGAAGGAACTCAGAAGCTTTGTTCTCATGAACCGTTTCTTGAATCTCCTTGAGGATGAACTTCAGCCATCGAATTGAGCAAGACATAGAAATAGGAGATGAGCACTATCTAGCCAGTTACGTTTCCACTGGATATTATATGTGTTTAAGGGGAGACAAGTTTGTATGTGTTCCATATTCCCAAAATGAAAGTACAGCGTAATTATATATATGGACGCAGGAAGACTGCAAATGCTACCTTTTCGATAATCATGTTGATGATATTCTATTTCTATCATTAAGGTCTTGTGTTTTAGTCAGGGTTCTCTAACGGAACAGAACTGATAAAGAAGATTTATGAGACTGCCTTACAGGATATGCCCTGGGTAGTCTCACAGTGGCTGCTGTGCAAAGCATGAGAGATCAGTAGCTGTACAGTCCACAGGGTAAAACATGACTGCAGTCTCAGCCTAGTGCTGGGGTCCTGGAGGATTCCCGGAGAACTGCTGATTTCCAGTCTATGTTGGGAATCCTGAAGAAACTAGATTCAATACCAGCACAGATATAGGAGAATACCATTGAGAATGAGAGTGAGCCGGGCAGTGGTGGCACATGCCTTTAATCCCAGCACTTGGGAGGCAGAGGCAGGAGGATTTCTGAGTTCGAGGCCAGCCTGGTCTACAGAGTGAGTTCTAGGCAGCCAGGGCTACACAGAGAAACCCTGTCTCAAAAAAAAAAAAAAAAAAAAAAAGAGAGAGAATGAGAGTGAGCAGACAATTTTTCATGTACTTTTTTTTTGTGTGGGCTGCCATCGGAAGGTGTGGCCCAGATTTGGGGTATGTATTCTTTCTTCAAATGATCAGATTAAGAATATAGCTCACAGCAATGCCCAGCAACAAGGGTTTTAGCTGATTCCACATGTGGTCAAGCTGACAACCACATCACAATCCCACGCCTTCTCAACATGACCCATGTGTCCTGTGTCATGCATAATATCCAAATGAAAACAATAACCAAGCCATAAGTCTGCCTAACAAGATATAAATATTCCACCTAGAACCTCAAATGCACTATATATTTTAGAATCTGAGACAAAGCCTGAGGAAAGCTTAGTCATTTAAATATGGTAATAAAGATTTACAACACTTAACTATCACTGTTATCTCAATTGACGTTACATAATAAAAATAAAGGCAGGAAAATGCAAATACCAGCTCAATATACATGTACATGTTTTTGGTAAAGTAGGACAGAAACACTTAGGTCACTTGTAGCTCTTATTTCTGCAAGTGATTACATGGCTTTAGCTAGTATTTATAACTCCCTTCCTCTACTACCCAGCCTGTATTTTAAGTACCTTAGCAGGTAGAAGTGGAAACGTAACTTTCTTTGGAAAGTCAGTTATGTCAAGGAACAGACACAGGTGAGAGGATGCTCTGCTAAAGCAAGCACGTGGAAAGGCGCATGATGAAGGACTTTTTGCTAATGAGACCCAATGTACTGGTTCCCATTACATTGTGTTGTTGAGCTGCATTTTTCCAGACTTCACAGAGAGAAATTCATCAAAAAACTTCTCCAGAGGTTTCTACAGCTTCTTGCCACTTCTGTGGACTTGAGCCAATTGGCAGAGTGATGTCAGCTGATACAGACTCATGGAGTTTTGCTAAGACAGACTCACATACTGAGGCACAACACATGCTGAGGCGAGACCTCTGGAGAACACGTGATGTTTGGAGGGAGTATAAATAGGACTCAGTGGACCGTGATGGAGGCTTGGCTTACCGGCATAGCTAGCTTTCCATCACGTCATGGTCTTGTAGCTTTGCTGATCTTCACTTCCTTGAGAGAAGCACAGCAAAGAACTTCTCCTGGCTGGTATAGAAGTACAGAGTAGTTATAGGCATGGCAGAAAGAAGAAAGAAGATACTGCTTATAATAATCATGTTGATACTATTGTTTGTATCTCTTAAATCTTGTATATATAATTTTGAATTGATAAACCAGAAAGACAATTGAATTTCTATAAAAAAATCTCTTAGGAGCCAGAAATTCAAGTTTTACAATTTTCCGACTAAAATTAAGAAATAGAAATAATTTTGAGTTAGTAATATTCATATGAAAATATGCATTTACATCTATATATTTAACAAGTTCATATTAATATTTTCATTCAAATTTATTCCCAATTATATGCAAATCTATGACTATCATCTATCATCTGTCATCTATCTATCTACCTATCATCTATCAACTATCTATCATCTGTCTGTCATCTATCTATCTATCTATTTATCTTTCTATCTATCTACCTACCTATCATCTATGTGTGTCTCATCTATCTATTATCTATCTTTTCTAGTTTGCCTTCTGTTGCTATAATAAACTCTGTGAAAAACCAAACACAACTTTGTAGAAGAAAATATTTATTTGACTTAAATGTATACATCATAGCCCATCATGGAGGAAAGTCAGGGCATAAACAATATACATAGAATTAATTTTCTATCAAAACAATTTCAAGAGTACAGTTCAATAGTGTTGAGTATATAAGTCCATGAAGGAATGCTGCTTATTGACTCATCCCCAGATACATGGTCTCAACTAGCTTTCTTATGTAACCCAGGGCCACAGTTACCTGGGCACTTTTACATCAACTAGAAATCAAGAAAATGTCTCAAAAAAATATACCCAAAAACCAATCTGATCTAGGTAGTTCTTTAATTGAGGTTCCTTCTACCAAGTAACTCTTGGTTGTGTCAAGTTGATGGGTTGGCACACTGTCAATCACCTGTCTACCCAAGACAGTCTGAAGAAACTAAGACAGCTAAAATCTAGGCTAATGACTAAAATGAAAGATCAGTAATAATATCAAATACTGGTGTGAATTCAGAGAGACTGGAGCACTTTCACACTGTTTAGGGCAGGTAAAATGGTTTGACTACATTGGGATATAGTATGATAGCTCCCTCTCAAAACTGAAAAAAAAATTACAACCCACCAGTAACAATTCGGGGCAATTTTCTCAAAATTGAAATCTATTTGGGCACTAGCCACATTTCCTTTATTGGAGAATAATTGATCAAACCTTGGCATATCCATGCATATGACTACTCAGCATAGATGAAGTAAAACCTTCGAAAGGCAAATACTCTGTGCTTCTACTTAGATGAAATGCCTGGAGTGGTCAGACTCAGAGACAGAAAGCATAATGATGTTTGCTAGGTATATTGGGGATGGGTTAGTTCTGAAAAATGGAAAAAGGGGCATTTGCTGCATCACACTGTGAATGTACTCAACCCCAATGAACAACTCTTGAAATGGTTCAGATAGAAAATTAGTGCTATGTATATTTTGCTATATACTGGTTGTCTTCTGGGTATTTGACCTTTGTCCTTTGCTTGTTGCTAAGTACTATTCTCTGGAATATATATGCTAAGGCTTAATAGTTAAAATGTGCTGAATGACATTAGAAAAAAAAAAAGAAAAATCATCCTGAAGTTATACAAATGGTATTATACCAAAGTTAATTTCTTAGTGTGCTACGGTTATGTACAATTTTAACATTACAGGAAGGTGGGGGAAGACATTACATAAAAATCTGTACTGGTTTTGTAATTTTTTATAAGTATGAAATGATTTCAAAATCAAAAGAGTCAAAATAGAAAAAATCTTTTAAACATATGAATTCCAAATAATTTTTGTTCCTACTTGAAGAGGCGGAGCATAATTTCACACTTCTTAAACGTGGGCTCTAGTGCAGCTTCCTCACAGAGAGCACACTCTTAGAGACAGGAAACAAGAACTTTATTGTGGAGAACCAAGACGGATGCTAACTCAGGAGGGCAAGCAAGGTCAACACCATGAGGCACCATGTTGACTGTCCCTACTTTTGTAAGAGCAACCAGAATCAAGTTTTCTTCTGCTGTCTTCAACTCTAAAACTTACAATCCATCTACTTGTAGGGGAAAGGAAAGTCCAGGCAAATCCTAGGTAAGGGATGTTCTCCAAAATATCTGGCTAGCTTTCTTCAAAACTACGAAGGCTATCAAAACAAACAAGGAACGGGCAAAATCTGAAAAAAACTTCATAGCCAATAGAAGCTAAATAGTGTGAAAATTAACTCTAGTATGAAAAGGGCATCAACATGAAGTGTGGAATGTAGTAATATTATTTTATTAATTATCATAAAGGTAACAATTAACTTTGACTTACAGTATTTTTTTTTCCTTTTTTTTTTTTTTTTTTTTTTTTTGAGACAGGGTTTCTCTGTATAGGCCTGGCTGTCCTGGAACTCATTCTGTAGACCAGGCTAGCCTCGAACTCAGAAATCCGCCTGCCTTTGCCTCCCGAGTGCTGGGATTAAAGGCGTGCGCCACCACTGCCCGGCTGACTTACAGTATTATTCCATTGTATTTTCACACTGCGCATAATAAGGGAAACTGGGCTCAGTGTTCATAGGAACTTTACAATTTTCACAGAATATTTTTAAATCTTAAGTTGTTCTAAAATGTACTTGTAAAAGAAAAGAATATGTGTTACATGATTCTACTTGTGTAATGTTCCTGAAGTAGCAAAACTGTGGAGATGGAGCACACATAAATGGTTGGTAGGGGTGTGGGCGTGGTTTGGGAGGGGTTGGTTTAGTGATGTCTGTGTGGGGATACTACAGCTGAATGTGTCAACTATGCCAGAAGTTACATAAAGCCATGCATGTGACAGCATCCCATGAATCTTTATATAAATTACTCAGACACATCAACACACACACACACACACACACACACACACACACACACACACACATCAGTCACACTCACAATTAGGAGGGCATGTGACTGAGCTCTGTGGATTTTAGTCTACCTGGTTTATGGTATAGATACTGTGTGGTCATTCTGTGGGGACACTGACACAGGAGAGAAAAATTGAGAGAGGCCTGTAGGGAGCATCTTTGAATATTCCTTTGCAACCTCCTGGGACTTTTAACTATTTTGTAATAAAATTCCCAAACATCTTTAGATCTTCTGAGACATCAGAGGTCAAAGAGCTGAGTGAATTTTCTTAGCAGGGATATGCTACCGACTCTCACTATTGTCTTGTTCTGGGTCAATGTTTCTGTCCCATCTTTCCTGATAAAGTGCTATGTCAGATGCTTAGTTTGAGAATAGATTCAGGGGTATTTAGAATTCACACTATTACTGAGGAAAATCTCAGGGTGTGTGTGTACATATATTTTTTTGAACGTGTATATGTGTTTTTGTGTGTATGTAATTGTGCATATATGTGTTTGTGTATGTGAATGTATGTATGTGTGTGTTTATGTGTATGTGTGTGTATATGTGAGTATATGTATATGTTTGTGGTATATGTGAGTGTATGTATTCGTGTATGTGAATGTGAGTGTGTGTGTGTGTGTGTGTGTGTGTGTGTGTGTGTGTGTGTGTTAAAACTGGACATTTCAGAAGCAAAGCAGCCTGTAAGGTTTGAGCGGGCAGAAAAGGTAGAAGAGCTTGACCATATTTTTCAAGACTCTATATTAGATTTTCTCCCGGGGTGTGTCTGTGTCTCATCTCTCTGACTCTGTCTCATTCATTTCTCTTTGTGTCTGTTACTTATGTGAGAATGATCAACAGGCTGTGCTCTTGAGGAAGACATCCCGCCAAGGCATCCAGCTTGGTGAGGAGAATCTCCGCTGCATCTCATCTTCATTTTCTTTTCAGCTAGGTTCCCTTGTGCAGAGAGCAGCGTCTAACTTCACATGGCAGCCCCTGACTGATAATTACACACCATCATCTAGGGAATGAATGAAGCCAGTTAGCGAGGGAGCGGTACAAGAGGAGATGATTGTGGGTTGTGGTCACAGGACCTCTGAGAGGAGCTGAAGTTTGAATAAAACCATAAAGATAATTAGAATTTGGAGAGGCAGAGAATGGAGAGAGAATAATCATTATCTAGGTAGGGTAGCTTGAATAGATTTCAATTGTGCAGGTTTGGTGGCACTTCTCTGTAATCTTCCTGTTATGGAGGCTGAGACAGGAGGATTTCAACAAAATCAAAACCCAAACAAGAAACCTAAATGAGGGTGGATTTTTCTTAGTCATCTTTATGGGTTTGCTAGCTGGCAATGTGCTATCAAGTGAAGAAAGGGAGACAGGCAAAAAGGAAGGGTGTGTGGGCTTGCATATATAGCTGCATGTGGGCTTCCTATCCATCAGTGTTTTGGAACAGAATTATTCACTATTTGTGAAGCATGAGGTTGAGAGCTAAGGGCAGGGTTTATAGAGAAGCTACAAAGATGGCAAGATGCTCGGCATTAAAGGATGCTGCTGACCTTATAGAGTTCTAGTTCGAACTTTATAGAGCAAGAGTGTGACAGCTTCAGGACATTTCACTCCCAGGAATAGAATTCTTCAGTGACCAAGCAAGAATATATCCTAGGCCTCTGGACTCTTACTCCAATACGTCTACTGAAAAGAAGGTAATTACTTTTTAAAATATCAAGCTTAATAAAAGAATGTGTGTGCTTTCTGTTTGAAGATTTCAACATTTCTCATTTAGTGCATCCCAGCTTCACCATATGTGAATGTGAATAACACTTTGGAACTAGCTTCTCCTCTAATTTCATCTTAGAAATTAAAAGCTTTCATGACAAGAAAGTATATTGCAGCAGTTTTATACGAACTAAAATTCTGACAAAAAAGAACTAAAAATCTGGATATTGACATTTCCCACAAAAATCAATGTTGGCACTAGCAATAGAGATGCACAGCTCTGTGTGGGATCCCTCTCCTACCCCACCCATCACGCCTACTCGTTATCTCATTTGACCTAAAAAGTCTATTCGAGGCCATCCTCAGCTCTGCAAATCACACTGTCCCACCCCCGTCTCAGCTTAGATGGGTTTTTAAGGTGGAAACTGATTTCCAACATCTCTGTCTCTTAAAACCCAAAACCAGATAGATAGTGTGATGGTTTCCACTGTAATCCCAGCACGTCCATGCCTGGAGCGGGATGATTGTTGAGAGTCTGAAGCTAACTCAGGTTGCACAGTAAGACTCCATCTCAAAACAGACAAGTAAAAGACCAAAACATCACCACCACCAACCCCCCCCCCCCCGAACTATGTGCTTTCTGGATTTTAAGTTAAAAATGCCCAGAGTCTAGAAAAAGAGAGAGGACTGAGGCCTTCAGGGAGCCTGACTTCTCCTCAGGGCTGGAAAAATGATTCCTTGGCTCTGGAACTCAGAATCGGCTTGGCCAGCGGAGTGGACTGGTAAGTTATATAAGAAAAAAATGACTTATAGAAAAGTTATGAAACATTTGTTGCTTCCACTTATCTATTTGTAGACAGATTCATACCAACCACAGGTACAGACCTATGCTCCTTTCTTGAGAATGACTGCGAACACACTGTTGGCCGAATGAAAAACCTGGGCTTGAGACAAGAGGAAACTTTACTCCTGTTTGAGAAGCCATTCAGAAGGCGTTATGAATACTCTCAGACATCATTACTGATTTTGGAAGTATCAATCCATGAACTGGAATTATAAAGATTATACTTTCTTTGTTTAATACAAGACAGTCTGCAGAGAAGAGGAAGAACAAACTGACAGGGATTTTCTGAGGCCTGGATCCTCGATGTTCAGTGCTCCATCTACGCATGGATCAGCCTCTGGAAACTTCTGCTCTTCCCACCTGACTGCTAATACTTCCTGAGGCTGCTTTAAATACCGCATGCCATAGTAAATGCCACAGTGGCTCACACAGACTGGAGAGGGTATGGGGACCTGCTCATAACCTTTCTTATGTCTTGTTGGCTTTGGGACATGCACTCTTGGAAGACTAGAGAAAGAAGGCAAAAAGAATCCCATCCTATGTATATTTTTATAAATAAGACAAAAGTACCAACTGCACTAGACAATTTTCCAAATACAAAGTAAAAATTGGGGGCAGGGAAGGAAGGAAGTGAAAATATGTGCGCCCACATTTTTCTCTTCAGCTCTTTCATCCTTACACCCTCTTCATATTGCTTAGAAGTGCTAGTTTATTGGTCAAATGTAAGTCACATACGTTTGCTCAGACACAAAGGTACACAGTGTAGGTAACGGTAGGTGAGCAACAACTGGCTTTTATTACAAAGGCTTTCTTTCTTATCACTGGAGCAGCACTTGGAGTCCAGACAGGGACTCTTTCTTCACGAATATGAATGAAGCCACAGAAAATCTGGGATGGGAGCTCCATTCCTATATATATTCTTTTTGTTGTTGTTGTTGTTAAAACCTTAAGCTAAGATAGGTCTCCAACATACTGAGATGGGTTGTTAGGAGGAAATCTGCAGTGCTCTCAATCAACCTTTGCAGGAAATCCAGGTAGGAAAATATTTTCTGAACATAAAACCCTGCAAATTGGACTCGAAGTTTGTCTTCAGTGTATTTCCCAGAGACAGAAGTTGGGTTAAGATTTTGTCAATGATTTGGTATCCACTTGGTGTGAGAAGAGACCCTCTAATGCTATTAAACTGCCTACTGATGTGAACCAGATGGGAAAGAAAAGAATTCACAACTCATGTTAGACTGAATTGAATGTCTTTAATTTCACACAATGAATAACATATGAATAGGATCAACTTTTTTTTTTTTTTTTTTTTTTTTTAATAGTTAAGTGCTCTGTACTGTGCTAACCTGATCTGGTAGCGAAAGAGACTGAACTTTCTTTTAGAAAAGAAAATGTTTAAAACCCAACATCTAAGACCATGGGAGAGCATGACAGTAAAGCATGCCAGATGTCGCTACGCCTCAAATGACAGCAAGTCCATGTTCATTTAAATGTACAAAAATGCTTTATGAATAAAAACTGTTACAAAAGAACATTTCAAACAATGTACAATTTTTCTTGCCTCTATATTCAATAAAATACAAATACATTTTTGTTCTAAAATATGTTTACATACAATCAAAGTAGAACATGCAAATTACACTTTAAAAAATGCTTTTAAAAACCACTTATGAATACAAACTAAAAATTAGCCAGAAGGACTTGTAAGACAATCTTGTGCCCATTTTTTTGAAATATATATGTACATATTTAACACATCATGTGCATTTATTATTATTTAAGAAATAGATTTCTTTTTTAAAAAAGGAAGAAAAAGAAAGACACCAATCCAGGGCAGAACTACCCTTCCAGATTGACCAGTTGGCAGCTCTTCGGTTTCCCCCTCTTTAGTGTTTATTATACCTGGGCAAGTGGGAGACAGATATCCAGGAAGTTTCTTCCTTGGTTGATATGTGCTTCTATGACTGTTCCCCAAGTACAGAGTCCAACAGGGAAGGCAGGCTCCTCAGTGGGGTGAACTCTCTTAGAAACACGAGGCAGAGGGAGCCTTACTTTGTGGAAAGAAACGTGAAGAAACACCAAGAAGATGCTACGGTATATTACAGTTTGAGTTTCTAGGCACTGTGATGACATTATCTGTAAGCGCTGGCATTTGGACCATTGTGATACGGTAGGATAGTGTTGAGGGAAATGTCTATATTTATGTACTTTTACATAATGAGCAGGGTTGAAAATCCTGCGACATAACACTTAAATGGCTCTTGAGGCATTTCGGCTCCCGCCACTCCCCCTCTATGCTACAGTTGGCATTTAAAGGCTTTGGAAATATCTGTATAGACTTTTAGACAGTTCCCAGGTCAACCTTCCTAGTGATAGGGCAAAATACACTCCACGAGCTCACTATCTGAATATTGTTGAATAATGAGCTGGGAGTAAGATTTTCTACTTAAGTCTTATTACCAAATCCTTTATGATCTGCTTATAATATATCACCTTATACTATAATTCTGTCACCACTTGCTTATCATGTTTATAGATTCAGCAATGTGCAGAACACACATTTGACTGCCATTGACCATGGCCTCCCACTGCAGACAGCAGTCACGTTTACACACCATTCTACTGCCAGCCCTTAGTCACCTTCACTAGGCTGCCAGTGACTGCTGAGTCCTGGTCTTGACTAATCACAGAGCAACCTTCCATGTTTTCCCTTGCTACGACCTTTCTTCCTTGGCTGATAGCCACAGCCAGGTTATTTGAAATTAAACTTCTGTTCCTCTCATTTGAGTTGAGGGGTCAAAAAGCAAATGGCTTCCTAGTCCCTTAGTAAGGTGGATTAAAGACCCATCAGCACCTCTAAGGAGCTTTTGCATCTACGTTTACCTTCTCATCTCTAATTCGTCTCCTTATACTGTAAATGGGTCTCTACCTACTCGCTGAAGGAGTATTCTAAAAAGAAAGGAAAAAACTGAAATTAAAAGCAAGGGATCATTACACAACGTTTTGTAGGTCTGTAAATGGAGTCATGAGGTTTCGAAACAACCCCTCTCAGAATAGAAATGCATCCCCAGAAGGCAGTGTCGTGTGGATAAGAACCTCCATATTTTGAATCAAGAGCTGGGTTCTCTTTCTGGCTGTAAAACTACTCAGATTCGGAAATTCAACTGGCTTCGTGGAGGGGCCGGGGCAGCAACGGAGTGTTTAAGGGTGTAGTTGGGGAGTACAGACATAGTTGTAGCAATGAGACAAAGTCAGGTTTGTGAAAAACAAGAGAAAATCAGATGCAGCAGTGAGGAAGTCACTGGGTGGTGGGGAGCCACCGTGTGCACGATGGGCTCACTTGCATCACCAGCTACTGTTAACCATGACACTCTTTGGTCCTCTAGTCTTCCAAACAGTTCTCAGAGCTTGCATGCAAGGATTTCCTTGTGACTCACATTTAACTCACAGATAACAGTACACCTCAAGTCATGGGTTAAGTGGCAGATCCACTGTATGTCTCCTGGAATAGTTTTATTTGTTTGGAAATTCTAACCCAAACTTCTTTTGAGCTAATCACCAATCACAGGTTAATGCCAAGCACAGGTGGATGTCCCTTGAGGTTTATTAAGCACCAGCTTTCTCTCTTCTGGAGGGAGGTTTAGACTGCTTAGAGATCGGGTTGGGAGACTGTACACCACAAGAATGAAGGAGGAGAAAACAAAATGGTTTTCCAAGTCCATTAGGAAGAGAACTCTCTTTATGGCTTTATTGGAATGGAAATGGCTGCTCTTTCATAGCAATGGTTGGGGGGAAGGGGGCTGATCTATACCTTCCTCCCTGTGACTTTGGACCTACTCAGACATGGCTTGGAAGTGACAGATTGAAGATGGCTGTTTAGATTTTACTGTTCAAATCGTGTGAAATGCCACAGGTCAACCCAGGTCACAAACTGAGTCTCTGGGATAAAAGCTTGAAATAAGCACAGTCCTTTAAATGTGTGTATTGCTAGGATTAAAAGAGACTGACGGAGCAGGCTACACATGACATGGAGTCCATTTCGACAGTGCCGAGCAGGATGGCTCTGTAATTCCAAGCAACTGTTGGTGCCACAACTCAGCGGTATATAAGTATATTAACTTGGGACTTTCGAATTTCCCTCAGTAGATACTACTCACTTATTCATTTATGTTCCCCGCCCCCCCCCCCGCCCCAAAGATCCATCTCTGTCTGAGAAGGAGATCCTGTGTTCTGAAGTGATAATGCAGTTTCTTAGCTGGTCCCGACTTTCTGAAAAGATTCTTAATTTGGAGGTAAACCAGATATCCTAATTCCCCTTAGAAAATGTGTCTCTCTGTATATAAGCTACGATGCCAGGTATTTGATGTCTTGAAGAAGGGGAGAAGTAAGGGAGGAAACTGAGAATACTTATTTGAAATTTCCACATCTGACTTTTAACAACATCTACGGCAGTGGGGTTAGGTCCGAACTTGGGCTGTGGAAATGGACGACAGACGGAATATCTGTCCACACTAAACCAGAGGCTAGAGTACAACTTGGGTAAAAAATGTACAGTTGAAATCGACCATTTCAAAGATGATCTGTCACACACAGTTTGCATCCATGCAGACTGATAGATTTCTACTTACATTATATACAGCAATGTTTTCGTGTATTAAGGCAACCACAATTTGGATACTTTGTCCAAAGGTGGCTTGATACAACTGGAGTGGTGATACCCTTTGAATACTTTATGTTTTATTTATTTTAGATAAGAACACTTACTCCCCTTCGATTTTAAGGAATAATTATTAAGAGATCATGGACTTCTCCTGTCTTTGTTCCTTTTTCTTAACAACCTATGACAGCTCCTTGCATGAAATTCATCGGGTACCAAGGCATTGCTAGACAGTTTTCTTTCTGGTGGGCGTGGGATTTTGATTTTTGGTGGCTTATCAGTTATTCCACTTGCTGGGGGGGGTATTAAAACCGTTTTTTTCCTGCCTATTCGCCACTGATATGTTTTAAGTATAAAAATAACCTGGCTGATACTTGGGTCGACATATCCCTTGGCTGCTCCTAGTCACTTATTAAAAAGCTTCTATCTGTACTGAGAATGTTCACAACGACTGGGATTCAAAGCCGGTTCCTTGAGGCAGGACGCCAAGAGTATGCTTTACAAAGTGAGTAAAGTTCACCTTGTTTGGTTGTGTACCACAAAGTTGAAGGCAGCAAGTTAACAGGAATACATGAAAATACAACACAAAGGAAAAGCAGGAAAAGACAATGCAAAGTCAGTGTACAAGACAGGAACACGAGCAGATCTAAGGTCGCCTATCAGTCCAATTCCACCTTCTGATCTCAAGATTCCATCTGAGCAACTGTGCTGTTAACGGAAAGATTCATCTCTCGGGTCACTTGAAGAGGATGCGGGTGCCCCAAAGCCTAGCGGCGTTTGCAAACCAAAAGAAATAAAAACCGATTATGCGAAAGTGGCTTACGACAAGCCAGCTGGTAAATTTGCAGCTTTGTCCCCCCTTGGAATGTTTGCTAATGGTGTTTCCCATTTAATGTTTCTGACCAGCAAATGAAATTGGAATCAAGGGCACACCTGGGATGAGGAAGGTCAGGTGGCCATCATTGAGCACCAGCTTTGCGGTCCTCGGTCTTCTGCAGCCCGCGAGGATCCCGCCACTGAACAGCAGCGGCAGCTACTTTTTTTTTTGGAGGGGGTCCCCTCGTTTCACTACCCCATGAGCTCCCCATAGCTCCACCCTGCCCTCTGCCCATCCTGCTCAACTGCTGCAGAGAGGGGCGGGGTGTCCCTGTGGCTGGGCATCAGCCCCACCCTGGCTGCTGTGCACCCCCACATCAGTCCCTGCCCCGGATCCCACCACCTAGGCTCTCCCTAGGGAAGGACATCACTCTCGCTGGCTCGGGACTTCCGTGGCCTTTTGGCCTTCACCTCCTCTTCCTGGGGAAGGGGCTGCGGCGGGGGCTGCGCGGGCTGCACTGGGGGCTGCGGTCTGTGTTTCCTCTTCCCGCCCCGAGCGGTCTTGGGCAGCGGCGGGGGCGGTGGTGGTGGAGGCGGGGGCGGCGGCAGTGGTGGGGGCGGCGGCGGGGGCAGCGGTGGTGCCTCCCGAGCCATGTGGATGACAGCCTCGATGGTGGCCATCACTGCATCCTGGCCCGAGGCTGGTTCCAGCGCAAGGGGACTCAGGCTGGGCTTCTGGCCTCTCTTGCTGGGTAGGTCGATGCACTTTTCCAGCACCGGCATTTGGTCTCTGGAGTCCTCATCGAACTGTGAGGGCTGCTTCCGAGGTCGGCCTCGCCTCTTCTTGACAAAGTTGTTGCCCGTCTTTGATTGTCTCTGCAGCCGCTTGGCTTTCAGGATCTTGTTCACGTGGTCCAGGTTCTTCTTGGTGGACAGAAGCTTGGTGTAATGGCACATCTTCCGCACTTCGCATTGGATGGCTTCAATCTCTCGTCTCTTGAATCGCTTCTTCAGGGAGGAGCTGGCTGCAGGAGACAAGAGGGGAGAGATTGAGCTCGGCACACAATGCCCTCCATGTATTGTTTCTCTATTTAAACAGAAAATAACAGAAATAAACATTGGCTGACTACATCATGTGTACAAAGTATTATTTACATTATTTCAATCCTCGCAGTTATGCAAAACACTGTGATGGGTATTTTATTTCACTGTCTTTTGAGACAGGATCTCTCTCCATCTGCAGAGTAGGTTGTCCTTAAACTCTGGATCCTTTTGCCTCGGCCTTGCTGAGTGCTGGGAAAGGAGGCTTTCATGGGCATGCTTGCCCTTCTCCCTCCTCTGTTTTAAAAATAAGAAAACGGAGGTTCAGATCTCCCTAGCGTCTTAGAAGCAATGATAGAAAGCATAATATAAGCTTTATATTTTTTCTTTCCTTCCTTCCTTCCTTCCTTGCTCTTTAATTTAGCCGTTTGACATTTGACCCAATTCAATTAAGCATTAGTTGATACTTTCCCTTTGTCTGACCTTGAACAGTTACATACAGCCCACCCACATCATTCAACCAGAGCCTCCTTTGAGGGGGTTGTGCCTGAACACCCTGGTGGGGAAGGTGTGGTCTCTTAACATTTTCCCGCCAGTATTCTGGAGCTGTCAAGTGGTCGGATGATGCCCAATTAACCAACTTCTTCCTAAGCTCCACTCTCTGGAACCTCAAGGGCAATATCCGCCAGGTGTTTCTCAGTGGTTTACACTCCCCAGCTGAAGAGTTGTTTGCAACGGGCCCTTTTCATGTGCTGCTGGCCAGATGCTCCTTTATTTTATGAGCCTTACTTCTCAGGAAGTCCTGTACTGTGCCACTAAATGGCCTTCAGAACTGCTTCGTTTTGAAGTTCAGACACCATAAAGTGTGAATGGCTTCAAGACATAGCCAGCCTTTCACCCTCAGTTCATTCTCCCGTTATTGTCTGTGAGCAGGCACACGTGCCCATAGTACCTGCGGACTGGCAAACATGCATCTGTACCTGTGGGTACCTGGACACAAGCACAGGCTCGCTGTTCAGCTTTTGTGCTGGCCGCTAGCCGTTTGCAGACTTAAGTGTCTCCTCTCTGAATTCTTTGCTGCTGTGATTTGCCCCAAAGAAGCCCACTTAAAAGACTAAACTCTAAAGGGGGCATTTTTCATTTTACTGTGTTGTTTTCTCGTGTGGCCCTGTTATTATTTTTTCATCTATTAGTTGAAAGAATAAATATCTTAAGGGGAGAAAAGGAAAAATATGCTTAACACTTGGCCACCGCTCTCAGTATTCTTGGCAACTCCCACTTCATTCTTTCCATGGTGCCCCACTTCTCCCTCATGCTGTGGCCCATCACAGACTTCCAGGAGGGTTTTATTTGAAGTTATTTATGCGACTAGCCTCATGGAGTGGGAAGCGTTGAGTTCCATAGGCCAGGTCAAACTGCCACTGCTTTTGGCCAAAGGTCAGCTAGACTGACTGAGCAGTGAATAACTACTGAGCGATCTTTAAAATAAGTTATAAAGATCAAAATAGAACAAAGGCCAGAGTGAGCTTCTCACTATAAAAATAAAACTTTTGTAGTTAGTCTTGTAAAAAGAAAGGTGGCTCAATTATCAGTCCGTGTGTGGCTTTGTGCAGCTCACAGGCCGTGCACAGCGTCTCCTGAATGGGCAGAATTGAGGGTTGCTTCCCGGATGGCAAAGGAGACTAATCCTGGCTGCCTTCCAGCCACAGCCTTTGGAAATGTTCTAGTTTGGATCCCGAAGGCAACAGTTGCAAATGCAGGGAGCAGGAGTTTCTTATCAGGCCTTGTTAGAGACAAGCAATGTTCTTCATGCATAGAGATTCTGAATAGTTAGGAATATGCCACAAACCTCTGGGGGTCAATGTGCAGTTTGTTCTCTCTGGAGTTTATACCATCTATCAAGGAACTACCTGATATACAACCGGCAATACCAAGATGCTAATTTTGCAGACTTATAGCACAGCTAGGTATAAAAACAAGGTAATTTTATTAGTTATATTATCTGAGTAAAACTTGACAGAAATGCTTTCGTGAGCTAGATGCTCATAGGTGGGCAAATATAATAGATCGATAGATAGTAAAAATGAAGTTTGAGACTGAACCTAGTGTCAATGACGGTACGGGGAACCTGAAACATTTGCAGGTTGTTGGTGGGGTGTAAATTGGCACCATCATTTCGGACAGCAATTGGACAGTAGCTGCTAGAGTTGAAGGTATGCAGTCTCAGTGTCCCAGCCACTGTGTGTCAGGATTGACTCTGTCACTTATGTGTGACGAGAGACAAAAAGACTTAGAAGACGATCCCTCCAAGTTCAGCAAATGCTATATGAGAGTGAAGAAAACATGGACACTAAGGGAAAGCTAGTGAGCCAGAGACAATATAGTGAAATAGTAGAGCCATATATATACACATAGGATGAGAAACTTAGAAGTTAAGCAGTACGATTACATTTAAACCGTTGAATGAAAAATTCAAATTGCAAAATTTTCTTTTAAATAAAGAAACCATGTTTGTAAATTTAAAGATGCATATCTTTGAAATTTTATTTCATCCTCAGGATCCAACTGATAAGCTCACAGTGGCCACTGTGAGGAAAATCAGCACTGAATGAAAGACTTGGTGAAGAAAGAGTTTTCAATATTAATTCTCCTCCCAAGTTACCTCATAGAAGGTTATAAAGTTTTTAAACTGGGGCTGCCCAGCAGAAGTTGTTGAATGTTAAAAATGTTCTTTATCAGAACCTCGAGTGCTGGTGCATAACTCCAGCAAGTGCACAGGTGGGCTGATCAGGAAGCTAAGGGCGTCCTTGGCTAAGGCCTGGGTTCTACAACAGCTGGAGTCCATTAAGACCTTGTCTCAAAAAACAGAAAAAAAGGAGGAGAATGAAGGGGAGATGGAGGAGAAAAAAGAAAAAAAGGAAAAGAAAATAGTTTACACCCTGCCGCTGCACCAGCTAGCAATGACATATGGCAACTCGAATTCAAATTTAGCTACTATGATAGAGAAGAAAGTTACTATGTTCCTAATGGCTCCTTCTTGAGCAGGATGGTGGTTGACTGAACAACTGTAAAATACCAATGACCAATAAACTAAAGATGGTTGGGAATTCAGGTTAAATGATTGGTGTCTCCAAAAAAATTATTTGAACATGTGTAAAACTAATTATAAAGTCATGGAGGAGATGAAACAATCATATTTGGCTATCATTTTACTAACATTGGTAAAAAAGAGACTCTGAAATGAAATTTAAGTTAAACGCTGCCTGGGCGTGGCTTGTTATAACTGCTAGCATTTTAGGTGCGATCACTGTATTAGTATTAATTTATAACTTTTCATTTCTTTGTCTCTTCTAAATGAATTAAAAGACCGGTGAGTGAAGAAATATGAAACCATCCGTAATTGGCTTCAAAAGAGGAAGAGAGAAAGAGGGAAGACACACCGCTGAATCGTGATTGATCAAGAGCTGGTGCCGCTGAAGCCGAGTACGGCTATAGGAGTTTAATAATGCTCCTTTGATCGGGTGTATGCTTGATGTTTTTCAAACAACAAGCTTAACATTATGAAGGGCTAAGTGGCAAACACGCATTTCTTGGACTCCTGATAGGAGAGAGGTACAGTTTTCATCCTCTTAAGGGTTCTATTCACATAGCTTTGGAAGAAGGAGAGATCCACCATTTCTCTGAAGCCACACTGGTTACTGCCCTCCTCTGACTCAACGGTACGGGACACTGATGAAGTTCTCAGGGTTATGTTGTGACAATCACATACCTCTATTAGGCACTGGGCATTATAACGATATCCCTTTCTTTTGTCCACTATAATACCTGAGGTTGCTACACGTGCAGAGCACCTGAATCTTATTGTGTGCTCATGCTTACTTTTCAAACTTTCAGTTCTGAGTCCCGGTTCCTGCAGATGAAGGACAGAATGGAGGAGAGCTGATGTGGCCCTGTGCAGGGCTGGTAGACATGAAGGTGAACTACTCACCACGAGCCATTTCGTGCTTCTGGGGTTCTTCATATGTTTTATCCCGGGCCAATGAACTAAATGGTTTTCAAGGTTTTTTTTTTTTTTTTCCTGAATTTAAAGATTGTCATCATTCTTTCCTACGTTTATTATCAATTGCCCTCACAAAATGTGGGATGGCTTTCTAAAATCTATTTCTTCTCTAATAAATTTGAAATTTCAGACTGGGGAGAAGAGTGCTTTGGACTTGGCAAGGTTTGGTATTCACAAATCTTTCTCCTTATTGCTCATGATTCCAGCGTCTCTCTAACTGTTTACAGATTTTCTTCTCTTCAAATTGTTTCATTATTGGACAGTAATTTCTGGGATCTTGCTGCAAAGATTGATTCCATATTTGCCCTCTTTCCTGTCATTGTCCTCTGCCTTGCCTGCTATTTGCTACGCTTACAGAATAATTATGACAGACCCAGGCAAAATACAAATTTATTTCTTTATAGCTGCAGTAGAAATCATTTTCGAGATCCCCAGAATTGCCAAGCAAATGGCGAAGATGCTATTGGTCCAGAGTTAGATACTTCTTCATTCCCATTTCCAGAGGCCTAGGTTATCAGCATTTGTTGATTTTCTCGCATCTTTTATGATAAAGGAAAAATGGGCTTAGCAGTGATTCTTGTCCCAGACTGTCAGGTCTAGTGTCGGTACTGTATTATTTTATTCATATTAATGACATAGTCTAGATTTGGGTGGGTAGTTGGGGAGGCAGATTTATTTATGGACTTCTTAAGAGAAATTTTTGTGGTTCTGAATGGCTCTAAAGGGAGCTGTGGTCATTTTGGGGAAAGACTTTCAGGATAAAGACATTTGGAACACTATTGGCCTTACCTAGTAAAGACAGCTTTGGTGTGAATCGATGCTGGGTTGATGTATGTTAGAAGGGTCTTTCCATAGCTCATATCTCCCCCAACCCCGTACATCCTGAAGTTCCAACATAGGCCCAGCCAGGAAGCAGTAGATGATCTGGAAGATGCTGTGTGGTCAGCACAGCTAAGCTCAAAAGAAGTCAGGTGCCTAATGTTATACACTGTACATTGTACATTTTGTGTTTTGTACTTGAATTTGAATCAGTAATGATTTTTAAGTTTTAATGATGTTTTATATTATTTTATGGGAAGTATGTGACAACCTGCCTTGGCATATACAATTTCTTCTTCCATCTTTGAATTAAAACTAACCCTCTATAGTCCTGGCCTTAAAGATTCTTTTGAAATGGGCAAGTTATTTCTTTGGGTTGAGCTCCTACAGGGAAAGGAACTATTGGATAGCTGCTGGATACTAAAAGTACTAGAGAGTACTGCTCTTCACATGTAGAGATTGGATTTAGGGCCTGTTCACCAGGTGGGAACTCATGCTTGGTATTGCAAATTTATAAAAACAAAATAAAATAACAACAGCAATAGCAGCAACACATTGCTAGAATGTCAACAGCCCTCAGAGAGAAATGCCCTAGTGTTGTTTTGTTAAGTTAAAATGGTATTAGATCACTTAAAATCAGTATATTTACACCCATCAGCAAATGCTTCTTGCAGCTTTAATCAGGAGACTTTCTTTATCCACTGAGCAGCAGGGAATACAGAGATTCTTGGCTGCTCAAGGTGCTCAGAATAGGGGTTGGTGTAGTTCTCACCCATAAGCAAGACATTTACACCACTAAAGGCTCAAGGAGGGGGGCAAGAAGGGACAGAAGAACTGGGAAATAGGGAAAGAAACTGCAAATGTGCAGTTTTCTGGGTGGGACCCACCCAGGACAACCATAGGCTCATAGCTACAGGAGTTATCTTCACTGAGCATGCCCAGAACTGGACCTGTCAAGTGCTGGAAGTAAATAAGAACGACACTTATGGAATGCTACCCCTACTTTTGAACTATTAGCTGCTGATAAATTCTGGGGAAAGGGGGCTCATCATCCTCAGCTGTGTACCCACTGGTGAGTGCGTCAAGCTCTGGTGGACAGTTCTAAATTTATTCCCCTACAGAGGACCTTGGTTAAATTCAATACATCACTAATAAACAAAAGCAAAATCAAATAGACATGATTGTTGGAAAGGCATTTGTAGGAAGGAGAAGAAATTGACGGAAGTTGGAAGAAGCCAAACAATTGTGGACATGAGAGTAATTAGAATGCGTTATATTTATGTATGACATTATCAAAAAAACAAATCTAATTTTTTTTTAAAAGCAGAGATAGGGAGATTATCAGGATGGGTCATGTTCTCCACTAATCCTTAAAATTATCTTATAATTTGGTGTTTCTTTGAAGCCATGGCCAGCTTGGTGTATGCTGTGAAAGACCATCCTTGCTCAATTATGACGGCTTAGAGGTCTTCAGCTCTGTTGTCATTTTACACACATAGTAGTTTGCCTGATGGGAGATGAGAAGAAGTGGGGCATGGAGTTATTATATGTTCACCTTTATCTGCAGTGGGAGATGACACCAGAGAGCAAGTGGCACTGAGCAGCTGCCAGTGTCTTCCCGTGGATATTAATGATGTTGGCAGTTTAGAGCCTTGCCTTGTGCTCTCCTGCCCAGACATCTTGCCTATTGTCTAACTCCCCTCTCCCTCTCTAGATTCCCAAGGGCACCACATTTCCCAAAGAGGAAGCAAATTTATTTGGCTGCAGGATTACTGCATTAATAATTTATGTTCACATTATCAATGTTTTATCTAAAAATTAAGAATTAAATGAAGCATTCTAATGAATTATATATGGGACCAGAATAATGTCCTCACTTGGCCTGTACATGCATCTGCTGTAATTTGACTTAAAGTTTCAAGGAGACGAAGTAAGTTCCCAGGTATTCAGGGGTCAATGCGACATCTTACAAGCTCACTGTTTTCATGTGCTGCCAGTCAAGCTTGCCTTCTAAATGATATAGCACATCAGCCCCGAGGTTCATTTTAGGTAGACGAGAACTTTAAACAAGCAAACAAAAAGTTAAATCAAAGTCCTTTGTGATAAGACAAAAAGAAGACCCATGGGGTATTTTATATATCACAATAAATTATCTTGTTTTCTCATTTCTACAAAGATGACTTGGACAAGTTTCTTTATAAAATGAGAGTTTGATACACATTCATGATTTGGTATATCTATGGGTTATGACTAATGCCACCTCATAGTTACTAAAACATAATAGAACATTTAGTTTCTCTATAGGATAAGGCCCCTATAGATCACAAAGTAATTTCTTGAATAAAACAAAACAAAGCAAAAAAACCTCACACTATGGAAAGAACACTTTTGCTAATTGCTTGGAAATTTATCCATTATTTAGTAATTTTGTTCCTGAAAATGACAAAATCTAACCTATTAAAAAACCCTTTAAATCTGAAAACTTAAAGCCTTTATAAGCAGAGCCAACTGAAGAGATTTGCCAACTCTCATAGTCACCGTTCGGAGATTTGAACTTATTACAAAGGGCAGTGCCTTCTGCTTCCCAAGATTACCTAACCTTTAATAAGAAAAATGGCTCGCCATGTTCCCGAGCAAACCTTGTCTAATTGATGTTGAGAATGAAGAAATGTTATGACTTAAGTACAGCCAGGAATGATTTTCTTCTTTGAGCCCATATCTACACTCATAACCTACATCTACCAATAAAAGACACGGAAAAAACAATTCAGATCTTCAAATTATATTATTATAAGTGTGAAAACATGAGGGAGCTAAATAAAGCTTGCATATATACTCAGTCTGTTTGTGTTCCTTAAACCATTGCTAAAATTGTAACATTGGTAGAAAAATGTAATAGCAACAGAGTACTTTTGTTTCATTGATAGAATACATTAAATGGAATGTGGAATTATTTTGAGAAAGTCATTTATATGTGAACTACTTCATTCCTTTAAAGTTTATGGTTTGAAAGGGGATCATGTTGTAAATAAGCATTTAATGGGTGACCACTTCCAGTGACATCACAGGATGGAAAACAGTTGGCGTTTACTACCCTAAAGTTTTTATGTGCTTAAAAATATTATACAGCATTTATTCAGTCATTTAGCATTTTAACTCCAGATCTTATCTTTCTCCGAGCTCACGTCTAGGAAGTACCCAAATTTTCTTGAGGATGAATAGAAATGCCTGGCCTTTAGAATTGATAGGACAGTTCCATCTCTGTAGTCCATGTTGGTTAATGGGTCCTGACACACTGTAAATTCCTAGAGGCTAAGCCTGGACAACAGTTATCTATAGTTTCTCTGGTTCATCACCAATTGAACTTCAGGAAATTGCATAGCCATCAGAGGAGTTCTGTAGCCACACAGAGCTCCAAGAATGAGCTGACATCCTTTATTTGCTTAGGCAATTTTGAACTCCTGGTCCCTTGGTCTTCAGAATACTTGACTTCACTGGGCATGGTGATACAATGCCACGTACTGATGAGTTTACAGGTTGGAAAAAAAATTACCTGAGGCTTTGAATAAATAAAGACAGCAGTAATGCAGTTGAGAGAAAGTCTGAGCCTACCAAGAACATGGGTAGAGATGCTCTAAAGACCAAAGAGTGAGCCTGAGAAGCCGATAGTTCCTGGCCACGTTCACCAGAACTCCATCAGATGCATCCCGGATTGCCTACTATGCATTGACAAGAGATCTTTTCTGAAACACAAAACAAAGCAAAACTTATCTGGAGTCTGGAGTTGCTGCCTGGGCTTTTGTTAAGTAATGAATTGGAAGAAACAGCAATTACAAACAAGAAAACCAGAGAGCCACTAAATCCCATGCTATTTCAGTAGATGTTGGCTTTTGCTATAGTGTGGATCAAGGCCACAACCACAAATAGACCTCAGCTTCTCAACTGCCAGCTGGGACCCTAATCTGTGTCCTGATATCTGAACATGGGGGCTGTGAAAAGGAGTGGGAAGGGTCTATGGGGAAGTTTGAAGGAAGGGAATGAGAAGGTAAGGGGTTGTTATTATATTATAATCCGAGAAAGAAATTAAATAATGTCAACAGTGGACGGTTTCTGAATATCCATCATCAACAATAATTAGACATCAAATGAGTAATGCATCATTTCACACACTTAGGGTAGTTTCTATCCCTGCAGCCTCCCTTCTGAACTCACATGTGTGCCTTGGATTGCACAAGATGTCACAGCACACAAAATCAAAGATGTGCCTTCTGAAACATCTGAGCTCAGAGTTGGGGCTGCTGGGTGGTATGGATTACATTTGTTTATATTGTACATAAAGGTTTCTGCACTCACAGAAGCATCATGACATAGTTACAGAAAATGCTTTTACTATTTCCTCACCATCATTCCTGGGTAGTTTGTGTCAAATTAGTATCCCTTTGTATTTATTATGTATTGTTTATTGAACTGTATTATGTTAGAAGGCTCGATTTCAAAATTTTCTTTTGAATTGCTGACTTGGGTGTCATAAAAACAAACAAACAAAAAAAACGCAAACCAAACCAAACCAAACCAAAAATCCATTCAATGACTGTTGGCTTGGGATTAGGACAGAATTCCTAGTCATTTTAATATACCCTGGACAGATTTCCACCATTTTGGACTATGTCTCGATGTAAATCAGTGTTTTCAGAATTGATGATCATGAAATGAAAATATCGCTCAACAATGGGAAATATTGAAGTTGGTCTGCATCCGAACATATCAAATATTCAAATGGGAGTCAAGTCTAATGTAAAAATAGACGATGACATCTGCCTTATGAGGATGTAAACTTGCCTTTGTCTTTAATAAATGGTAAATTATGACATAAAAGAATTGTTTTAAAATAAGTTTCTCTCTGACTTATTATCTGCAAATGTTCAATTTGCATAATATGAGCCTGCAGTTGCCTAAAAACGTCTCGGGCACAAAAAGAGTCAAGAGTCTCTAAAATTTCATGGTGAGATCAATCCTAGTTTTAATTTGCAGCACTAGGCAACTGGGGAAGCTGTGTGAAATCCAGGCCAAAACGTTTCTCTAACTGAGCTACATCAGTTAAGTGTCCTAGCTTGCCAGTTAAGCAAGGAGCAAGGTTAGGCACAGTCTCCCAAAGGGGCTATTTCTTTTTCCTCTTTCAAATCTCCTGTGGCACTATCTTTAACCATAAATCAATGTTGCATGCAATGTGACATTTTACATGCATGTTGTTACTCGACACTGAGTTATTTTTCCTCTTCTAAGCTTTGAAAAGAATAAAAGGAAGACAAAATATGTACCACAGTGACTTTGGAAATAGTTCTACATCTCAGATGTGTGTGCTGAGGGGAAGTAAACTCTTGCTGACCATGCCTGAAGTTTATGACTAACAAGAAACTATGGGCCTTGCTTTCTCTTTGCTTTGAGAAAATAACCTTGCTTATGCAATACTCGGGCTTATTGTTGGCGATCCAGTAGATGTTGACCTGAAAATTAGGAGGAATGGAGCTTCTAGTCTGGAATCATCAACCTACGGTTTTCCGGCTTTGGGTAAAGCTCTTATTCTCTAGGAGAAATTGTTACTTCTGAATCATGATCTGTCGAAGTGCTCATACCACCAGATAGTTTCTGTTCTAGATGTGACATCCTCAAATCCTTCATCTATGTTTTCTACAAGACCAGTTCTAGACGACATTCCATTTTCATGACTCTCCTCTAGAGACTTAAAAGATCTGCTAAAGTGACTCTCAAATTAGTACTCCAAATTAAACCAATTTGGCATATATAAAGTGTTTAGTACCAAAGACTTAAGCTGATTAATTTCTGTAATCAAAAAGTACAACACTTACATCAACAAAGGCCACACTTAAAAAAGATTGCACATTTTAATAGCACACATCCTATTGGCTCCTAGAAAATGAAGGCTCCATAGCCCCCTTATATGTTTGAACATACATTGTCATCAAACCCGAATACTGCTGTGGAGAAACGCTCCTGAGCCTAGCTGTAAACCTTTCATTTAAACTTGCAAAGTTCAATTTTATTGGTCATGATCATCTGAGTTTTGAACCACATTAATCTTCATTTCCACCCCTGCCAACTTTTGAGGCCTTTCCTTTTCAAAGAGGCGAATAATGTCAAAGTTAACGACTGCCCTTTTCACTCTTGTGAGCTTGACTCAAATAACTCAAATGCACGCTGTTTCTACTAACACATCAACGCATACAATAAAATCTCTGCATTCTTCATAACAATAAGCAATTACACCCATTGCTTTAGATTTTCCCATGCTGTTGCATTTGTCTGCTTAGCAGATGATGGATGAAGCCCAGAAACAATAACTGCATGGCCTACAGGTGTGTTCAATTCTATTATTTCTGCGAGTGTCAGAGAGGATATTGCCTCTAGTGGTAGATAGGAAGAAAAGTCTCGCACTGTTCTTTTAACCAAAGGAACTTTCCTGTCCTAGTGAGGGAAAAGACACAAAACTAAATAACGCTCATTTTGATTACAGTGCTTGCAAATCTCCCCTCAGAATTCATTTAGAATTGAATAGTAAAGCTTTTTCACAGTTGTATTTATTTTCAAATCAATATCCTACATCTTAGTAAATCCTACCCAGTCTTTAAAACTCTCAGTACGTCCTCTTTTTAAACGCTGTCCCTGGCCTTCCATTTAAATGTTAACCTTTCTGCTCTGGTTACATTGCTGGCTTCTCTCTAACAGTGCTATAGAAGCTGTCCTGTATTTGCATTGTAGAATTAATCGATATTTATCCTAGCTCTTACACCATGTCTTCCTACTGAACCAGGACCATGTGTTAGCTTTTCTCATTCATTCTCAGAACAAATATTGAAGGAGCCCCATGTTGAGCCAGGCACTGAGCCAGGCGCTAAATTCTTTGCCTTTCTCCCTGTGACTAACATGAAACTCAGCTAACTAACTTGAATTGAAGTCAGTCCTAACCTAGATTTATCCTAATCCAGAACTCAGCATCTACTTTGCAGATTCTGTACTTGGGGAATGAAAGGACGTTTGGAGGAAGATCAGAAGCAGCATGCTTTAAAGGAGAGCTGCGCACATCTCAGTGGTTTGTCACCTGCCTGAGAGAGTCATTAAGGTTGGAGTCCTGTGATCACAAGTCCTGTGAAATATAGACCGACAGAGATCCAGTATACTCTATGGGAGAAGGGGGGGGGGTCAGTAACAGACAAAGTTTGGAACACATTACAAGTCACTAAGAAACCAGCTTGAATGTTTAATAAAGTTACATATTGATGGGACTAAGAGTCTTCAAATTGACTATCTAACACCAAGAAGTTATTCACGTGTAAAACAGCCTCCCCAAAATATATACTGAAAAGCTTATACAAAGGGGTGGGGAGTAAGAGGGAGAGGAAAAGGGAGAGGGAGAGAGGGGGAGAGAGGCGGGCAGGGGATTGGATCCTTAAAAAAATAAATAGATGTTCAAAGAACAGTTTCAGGTTCCCAGAGAAGGGAGGGCTATACCAAAATTCTCCATATATCTTGTTGCTCCAGCACACACATGGCCTCCACCACAGACAGTTTTTTATTCATTGCCGAACATTTGGGTTGAAATTATAATTCTCATTGAAAGGAGGGAGATCATATAACATCATGACTAGTAGATATACATTCATATTCTGAAAATTATACCCATAGTCTGATTGGAAAAAGAGCACAGATCCCCTCCCCTCATAGGCTCAGATAGACAACAGCAAATATTTTTTTCACTAATTTCAGATTCTTGACAGTTTGAGAGGAAAAAGTTCATTCACCTCTTTTTGTTTAGAGACTATAAGTTATTGGCTACTAAACCATGCGGGCTTGGATTCTAGGAAAAGTTAGTGTAAACAAATTCAATGTTACAATGCTCAGAGTCAGAGTGTGAGCTATGAACAAAACACAGACATATGCTCTCATGTAAATAAGGGCCTGGATCATCAGCTTCTAAGTCTGTTTCCTATTAATTACACAACAAAAATGAACTTTCCATATGTAAAATCCAAAGCACTTAGCTCTGGCAACTTGCATGAGAAAAAATACCAGGATGGTGGCATCCGAAGTATTAACAAAAGTAGATTTCAGAGAAAGTCTTCTGCAAATACCTTCAGACATGACAGGACAGCATCTCCTGAAAGAATGTTTTGGAGCAATGAAACTGTTGCCGAGCTCCCAGCAATGTCCCTTGGGCTGTGGATCTCGCCACCCTGATGAAATGGTAGGCAATAGTGGGTGTCTCTTTTGTTCTGGATTCTGTCATCCCTCTTGGACAAATCCTGAATGCAGGCCATGTAGTGTACACATACTTTGCTGAGACCATTACACAGTTTCATTTCTCACCATTAATACATTTTCTATCATTGAAACTGTTCATTCCAAGCGCACACTCACTTTTTCTAAGTATTATAATGGCCATCTGTGCCTCTTGGCATAGAGGTATTTAAGGGAGTGGAATTCTCAGGCAGGAAGATTCTTCAACAGGTAAAAAGAAAAATTTTATGAGAAGTGATAAATACCTGAGTTCTTTCCTGGGACCCCTTCAAAAGCTGATTTCATAAGACAGACTAGCAGGATTCATTCCACTAGTCATTAGAAGAACAGATTAAAAATTAGGCATCTGACTTGGGTAGGGGAAAACGGGGGTGCTTTCCCTTTGCTGGTAGATATGTGGGTGCTTGCCACTCACGCTCAGTGACTGTGTCTGACAGAGCCACGCTGTATTACACTATACAAGGCAAGTGGGATGCGTTCTTCTTGCCCTTGAATGAAAAAAGGGGAGAGAGGGAAGGAATTCAGATTTTGGAAAAACTTAGGCAGAGCTACTTCATACATGACAGTGATCACTGGAGTACCTCAGCACCTCTACTCACAGAGATGGAAGTTAAGACCTCTCAAGGTCAGCCACTTTCCCAAGATGAGCTTAAATCTAACAAATCGTGGACCTAACAATTCAGACAGCCCCTTCCTTCCTTCCTTCCTTCCTTCCTTCCTTCCTTCCTTCCTTCCTTCCTTCCTTCCTTCCTTCCTTCTTTCCTTCCATCATTGCTTACTTCTGTTTCTTGAGCCAGGACCTCATTGTGTAACCATGACTGTCCCAACATTCACTGTGTAGCATGCCAGCCTTGAATTTCCAGTGATTCTCCTGCCTCTGCCTCCTGATTACATATGCCACTACAGCTAGCTAACAGTCTCTATTTCATAGACAGTTGTATAATATGATTTATTAGGATCAAAGAGAAGACAAGAAATGAGAAAATGTGAGAGAGTCTGAATTTCTTTACCAGCTCTTACTGTTGACTATGTTGTCACACTACTCCCAATTTACAATGTCAGAGGCCTCTTTAATCCCCCAATTCCATAATTAAATAATCAAAAATATAAGTGCAAGTTATACATCATTTCTGTTGGATTAATGATCTTGAACACTGCTTTAATTCACTTTATATATCTTCATGATTCCCTATAGAGAAATATATATATATATATATATATATACATACATATATATATATATATATTCCTAAATCTAAAACACTTCTAGTTCTAAGCGTTTCAGATGAGAAATTCAACATATTTGTATGTATGTATGCATGCATGTATATACACGTAAGTTTTAAATTAATTTTTGAAATTATGTTTATCATTTATTAATTTCACAAGTGTATAGACGAATTGGGATTACTTCCACCCCTACCTTCCTTAACAGCTCTCGCTGCTGACAAAGCCCTGCCTCTGCCTCCTAGGTCAATACCCCTTATTCACCCAGCACTGCTGCAGACCCCGTTCCCTGGAGGAATCTATTTCTCTCTGTTCATGACTTTATTGTTGTCTTATGACCCACTGATTTTAACCAGGGCCTTCTGATTGATCACAGGTTTGTAACTTTCCAATGGAGCCTAGTAGGCTCACTAGTGGGTACATATAGCTCCATGAGACCTTCTCCCAATATATGGCTATCGACAGATACATTCCTATGAAGACATAGTGCAGGTAATCTGTGATGCTATGAGTTTAGGATTGCATGTTATATCCAGAAGATGGACTTTTTGTAGCCATTATCCTTGTCCCCCAGAGCTTACATTCTTTCTTTGATTTCTCTTGTGACATTCCAATAGCCTAAGAGGGGATGGTGTAAATGTCTTGTTTATGGCTTTGCATATACCCATCATTTCTCAGCACCTTTAGTAGCCAAGAGTCTGTGTTCATTGTTGTTCACTGTAAAGAGAAGCCGATTACAGCGGAGAGTAGCATTTGTCTATGGATGTAAACACAGATGTTTAGCAGGCAGTTTGATGCTATGTTGGTTTAGCTAAGAACATTCATAGTCAACTGCAGGAAAGGAAGGATTGTAAAGGAAGATAGTGGTTAGAGATGGAGAACATAGTCAATTTCAGGAAAATGGCCTCCATCGAATGGCTTAAATATATTGTCTTCCAACCATTTGCTACCAGGTGGTACAAAGATGCCAGAAAATCTGAGTTCCAAAATCCTAGTCAGTCTTAATCAACTTAACAGATTAGAGCTTTCTGGTAGACCAGCCAAACTACACAGTGTGCCCCACAGCTCCCCTTTCACTTTCATTGCCTGCTATTGAGAATGTTCCATGTGTCTTATGCTATAATTTGAATTGCTCTCTATTTTGATCCCAATTTCTCTTTCGGCCTCCCGATATTTCTATATACCCAGACAGAAGCCAAGATGGACACTCAGACAGAAACTAAGCTATCTGAGAAAAGTTCAAAACGAGTCATGTGAATCTCAACTCTCTGCTGGTGTCTTCCTGTGCTCGGGACTCTCCCAGTACCATGAAACTAAGAGAGTGACTGCTCAAGTGTGGAACGATAGTTGGCAGGTTGGAAGGAGAAGGGAAATTAAAGGGCACAGTAAAGGAAAGGAGCCCCAATCCGGAGTCTAGCTGAAGTCTCTGGCCAACTGAGAGTCACTTATGCAGGCACAATTAACAGCACCTGTTGTAAGGATGCTGACACAGAGACATGATTTCTTTTCTGCACAGGTCTTTTCAACTCAGAATGTTTAAATGACAGTACAGCATGCTCCAGGCTGACCACACATGATTTTTTAGTATGTGTTTACTCCTTCCCCAGGTATTTTCTTGGATGTCACAACAGGTCTATCAACCTTTGTTTAAAATGGAAATATTCTAAATCCTATACAACCCCAGTGATCTGGGGTGTCTTGGCAGTTATAATCCTATCCTATGTGCCTCAGGAATTACCACATAATCTCATCTGAATTCCTTAGCATTGCTTTGAAAGTATAACTTCAAAACCCCCCAAATGGTATACACGGATAGCTACTGTGAAGACAACTCATGTGACTTTCTTGAAAAAAGCCACATCTACGCTCATAGGCATATCTTATCCTCTCAGTGTCTCCTTCCAAGAAACCTCAGGCTTAATTCTTTGTTAAAATTCCTGTCTTAAAAGAATCAATGCCTGATCCATACTGACTAGTCCTGAAACTCTTCTAAAGTGAAATCTAGAATCTGGCTTCACCCAAGTTACAGTCTCTGGAAAGAATGCCTCTGGCTGCTGCAGGTGACAATATGGAGTTGAGTCTCCAGACAGTGTCCATAGCAGCTGAACAAGCAGGTAGTATGTCAGATTACTCTTCACTCTAATCATTTAAAATATTACCTATCCTCTTATGTTTTGGAGTCAGATAGACCTGCCCCTAATAGTGTTTAAGCTCTTCAGGAGCCAAAGCTGACCTTGTCCTTGACTGTGTCATTCATTGGGTTGAGTTTATTCTGGCAACTGCCTAACAGACTGAATTTGTAAAGAATAATTAAATCTTTATATACCTAGGGATGTGTGACTAGGATGAGTTTGATGTACCAAAAATATACAACGATATGGAGCAGGGCCTGGGTAAGGATTCTTAGAAGGGGAAGCAAGGATAGAATAGTTTTCTGAATGATGATAGGATCTGAGCCACACAGGATGAGAAATCATAGCAGCACATAACTTTGTTTCGGATATGTGAGGCGTCACTAAGTACTTATATATCTAGCATTAGATATGTGATGGGTATTTTTGCAGGTATGTATACCTACATGTTTGTATGTATGAAGATATACACATGTGTGTGGAGGCATGCATTCAAATGTGTGGGCATGTCTGTGGTGTGTCATGGGCCTCAAATTCTCTGAGTTGTTGTGATCGACTAGCTGGCCCATGAACCCCAGGTCTCTGTAGGTCTCTACCTCCCTAGCATTGGCATTTTTTGGCTGAGTGCCACTGTGCCTCCCTCTTTTTTTTTTTTTTTTTAAATATAGGCATTGGTTATCTGACTCCCTTTTCTAAGAGGCCCATCTCTGCTGACACTGATGAGTATTTTGACCCGTTTCTTCACTTCTTCCTGGACGCAGAAAATGCAGAGGTGATTTTGCGTTCCTTTTACTGAAAAGAAAACAGAGGCTTGAGGTGTGAGGCCGTCTCCCACACTTGTATAGGAAGAACTGAAAAGGACTGTGGTACTGTGATGAGGACTCCACAGCAATGCCATCCTTGAATCACAAATGTGGTTTCTACCTCAAATCTGTGTGGTGGAAGAAGACTCCAGCTTCCTAACCAGGTAACATCCCTCACCTCTCTACACTTCATTTTCTTACTTATATCACGAGGAGGTAGGCAAAGGTTCTTGTTGGTCTATTCTAAGCAACAAAGTCTCACCTAGTCTGACCCAGGGCAAGCAGCAGGAGAAAGATGTCCTTGATGTCATCACAGCAGCAGGAGAGTGAGAGGTACATGAGTAAATCTACAATCATTGTCTCACAACCCTTACTTGATATTCTTCCCCCCACCTCTGTCTCTCTCTCTCCACCCCATCTTGTCTCCTGTCTCTGCTTTCTTCAGCTGCCTGCGGCTTGCCTGGACCACTCAAGATCATTCTTAATGGCCATCATTACACGTTTCTTCCACATTGCCTGGGGCCATCTCTGCAGCAATGAGCAGGAAAGACTTTGCCCCTCTCAACAGCTGGGCACACCATCCCAACTTCACGGAACTTAAAAAAAACCACACCCTCTCCATTAATTACAGGAAACCCAAAGTGCTATGCCCCTTCTCATTAACATAGTTGCTTTCAGTTGCCACTAAATTATCTCACCACCATTAAATCAACAATCTAATTAGACTTCTAGAACTAGAAAAAGCCAGGGAACAAGGCAGGGGCTGCACTTTTATCTCAACCCTGGTCATAAAATATTTGTGATTTTTCTTTCTGCCCTGTCTATAATCTGCCCCTGGAAGAGTCGTTTCCTTCTCTTCCATTTAGAAAGAAGAGCTTGAATATTTGATATGAGTATCTTAATAGAAATCACTTCAGGTATGGGAGGTTTTCCTTTTCACATTCTCTGACTGTAAAGTCCTCATTACAATAATCGCACCTGACTCCCCCTGTGCCTGATGCCTCACAGCCAAACCTCCCACTGGGCTTCAATGGAGGCGTGAATGATGCTATCACTGGGAATAAGATAAAATGTATTATTATCATTACTCTATTTTTAAGAGGGTCTGACTGTGGCAAGAGGTGGTTGGAGCATTATCTGCATGATGCATTCAGAGACAAATTGAGTTAAATTTCTTAGAGATGCCACATTCTCAAACCTGTCATTAAAGCTTCCGTCTTCTTTTTATTTTTTTCTCAAATATCTCAGTTTTGGATAGAAAATAATTAGCTATATTAGATCCAGACATATTTATTGAGTATCTATTATGCATCAGCACTACACAAGTTTCTTCTTACCATACTGTGTTAGCGGACTGCTCAATAGCAGTGCTCTGGGTCTTTGGTCCTCTTCTTTGTATTCCTTGCATTACAAGGGTCTGGCAGGCTTATAGGCTGTCCGGTATACATTGAATGAGGCAAAAATCTAAATATGGAATGATTCGCGCCCAGGAAAATCTATATTGCAACCACAGTTTAAAATCAAGTACAGCATAGATCAAGGAGACTCTCAGTCATTCACAGACTGGCTAATGATGAAAATTCTCTATACCTTCTAAGCGTTGGAACATACTTATACATCCTGTTTTTCCTCCTAGTCTCTGAAAAAGCAAGTTTTTATATTGTGTAAGACTAAGACTAATGTATGTGTGCGTGCGTGTATGTGTGTGTGTGTGTGTGTGTGTGTGTGTGTGTGTGTTGCATGTATATAAGTGTGTGGCTTATGAGCGCATGTGGACAGGGCAGTAGGCGTCTTTCTCTATGACTTATTGCCTTGAGGCATGGCCTTACTGAACCAGAAGCTTGCCCTTTCAGCTAGGTTGCCAGTCAGTTAGCCCCTGGTTTCCACTGAGCTCAGCTACCCAATGCTGGGGTTACAGGTATGCCTAGACATGCTGGCTTTTTACATGATGGTAGGGATTTGAATTTGGGTCCTGATTCTTATAGAGCAAGTGTTCCTAACCACTAAGCAATTTCCCCAGGCCATACCTAAGACTCTTTACATACAAATAGCTTTCCCAGAGGTGACCAGAGACTGGGCTGACATCATTGGATAAGCAGATGAGGTGTTCCAATGTTTACCCCAAACATCATCAGAATGGCTTCATTTCTAATACTTGTGGAAGATACAGGCACTGTCTCACTGTACTAATTGGTATGGTGCTAAAGTGTCTGTTCACAGTCACCAGTGTTTCCATTTTCTCAGAAAGCCATTGTCCAATACATCTCAACCGATATTTAACCTTCATTTATCTTCTTTCCAACTCAACACTAAACTCTCTTCCTGTCTGTCTTTCTGTGTGTAGGGAAAGACAGACAGAAACAGAAACAGCAATATATATTTCATTTCCATCATTCTGCCCTTGGGTTTGTGGTACACAACCATAACAATTTTACTGCTGTGAATTTGCTTGTTATGACGTGGAATGGACCTATCAATATGATTTCTTCCTAAATATGATGGAAGAAAAATAAAATCCATGCTTCTAGAGTGAAATCATGACTTCTCTATCCATTGCGTGACCTTCCGGAGAAGTTATGTCAATACCCAGAGACAAGAAAAAAATTAGCCTGACTTACTCAGGTATAGATTATCGAATATGCTTATTAAATCATTATTGGGCAAGTGTAATAGAAGTTGTTTCAAATTATGCATCACTTTGAACAAACCTTATTGAAGCCTTCACTGCATTAGCCCTAATGACTCCCAATAATGATGTGGCTTTCGCTTGAATGGGACTTCCTTCACTGCAGCAGATCAATACCTATTGAGCAGTGTGATCACGCAGGCTGGCCTGTTAGAATCCTGGTGGCCGTGCCACCATTCCTCTGTCCCCCACACTCCCTCTCTCGAAGAGCTCATGATGGTTACTTTCTTTGGCGTCTCCTCCATTGTCCAACCTATCAATCAATAACACTGCCGTCGGCCTGGGTCTCACACTCCAAGAAACTAAAACTTTGCCTTAAACAAAATTACTGGGGAGATCCCTTTGACATGTGCATGTTCAACTGCTCACACACTTTAGCTGGAGAATGCATGCTATTAAACTTCGATTTATAATATTCTCTCCCATATTGTAATGCTTATATATAAAATATGATGGGGAACATTCTTTTATAACAGCTAAAGATCACATGTTTGAAAACCTACTGCTTCGACTCCAAGCCAATTATCTGGCTAATATTTACTTACTAACAGTGATTTTAGGATCCGGTGGCTTTGTCAAGTGTCCATCCAATATGTTAAGCACCAGATAAGCACACAGCTCCTGCCTCTCCACCAATGGTTTCACTAAGATTATGTAATGAGCATCTACTGTCTGTGTTCAGTATCACAGATAGATGGCCATCCAAAAAGGACCAATTATCTGACTCCTTCCAGTGTCTTCTACTCATTAAGTGTGTCCGTAGACTAACTTTGCATTCATGTTTATATGCACAGACTTGTGCTGCGCTCAACCTCGATCAGAGAAGCTTCTTTCACAAGAATTTGGAGGGAGATGTGTTGAGTGGCCCTGGGAGTAGCTGTAGAGAGGGAGTGGGGAAGTGGATACCATCAAAATATATTGTATACATGTATGAAATATCCAAAGAATGAATAGAAATATTCTTAATTTTTATTTTATTGTCTTGTGAGCCATTTTGTTGAGCTCTTTCTTTTCCATTTTATCTAAAAGTTGTCTGGTTCCTCAAACCATCCTGTAAAAATATGGTAACCCAATAGAAAACGAGTTTGCAAAAAAAGTTGATTTAAAAAATGAAGCACAAAGTAATTCTAAATTTAGTTTGTTGATAGTGAGAGAGAAAACGAGGCGAAACAAGAATCAAGTGAATTGTTTTCCTGAGACATATGCGTGGCTACCGTACAAGCACGCAATTAAATACAATCAAACTCACAAACTATTAACTGCAGAGCATGTGCTTAGTTTGAATTAGAGTGATCTCTCCCAGCCAATGAGAGTGGCTTCAAGAGAAGCCGTGAGCTTCCCTTAACCACTCTGTAAACAAGCAGAGCTTCAGTGCTAAGAAATAAATCTGCCACTGATGATGAGATAGGTGAGCATCCACCAGAAATCAGGCAGGAGGTGAGAGAGTAGGACCCAAATCCAACTCTGTGACCTTTGGCATACCTCTGAATCTCACGATGCATCCATTTCGCCACATATGGAATGAAGCAGAGCGTTGGATACGAGCCCACCTGTGTGTTCCCAACTCCCTCAGGTTTGTAGGAAGCCATTTGTCTGTGGAGAGTGGAATCTCATGAAGGTCTGGCTTCTAGCACCTGGGGGAGATCTCTGGCTTGTTTCCCTGAAAAAGATCTGCTTTGCAGCCGGAGACCGGAAATCAACCAAATCTGTGCAATTCTCACGAGAGTCTCATTTTTATACTGCCAAAATGAAATAGCCTGTTCCTGCGTCCTGACACAGGAGAGTTTTGGCTTAGCTCTGATTACTGAGGCCGTTAATACCCACCTGCTTTTCTGACTGCTTGGCATATTTGTAAATTACCTGCTGGATGCAAGCAGAGGAGGTAAGCCCACATAAGTGTGTGATCCCAACAACACTGTCTTTCACACTGAATCGAAGAGTGCAGGGGGGATTTGTGGACCACCTGTCTTTGGCCTCTGGGAAATATCTGTGCTTGGCAAGCAAAAGTATTAAAAAAAAAAAAAAAAAAAAAAAGGCACATTTCTTCAATCCATAAAGGGAGATCTCAGTGCATAATGAGTAAGTTCCAATAGCATTTTCAAGGTGAATAGTGCAGATCACGTCCTAAATCTTTTGCTGTAGTCAAGTTATTCCCTCCTGGATTCCCAGTCATGGTACTACATCCATCTCTCTCTGCCTCGATGCCCTCCCACAGAGGGGCCACTGGTCCATCGAGGTTCCCCCACTCTTTCTCCTATGACATGACTTTCCTTACTTTGATTTCTTTTGATGATTTCATTGATCTGCCCCACCCCACCACAACACTTCTGATTCCATAGTGAGTATATGAAAATCTGAAAGCTGTTATTTCAACTGGGCTCACTGTCTAATTACCAGTGGCTTCTGGGAAGGACAGAAATGCAGGCAAGCGGAGCTCTTGGCTCACAGCACCCTGCCATCTGAAAAGATGAGCTTTCAGTGAAGACTATTCATGAGTCTCTTCTTTGGCTTCTAATCACAGTAGGCATTGCACTTAGCACGCTTGCCTATAAACGTACTTGGTAGATATGGATGGAGTGTACCATCAGTTTACATGCCATGAATACAGTAAAAATCTATGTCATGGGCTCTTCTCTGAGATGTACACAACTTTATAACAAGGAATAAGTGAGGAGGAAGGACATCATGGTCTAGGAGAAGATGTTAAGTGTGGCCTAAACATTGGGTACTGAGAGTACGCGCTGGAGCTGCAGCAGGCTGGGTCTTGGAGATGTATCAAACATGAACAGGAAGAAAAACTGCCTGCAGTGTAGTTAGAGCCCATCCAAGCACTGTTTCTGGCCAAAGGTGTGACCTTGCCAAAGTGAGCTTGGCTGGGTACTGGTGCTAGAGAGAGCAGAAAGCAGAGGAAGCGAGAGGAATTAACAAGACGGCGGAGATCTGTAGGTTAACTGCTGGCAAGGGCTCTGAGACTACTGAGGAATCAGGAAATCATGAGCTGCAAGGTATGGACTCAATAAACACAAGAGGTCATGAAACCGAGAGGTAGAGACCATGGACTTGGAGAGCCTACTGTCGATTGATCGGCTGCTGGGCAACGAGGTCTCTATTCTTAGATTCCTTTTCTGAAAATAAGGTACAAATGTTTATTTCACAGAACTCTGTGTAGGTTATCTATCTGAGACAAGAGATACCATCACTCACTCTGGGCTCTATTAGTTACAAAACTTGATGAAGAGCAAATAGTTACCATTTAGTTGCTTCTCCTAGACTGGTATTAGAATATGCTAGAATAAAGAAGAAAGTCTTTAATGGCACCTTTCCTTCCTGGTTCTTAGGTGATCTTTCTTAGATCTCACATGTGATGAAGCAGTACACATGTTGAGTGCCTATGAATGGCTGAGTCAAGAGAACACCCTTTTAGGTACTGAGTAGATCATCCTTAGATGGTTTTCCTTAATGTATCAGTTTCTTTAATCTTTGAAAAAAAATCCCTATAAGGACTGGGAATGCAATTTAGTAATAAAGAACCCACTAAACATGGGTGGTGCCTAGGGTCCATCTGCAGCATCACAAAAAAGACAAAAGGGGGTGGGGGAACAAGGTACAGGTTACGTGTTCCTAATCTACAAACCTTAAATCCCCAAACCTTAGAATTCCAAATGCTGGAGCACCAATATGAAACTGCCAATGGAGCATCCATGGAGTCAAGGATGGGTCTCAGTCAAAAATCAGCTGCACTAAAAATAGCACACAGACCAAGGAGGTACTTGTTCCTCTGTACTTAGTTCTACTTATTCACAACAGGCAAGAAATGGAAACGGTCTACATGTCCTTCAACTGATGAATGGATAATGGAAATGTGGTACACATATACAATCGAATTATCTTCTGCTGTAAAGAAAAATGAATTTCTGTAGTGCACCCCATGCCACCACCCAGTGGTACATTATCAAATACTATCATATATTATCAAACAAAAGTTGAGTGCCAGGTGAGGTTCATTGTTCACTGAGAGAGATCTATACGCTCTCCCAAACAGTAAAGGCAATCGGCATTGCTCTTGGTTGCCTGCCAGAATTTGACATTAAGAGTCTCTTGCTTAAGACACCATATACTTCGGTCACTGGACTTGGAGATATTGAGCTAGTACTGCCCTGGAAGCCTCCTGCCTGATGGCTAGCTCTGCTAGTATTGGAATGTGCTATGTAAACCACCAGGAGAGCAAAGTTTTCAATAGTTCTACTCAGATGCAAATCCTTCAAATTGCAGTACTGATCAGCTAAGCAAGGTATGTTTCACAGTGAAATATTGGTACTCATTGGTTGGGAGTAATCAAGATCTGTCGTATTGGACTTAAGGCTCTACGCAATAGATGGAACTCAAGATGGTATTTTAAACCTAGTCAAGAACCCATGAAAAGACTGCAGAAGAGACCCTACCATTACCTTTTTGCTAAATTAATTTGGCCTTCTAAATACTCATGCTTAAAACACAGAGAGCAAGTGACTGTGGAGTGCCCATCAATTGGCACATGTATGACATCACCCCAATACCCAGGGCACAGGGAACATCATGCAAGAGGGAGTGGCAAGATAGTAAGAGCTAGAACTGGAAGAAGAGCTGCAGGATAGGATCTTCTGGACACTCAAGGTCTCCTAACTGTGTGGTTGCCAGCACAAAACCACAGTAGTCAACATTCTGCCAAAGACAGAGGAAGGAACCACAATGCCTCTTCTCTAGTCGAAGAGCTACAGGTAGATGAGAGAGAGGAGAGTCCGTTTTCTTCAAGGATGGGCCCTTGGTAGACTGCTTATCTCCAAGTGGGTCAACCTTACACTCACATGTGTGTATATACATATATACATACATATACACACATACACACACACATATACATATACACACATGTATACAACACTAACTAGACTTAATAGAATACACATACACATATGAATTATTCAAAAAGATGACAAGATTTTGAAAGAAGGATGTTGGCGAGGCACGGGAGGAGGAGGAGTAGATATGACGGAAATACATTGCTGTAGTCATGTGTGAAATTCTCAGAATAAAATAATTAGAATGGAGTAGGAGGCATAGATGAAATGTATTGAATTTCATTTTAAGCTTGGGTCTTACTGCCTATTCTTTCTGCCCAGCGACTGGCCCTACACCTTATACTTACGATATATCAATACATATATGTATCTTGCTTTTCTTGGTGTGCGAGTGCAGAGCCTTGACCTGTGCCACACATGACCCCTAAACACTAGTTTTAAAAGAGCACCTTGAAGGTTTTCTTTGGCTTTCTAGTCGTTTTCCCCCTTCACATTTTTAACTTATTTAATTTGCCATGAGAACATTCCGGTTCTATGAGGAAGGCATCTTATTCTTAGGTTCAGGGTGAAGACAGATCCACACCATGTCAGAGTTGAAGGTTTCTTCCCAGCGCTCACTTCTGTGACACCACCACAAGGTGTTTGGATGTTGGCAACATTTCACACCTGTTTGGGGGGGTTCAGGGCCCAGTCACCTCACATTCAGTCATGACCTGGGATCCCAGTTGTGTTTACAGACAATAAAGCCTGTTGTTTGATGCAAGACCATTTCAACTGTTGAGAAGGAACCTGCTCCATTGATCTACTGTGTTACAGAACTTTAAGTAACAGGTTGGTTTGTTATCTCCTGAAAGGACTGTCTTGATTTTTTTTCTTTAGATGTTCTAGATAAAAGTGTTGGATATCTCAGTATGCACATGCAAATGGCCTCCACATTCTCTATCACTTCGGGGCACAAGCATTTCTGATTGGATACCCAACCTGAAATTGCTTTTAAATTAATTAGCCAATTAATTTTCTGATAGTATGGATGAGAACTGTGAATATCAGCAAAGTACTTTACTGCTGACTCACACTTCCAGAACCTGGTCCTTGCTGTTATAAATGTATTTACTTATTTGTTTGTGAATTTAAATTCACCAAGTAGCTGAGGATGACCTTGAACTTCCAATCCTTGTGTCACACCTGAGTGCTGGGATCATAGATATTCATGCTGGTGTCCCATATAGACTTTTATTTACTTATTATATTTATTATGGGGCCATTTGCAGTGTACCAGTTAGTTTTATTTTTGACAGTTTCACAGACATCTACAGTGTATTGTGATGTCATTTACCACCCCACGACTAGAGTACTTTTTAAGTACCCATCTACCGCATGCACAGAGAACTCACCTGCTTCCGATGTTGCTGCAGAGGCAGCAAGGAGAGATAACACAGGCGCTGAGGGAATTGCAACGCTGTCCACTACAGTTGGCTTCTTCCTGGCCATCATGGTGGCTACTGAGCCCTCGCTTTTACTGTGTGCTGCTGTCTGGTCCACTTTTAAGTGGGGACTTGGCATCCCTGAAAAACAATAATCCCAGAACCTGTAGTTGATTTAAGGAAACAGCAAGGCAAACATCATAAAACCTGAACTTAATCTGAGTAAATGTCCAACTATTTGTCCTCCCTTTCAGTGCAGAAAGAAAGGAAGTTGAGAATACTTGGAGAAAAATAGCCATGGCTAGTTTGAAGATGAGGTTAGGATGAGGTGCTTTTGTGGAATGAATGCCTAAATATGAGGCCAGGCACAGATCTAATGAAGCAGTATAATGTATTGAGTACCTATAAACCTTCTGAGGATCAAGAAGCCATCTTTACAGAGGTTACACCAATACAGTACAAAGGGTAATTCACTTGATTCCTACCTACTAGTGAGGCTTCTTTCTCACCTAGCTGGGAAGACGTGAGTACCAGAGGAGAAAACAGCACACAACCAATTCCTGTGGCCTTAGGCACGATCAATCTACGTGCTGTAGAGAATCAGTCTAAAGTTGTAAGATTCGTATGACAAAAGGTGAGGAGATACTCTGCAGAGCTCCTGCAGAACTGTGAGGCTGAGGGAAAGTCATTCTTGGTGCTGCGAAGAGCACAGGCAAAGGAATAGGTAAGGAGGAACAGGATCCAGTTAGGTAATTACGTCAGGTGTCCACCAGTGGCTGACTGTATTGAGAAAATGGAGTATACCACGAATATCATTCACACATTAAAATGAATGAAATTCCAACAAAATGTATAGACCAGGAATATATTTTCTCATGTGTGGAACTAAACACATGACTTCATGCAGAATGTGATTACTAGAGGCTGAGAAGGAACATGGCAGGTTGGATTGGAGCAGTTGATTCAGAGGACTCTGAGTGCCAGCACACCACAAGCACTGCAAGTCAGGAGGCTAGGATGTTACTGCTCCTGACCCTCTCTTGGGATATTCTGGGCCCTAGTTTCTTAATCTGGATCCTGATTCCCAACTCTGACACTTCCAGGCTATTACCAAGAACAAGGTACTTAGCATAATTTAGTGTAAGTTAATACTTAAGTTAATAGTTTTAAACTATTCTGAGTTTTTATGGTTAACTTTCTTAAAAAGAGAGACAAGGGCAGAAGTTTGTGAGGAGGTGGTTGGCATCCAGTGAGTTAATTAATGTTAGGCACTTGGAATGAGTTTCCGGACATGCTTTCAGTCTCCGTGCTTTCAGTCTACCATTATCGTTAATGTGTGTCTATTACTACTACTACTACTACTACTACTACTACTACTATTGAGGAAAATATAACCCATGACTTGCTCAGAAGTAATTCGAACCAGTAAGTAAAGTCTCAACTCTCTTCCTGAATGGTTAAGGATTTATGGGCACCTACCTATATTCCTAGCTATAAACCACATCTCAGCCTAGAGGGTTGAGTGCGCCTGATCCGTGCCCAATGGCCTATTCAGGCTTCCTCTCTGTAGGCTGTATGCTGCTAAGACCAACAATAACAAATTAGGTTTTGCCAGTTATTCTTTTTTTAAAAATTTATTTATTTATTATGTACGTTGATGTTTTGCTTGCATGCATGTCTGTGTGAGAGTATCAGATCCCCTGGAACAGGAGTTATAGACAGTTGTGAGCCACCATGTGGTTGCTGGGAGTTGAACCCTGGTCCTCTGGAAGAGCAGTCAGTGCTCTTAACCACTGAGCTATCTCTCCAGCCCCTTGCCGGTTATTCTTGACACTATTCTGTCCCAAGCCAATCAACATGAGTGCTAGAGTCCTTGCCTTAGAGCAATGTTACCTCAGTCGCTATAGCGAGATCACCTTTAATCACGTTGGCTTCATGGCAGTTCAGTGAGGTGTGGCCACAGCTATTACTATTTTCTCAGTTTTACAGATGAGAAGAACACCCTTCTGTGGAGCTTAAGGGAAAGATGAATAAAGTCCTCCCACTCTGCAGTAGAGCTGGGTATCTCCAGTTGCCAAATGCTAAAGTCAGGATCACCTTGGTCCACTGGACCATGCAACACTGACCACAATCCAGGTCCATCGCAGCACACTTCATGCTAAGGGCACAGAGCTCTTACCACACAACCGAATAAGGCACCTGAAGAGTGGATCATGCTAACATTTTGTTTTATCCCCTGCCACACTCCTTCCTTCCACTCTCCATTCTTGTCTTGGAAACTTGCTTAAGATGCCATGAATAACATTTGTTTTGCACTTTCCTGAATTGAACTTGCATTTCAAAGGATTTTGAAGGGAGAAAGAGACAAAGGTCAAATTCTATGGGAAAATATTACAAGATACATTCATGGAGATACATAAAAGTGTACAGGATGCTCTATTAGCAGAACATGTAGGTGTGCTTACTGAGCACAGCACTCAGAGTAGCTACAATCATGGATAAGAACATCTATCCAACTCGCTACGAGGAGCCACTGTAAGGAAGGAGGGATCAGGGGTTGGTGCTGAATAGAAAGTGAAGATTAGGAAGAGTTCCCCTCTACTTCTTAGCCTTTACTGTTCCATTCTGCCATACCATACCACACTATATCATAGTGTGATACATCTATAGCTTGAGGAAGGGGAAAGGCCTCACTCTGTAATCCAGGCCATTCTGTAGCCTAAGCTGGCCTACAACTCAAGTGGCAATCCTCCTGTCTCAGTCTCCTAAGAGTTGGGATTATTAATACAAGCTACTGCTTCTAGCAACTATTAATATTTTGAAAATTACAAACATATATTAACTTTCTTTGTTTCATTGAGAAAACAAAGTTTGAGGGTAGGGAATACAAACCTACAAATATCTTAGAGGGTGATATTGGGGTAGTTTGTGACTGATAACAAGTCTGATCTGATCGTAGGGACAGTAGGCAGGAAACAAAGCAAAACAAAACAAAACTCCGATTTTTGGTTCTCTCCAAGACCACAGCAGTATTCCTTCCAAACACACTTCGGTACTCAAAGCTATCAGCATCCATTATACTGAACAACTGCAGCTTTGGAAAAGTCACTCACAAGCCATTTTTTTTGTACCTGTAGATGCAGGTTAAGCAGATACCTTTCTATTTAAATTATGGCATGTTTGGGGAATAGAGGCAATAAACAGGATTATTAGATGAATATTTAACCCTCACTTGGGAATAGACTGATTTCCAGTCATTTCAGTTGTACCCATTTTCATGCAAATGTTTACAATCTAAATTAGTCTCAGTCCACATCATCTCATTAGAGCTGGTCTGAGCATACCTCTGCTGGGTACACTTGCCACTCAAGTGTTTACGATACAGACTACGTTAAATGCCATAAAGCCACACTGAAAACACTCTGTCATTCAGATCACTGCTGTGCAGCTTCTGTAAAGACCCTAGACAATTTAGGAGTTGTCAATTTTTAAAATTATATCTAGGAAAAAGAACAGGAGACTAGCCCTAATGTTTTCCTCAGTCTTTTTGGATTTTGAAGGGATGATGAATGCCCAGAAATAGCATATGGGGGCAAGTCTAGCAGATAACTTTGAATGAAGGGAATCACTCTTTCTTAGAACAGAGGTCTGGAGATCATGGAATAGGGGGAAGGAGCAGCCCCTTGGGAAGTGACATTGTGCAGGTGGCCAATGTAAGAGTTTGTTTTCTTTCAATCTAGTGACAGCAGATGGTCCATGATGGGACATTTGGAGAGTTTCTTCCCAGACTGGGCCTGGCTTCCCTCTCTCTCTCTCTCTCTCTCTCTCTCTCTCTCTCTCTCTCTCTCTCTCTTCATAGGAACTGGAATTTTAGAGGCATGAAATATATTCATTAAAAAAGAAAAGAAAAGAAGAGAAAGGACCAGAGTCTTGCACATACTAGGCCACTGAAAGCACCCCTGTTTACACAGGAGCATACAGAAAGGCTGGGTATAGGGAGGGATTATCACAGAAATTCAGTGGGGAATCTGTACAGAGAAAGTTCTCGGTAGATGAGTTCTGATTTTTCCTGTAGTCTAACACAAAGCATATTGCACTGATATTTACATATTTAGAGGCCAGTGAGCTTTTAAAGGAAGAAATAATGACCCTAATAACTTGGTTAATCTAACATCTGCTCATAATTAAAAGACAGAATTGAGAGAAAATTTAAAAGTTACTTGTATAAAAATCTATCAGGTAACCTGTTGACCTCTACTGATAAATTTTAAAAATCTCTTTGTAACTATGGAAGAGCAGATAGAGCCAGGGACAGTCACTTATTTTCAAAGGTAATTTCTCAGACCACTTATCCCCTCAAATCTCTACCTGTGCATCATGTTTGCATTAGGACTTGATTTATAGATCCGTCTCCTGAGATGCAGAAGCCGACTTCCTGTTGCCTTGGTTACTTGGAGCTCAGTTCAAGGTTAAACTACTCCCAATCAAAATCACTGGCAGGCTCTGAATCCAGTGGCCAGGTTATTGACTGCCCCAGGATACGGAAAGGTCAGGGACCAAAGCACTGTTTACTGCCTTATGGGTGAGTCAATAGCTTCAATATTTTGATTCTTTTCTTTCTGAAGAAGAAGTAGCTACTCAATTACCTCTTCCCCAGGTTATTCAAGGTCACAAGGGTCATGGTGGAATCCGGGGTCTATGGTGGCTGATTTTCTCAGGATTCCTTTAATGAGCTTTGTGACCTTGGCACGTAAAATGCAACCTACTCTTCAGTAATCTGTATGTTGTTCTCAGGTTCATAAAGCCAGTTTCCTTTCATTTCTCGTTTCTTTACAGAGAAAAGGAAGCAATGACAAACAAATACCCTTCACGGGATGGTTGCTGTTCACTCCCCTTTTCTAGTAGATGAGAAAACAAAGGTTTGAGAAAGGTCATAGATTGGCCTAAGACCATACAGATGGCAGAGGCGCTACAATCTGGATACTTCAATTAACTGTTGGGTCCTTCACATGGCTTCCTTGAAATAGGAGCTGGTAACTCATCATTGAGGAATCCCACAGATTTCATCTTGGTATAGCTACCATAGAGAGCAGTGTATCTGGCAGACAGACCTTGACTCATGGAGGCTTGATGAGTAGCTTAATTAATTTTCATATTCTAAAATTTGCAAATGCAGGCGCTTCCTGTAGTGGATGTGTAGGCTGGGGTGGTGGGGCCAAGTAATGGCCCTGGGATGGCTGGTCCTTCCTATCACTTCCCTGACCTCTTCTTCTTGTGAAGAATGCAAGATTTGGTATGAATGGGGAATGAAAATCTATTGATCGGTTAAGTAGCTTTTCATTTTGTAAAGGCTTTTGACATGCAATGTGCTATTTGTGGATGGTAAGAGGTACATGGTGAGCCCACCAATTCACATCTGAGGGAACAGAGGCACAGCAAACCAGGTGACTTACCCATGCTCGTGGATCATGCATGTGAATGAAGTGGTGCTACCCTCCATGTTTCATGTCAAAGCTCTCCACATGTCTCAATATTCTGATTTGGGATTTTTAAAATTTTAACAGTTACTCACTTTCTGATTTTCCAGTTGCCAATTAATATTCAACCGTTTTCCTCCTATATAGGATGGCCAACATGTTACAGAAGAAAGTGAATGAGGTTGTAAGAAATCTTCCAATCTTTGAAATCATATTTTGCATGTGCCAAATCCAGTAAATTTTATTTCATTTGTTTAAACATATTCTTTATGATATTTATTATGTGTGCATGTATGATGTGTGTGTTTGTGTGTGTATGTGTACATGCCACAAGACACATGAAGATACCAGAGAACAACTTTTTGGAGCTGCTTCTCACTTTTCATTTTTAAATGGGTGTCAGTGATCAAACTCATGTGAGGCAGGCATAGCGAGTGCTTTTACCCACTGAGTCATTTCTATGACCCCAAAGTTTATTTTTATTGCATCATGCTAATCATTAATTCACAAGTACATAGTAAATATCCACCCTACCAGCAATATGGCACTGATCAAAATGAAGTTCCCATTTCCTAAAGAGTTACGCTGTAATGATTTCTATAGAGCTAAGAGTAACCATTAGTTTCCATGAGGGCAGGCATAAAGGGCTTATGGGTATTAGCCATCAAGAAGCAGAGTCTCTACTATTTGTATGACATCATCAGAAAGAGGCATCACATCCAGATGGATATACCTTTATGGATCCTGAGTTTTGTTAAGAGGGACCTTTGGAAATTAAGCATGGTACCCTGAGTCTTGGGGCCTCGGGTCTTGAAGAGAGGAACAAAAGCTGGCTTTCAAGCCAGGAGTTCATAGACACCAAGTAACCTGTTCAACAGGGATTACCATCAATAATTTTGTGACAGATGAGTTTTACTTCATTTTAAGATCTTAAAAGATAAAACTCAGGCAAGGTTACTCTTAATCATAATATCTTCCAACAGGCCTAGAGTTGATTATTATGAAGCGAGCCATTGCTTCAGTGGTCACTACCCAACTTTGGACGTTGTGATCTCTGTCTTACAGAGGTAATGTAGCAAAGGAGAAAGAGATACAACGAAACAAACAGACAAACAAATAAAATTAAAGATAAGTCTGACAAGATAGGAGGCCAAGTGATTCTGTCCTCAACTAGAAAGCTAAGTCAACACCCACGGGCTTGGACAGGCTGCATTTCCCCTCCTTACTAGTGCTTAGCATTCCTGACTACCAGCATGTGCCAGATACAGTTAGGTTCCACAGATTCCAACTCTCCTTGAGTGGGAACACTTTTTCATTCAGAGGTCTCAGTCTTGAAATGTGTGTAGAATTCAGTAACTAAGAGTGAAGAGATAGCCGGATAGAACAAGAAAATGATAAGAACAAAAGCAAAGCCAACAATTCTTTCTATAACCAAGAGAAGAAGGGTTATAAAAAGCAAGTACAGGGTGATGTGTTAGGAAAAGCAGCAGAGCAAAGGGCAATGCCCAGCTGTAGCCAGGTGAGCTTAGTGTTTCTCCTCCAATCTGCCATTTCACTGTGCAAACTCCTGACCATAGGATCTAGGTCTTAATCTGTAATATGTCATTATTTTTCTGCCAATTCTTCTAGGCATCTACAAAACACTAATTGTCAGAAATCGTGCATTTCTTTTGGTTCCTCACAACTTAGTTTGATCGACATGAGATACTGTAAAAGGTCTGTTGAGTGGTTGACGATATAGAATCACCACCCCTACCCTTCTAGACCCAAAGCTTTGGAAAGTTGTTTTCACTAAGCCACACATCCTTAATATCTAAAATTCATTTTTTCATATAATGTAGGAAGTTAAAAATATATTTCTTAGAGTAACACTTTACCAGCTGTATGATTTTTGAGCCAGCAATGTTAGCTGTGTGCTAGTTTCATTGTCAGTTAAAGATATCATTGTGAGAAATAAGCAGGCTTTGTGCTATTGGAGAGGAAGTCATGCCCTGACTTCCCTAAAAGAATTACCCATGTGCTAATTCCTAGAACATGTGCATGTGTTCTGTAACAATGCAAAAGAGAATTAAGGGTGAAGACAACAAGCCTATAGATACCTCTAAACTGCTGACTGCAAACAGGGACTATATATGCATTTATCCAAATGACCACAATGTGATCACAGGAGACCAGTATGGTGGAGGTACAGAGCAGAGGAGAAAGGAGTGTGTATGATGGTGGCCATGGGACAGAAGTTTTATTGCTGGCTTCTAAGACACAAGAAAGGAGGTCAGAGGCCAAGGAATTCAGGTGATTTACCGAAGCTGAAAATCAAAGAAATCAGTCTCACTACAGATCTCAGGAAATAATCTACCTCTGAGTTTTGCTCAGTGAGACCCACTTTGGACTTGTGATTTCCAATAATGTAATATGATACATTTGCCTTATTTAAGCATGTAAGTTTGTAGAAATCTGTTGCAATAACAAGTGAAGCCTAATATTAAAACAAAAAATCATTATTACAGTGCCTCACCTTACTAAGTACCCATTATGTCAACCATTACAATTTCTCAATGACACACTCTTAGGACTAACTGTCTCATTTAAAACTTACTCCTCACGTTTAAGTTATGTCTGTGCCCTGAACACTTCAATCCCTTAGGAGTCAATGAGCTCAGTCTTTTAAAAATACATTCTAGCATAAAACTGACTCAAATAAATTGATGACTATAGTCAATAAATCACATTAGAGATAAGTATATTGATAAGATGAGAAATAAGAGCCGAGAATTAAGTGAAACTGGCTTTCCCCACTCTTGCTGGATGAAGCCGGACAACGTAAGGAATGTTTTTCTGCTTCTGTCTTCGGGCCAGAATCTATTCCAGTCCATTATTCTGATTCTGAGCTTTCAAATGTCTAGGAGACTTTAAAGAGCATGATTTGTTCTTACCTCTCTTGTGTTAGAAGTGCATAGATGGGCTTAAAGGGGAACTGCTTTAATCGTTGACAGACTCACATTTGAGCGTATTTCACCTAATATAATATGTCATAATGATTCAAAATTAGTCTTCCTTGATCTTGCAGTGGAAAGGTTTGATGAGCAGAAAGATGTTTTCTCTAAGTGCTCAATGATATCATGTGGAAGACTCACCCACTACCAATACTGCAAACAGAAAAGACATTCCAAGACACAAGACTTTGGAATGATACGGTATTTCAGACCTCAGGTTTGCTGAGAAGAATAACATGTAGACAGAGAACAAATTTTGCATCATGATCAAGATTCATAGATACCTTTATGTTCTCATATGACTCTTGCTAAATTTACCTAAAACACACACACACACACACACACACACACACACACACACACACACACACACACACACACACTGTACACACCACAAAAGGACAAAGGGCAGATAAACCCAATGTAATGCTGATGTAATTTCATCCATGTTTTAAAAAATGCAGACAATAGAGTTGCCAGTCCATGGAAAATATAATAAGGGGATTTACAAAAGGTAATAACAAGGGAGAACAAATCCGCACATGTAATTAAAACCAATTTAATAGCACAATGCCTCTCGTATACTCTTCATATCCGTGGGGAGCAGGTCAGTTACAGATTTACTACTGAAATGTGTATAAAGCTCCGCAATAGGCTCTTGAGGAATACATAGGGACTTCAGTAAAGTAAGGCAAAGTAGTTTCTTTGGGATGGAAATCAATTAGGCCCCACCCCTGCTGAGAGGAAGCAACTTTTTTTTTTTTTTAACTTAGTATTACACAACTAGCATGACATATGTCTTCTCATCATCGCAGGCCAGCTTGATGACTATGTTGCTTCAAAGGTTGAATTTTCCAACTTTACAGAACAAGTTTGCTTGTCCCCCTAGGGCATGCTTGCAAGTTTATGTTCACAGGGCAGCCTAGAAATAATAGATGTGACATAAACTAGAGGACTATTGTTTCTGGAAGATTCTTCCCTGGATTCTCCAGAATGTGCAGGGCTTTAGAAACCGGCATCAGTCAGTGTAAGCATCTTTTGCAGTGTGTTTGCGTCTACCTCTAGAGTATACAGTTGCCAGCACATCTGTGTGGCAATACAGGCCTCCATGTGATGCTAACTGGGTCACCTCATTTGCATTTTGATTACTGCTTATTTAGAAGGCACACTGAGAAAAAGCTTCATATCAGGAGGTTATTGCATGTGTGTATATAAATATATGTATAAATAGATAAGTGCACATTTGCTGGTTTATGGGAGATCAGTTTTGTATGCAGTCATCCTCCTGGTCATATCTATAGATGTCTAATCACTGACAGAGGGTTTAATTAGAAATATGATGATGGAATCTAATTATTCTCAGTACAATATTGCCCACTGTTTCTGGCTAGAGAAATGAACATATATTTCCTTTGTTATGTGACTATTTCTTTATGTTATAGAAGAAGAATTCACTGTTTTATGATCTTTAAGGAATTTCTTGAACACATCTACTTTATTCCACTATTTGAATCCATCTTACTGGGTACAGATGCACTGTGATTGTGTGCAGGTGTGCAGATATAGACGTGGACTGTGTGCTAGTAAAGCTCTCTTCTAGGCAATAGAAGAAAGGAAGAAAAAAAAAAAAAAAAACAGAACCACAGAAACTCAGACCCATCATTAGATAGAGCTCCTAATCTTTATCTCTAGTAGTTCAGTCAGACGAGCTAATACCATGATGATGGCTTTGAAATCTCTTAGGAATTGGATGAGGAGAAGCGACAGTGACGAACTCCCAGCTAATAAACACAGAGTGCTTATTTCGGCAGAATGATCAATTTCTACATGTCCTGAGGCTTGTCTGATACAGTTGATTTACTCATCCTCGCCTACCTCACTAATAAAGCCAAAGTCCACCATCAGATTACAGAGGTGCCAGGAATTTCTTAAAGGGGAAGGGGAAAAAAAATCAAGGGAATGTTCACCATCTCCTTGTAGAAATCCTTCCTGCCCACCACCCTTGGTGCTTTTCTAGGTTGATACTCGGTACTCAATAGACTTTGGGCTAGTACAGTAATAAAGGCAATTAATTTGTTATCTTGTTAGTGGGAATTTAATGCAATGATCTAAAAGAAGTCTTACATATTGTGATAAACTTTAGTGCCTCCGGGTGGCTCCTATTGCATCAGGCTCATTTCACATCTCATCCATTATGTAAATGAGATTTGGAAATAGTTGAGTCTCACTAATGTAGTTCAACTCTGACGGATTGGCCATAGCCGGTCCTCCGGAAACTAATGAAGTTAGATGCAGCTCAAGATTGTTTTGTACTTGGTTGATTCTGCAAGGCCCTGTTCGAGAAATGAAAGCAATGCATTTCCTCAACCATGTACTAAGGTTATTCTAGTGCTGCCTAGCCCCTATAGTGATCTAAAGGGAGTTCGATTAGAGGGATGCTGGTGCTGATTCAAATTACTCTGCGGTACATAAAGCTAACTGATGACACATCTTCACACTGTTGCATGACTGATAATATGGTTTAAGATGAAAGGGAAGCATTTCAGTAGTTAACATATTTAGGGAGGTCTTTAAGTCATGCAGAAAAGAATAGGGGAATTTCCAGATGTAGACGCTGTGGATAAAGACCTGTGGTTACACTTGAGATCATAGAAGAAACCGTTACTACAGAGGCTTGGCACTAGTGTAGAGATTATGGCACTTTGGATTCAAAGAGCCACAGGAGTCAGTCTAGCTACCCAGAGCCCATCAGGACAGAGTATAGATAACAAGGGCTGCTGTACTCTGGGCTCCCTTTGGCAGACCAAGGAGTTGGAGCTCCAAAGTCAATCTGGCATTTCAAAACGGAGTAAGCACATCCACAGAAGCGGTCTCAAACCATTCAAGGTCACGGGGGTTGGAGAGGGGAATATGAGATGTTAGCTCACAATAAAAGGCATCTGGGACAAATTATAATCTTTATCCTAGAGAAGGGAGGGGCTCAACGGAGGAAGTGAAAGCAAAGAGATGGAGATAGGAACATTTCATGCAGGAGGCAGAGTCCAAATGTGTTAGCCCAAGATTGGGAGTAAACCACTTAAAGGGAAGGAGACTTAAGCTGGGGATAAGTCTGTGACCCGAGAGCCAGACGGACCTTGGCTGAAAATCCACACTGTGTCACTTAAGTGGTGACCTTGTTTAAGTGTCGTAACCTTTTAAAGCTTCGCTTTCCTTACTTTGGAAGAAAAAGTTTAAATAAACTATCTAGCTTGCAGGGTTTGATAGGTATTAAACTGATGATGTCTGTGAAATGCTTACTCTGTGGCTGGGGCAGAAAACATACTCAGAAGAGGCAGGTAGGGAGATGTCCAGAGAACTTGGAACACTGTAAAGGCATCATCTAGCAAGTGTGAGGCCCTAAGTTCAATCTCCAGCACAGAGGTCGAAAACCAAAGGCAGTCAGGATGGAGGCTACTAAGAAAGGAGCCACGGGAATATCTACAACCTGGAAGAAGCGTTGTTGGCCAAGGAGAACCTCATCTCTGCTGTCTTTTCTCAGAGCTGGGGTCCCAGGAAGGAAAATCATGTTAACTTCTAAATATTTAACTTGATGCTACATTTTCAATAAATTGCTAGGTGATAGAAAGCAGTTTTATTCATGTGTTATTCCTCAAGAGTGTTCTTGTCTACTGTGAACACAGCAATTCCACGTCCTCTGGGGGGTCCTCAGCATGTAAGGAACAGTCCATTCTTAGGGAAGCCAACTACCTACTTGAAGAAATAAGATTCAGAAACAAGAAATTTAAATAAAAATAACAATCTAGCCTGAGTGGAAAAGACCACTGATATTACCTTCCATGGCCCCTGGGACGAAGCTAGAGATTTACTGCAGTGATTTTAACTAGCATAATCTAAAGTACTAGTAAAATAATGGAACTTATTTATTGTTTAGATCCAATGCAAACATACATAATGGAAATGGTTAAGAATAAGAATTTATGCTAATGATACCATCGGAAAGGCTACCATGCCAACAACTAGATTATTTTTATGGAAGATGCATTTCAACGTGGTAAAAAAGCTGAGCTCCGTGCTTGTATTATCAAGGTTGAAATCTTCTCAGTGATTCCATTCAGTCACCAATGCAATGATCACTTTTGCCTTTACTTCAGATTTAAATACAAAGATCCAAAGGCAAATCTCTGTTCTTAAAGTGCCAAAGTACCACATAGGGAAGCTGATTCTGTAAGTACTTTGTGATGAGTACCAAAGGTCAGGTAAGAGGGGTGTGGCTTCATAGGATAAGGGGTGCCGCCTCTATTGGAATAGAAAGGCATCATTGAGAACTGACACCTTACCTGGATCTTCAACAAGTTGGAAGCATTGGCAGAGGGGGCATGAGAGAAACCCTGGAAAGCAGGGACAAAATGCCTAAATCAATAAAGTGAAAAATGAAGGTGCATCTGGGGAAAGGCAAGAATGCCTGTGGCTAGCATGCAGGTTTCCTGAGTGAGAGGGAAGGTGAACTGTCACAGAGGAGGTAGCTGATCTCAGGCTTGGGATGGCACAAAGTGCCAGTGTTTCACTTGTAGGTAAGGAGTGGTCAGGAAGCATTGCTAAGCAGACACATGGAGTAGCAGTGGCTTCTCTTTTATTGTTCAACTTGGGTTAAAGGGACCAGAGCTGTTCCCTGTGGATATGCAGATATGATCATCAGATGTAAAACCTTTGTAAATCATGGTTAGAAATCACACGTTCAGTGAAGACGGTCACCTGTGTGTCCTGCTTTCCCTAATTCACTTTGCTCTCTAACTTCTCTGTACCCACCACACTTCCTCAGTTAGAAGTTCCTTTCTAAGATTAATGGGGGAAACGCTGAGGTGTCAGTTATGGTTCTTGGTTGGAAAACACCTAGTTCTGTACTGAAGTTATGGTTTTGTACATAAAATTTTGTATGTTTATTAACCAAGCTCAATACTTGCAGAACTTTGCAGAGAAGGGCTTTAGCAAATTAAAACGCATGCTGAAGGAGAGAAGCCAGGGCCTATCCCTGTGTTCTTCTTGTGTGGATTCTTACCACACTGTAGAAGTGGGATCTTCCTGACTTTATAGGATGCATATTTACAGTTTTTGAAGGACTCCATGCAAACACAAAATCTCAAATTAAGAAATGCACAACACGGGACAATAAACAAAGATTTGTACAGTGGTGACAACTGAATGAAGTAGTGACTGGGAGTGGCTATTTCAACCAGTTCACATAGGAACTCACAGAGACTGACATCATGCACAAGACCTGCATAGCTTTAAACTGGACAAAATCTAAACACGGAGAAGAGGAAGTAGACATAAAGTCGCACCTCTAATCAAGAGTTCATAGCTGCCAGGAAAGAAAAAATCTGTTTGCTCTAATTGAGTCTTAGTAGGTCTATCAATCAAACTCCAAGTAAAGCCCCAGGCCCAGGAGCAGTTGGCTATTACAAAACAAACTCCACGTTTTTTTGTACATTTGCTGTTTTGTTTCGCTCTATTTTGTCTTTGTTTTTAAATTTATTTTTAGTTTGTTTTCATTTTCTTTTCTCTCTTTTTTGAGAGAGAACATGAAGTTGGGTGTGCAATAAAGTACGCAGGATTTAGGAAGAGTTGGGAGAAAAGCAAGAATATGATCAAAACCCATTGTATAAAAATATGACTAAAAATGAATTTAAAAAGGAGTGTACAAAGAAGCTACAACTATGGAAATCATCACAAATCCAGAATTAACAACAACAACAACAACAACAACAACAATAATAATAGCATACACAATTGACAGGCGTCCAGGATTAGACTTCTCAAGCTGAAATCAACACCACAGAGTAAATGAAGTGGTCAGGAAATGCCAATAAAGGAAATGTAATATTTAAAAAAATTTAAATGTCCTCACAAAAATTCCGAGTCTGTGAGCTAATGGATATGCTTAGTCAGGCGATTTAGCCATCCCACTGGATATACATACTTCAGGACAACATGGTATACAGGATAAGTAGATACAATTTAATTTCTATTTGTCGAGTAAAATAAAATGCCCTGCTCCGTTTTCCAAACCTGGAAATTATTACATTTTCTCAGTTATAAAACTGACAGTAAAACCTTATTTTTCCAGTCTTGGTTATGTAATAAGTGGAATGTGTTTTTCTAAATCATCAAAGTTATCTGAGGGCAGCTTTTCCACAGGCCAGAAATTTATTTGAAGGACACCCAGAGTTCCTGGGTTCTCGGTTTGGGCAGGTAGAGGCTTTTTCTCTCAAACATTTCGTCAAAGGCTCTCCCTGTAGGAAAGAAGACTTGGACAGGCTGACAGTGGTCCTCGGTGCTCCTAGTAGCATCCTCATGGGCAATCTTAGTTTCTTCTACGGCCTATGGGCCAGCATCTCCTCTCACCTGTGGACCATTGCCTGCCCTTTATCATCTTCAGATAATCCCTGCAGACTCCTGTCAGATAACCTTCCCTCACTGCTTCTATACCCTTGACCTCAATTGGATCGCCGCCCTTTAATCCCTGACTATATGACAGTTAAACTCTTAGGATCAGTGAGATACACCAACCACTGCCCTGCTTTGTGCAAACAAATTCAGTCTTAGTTTATTTCTTTATTTTCAATTTTGTTAACTTAAAAGACAAAACAAAACAAAACAATATATGAGTACTCGGTGTGTACACATGCCTGTATGCCAGAAGAGGGCATCAGATCCCATTACAGATGGTTGTGAGCCACCATGTGGTTGCTGGGAATTGAACTCAGGACTTCTGAAAAAGCAGCCAGTGAGCACTCTTAACCACTAAACCAGCTCTCCAGGCCCCAGCCTTAGTTTCTTTATCTGTGAAAAACAAGACTGAAGAGAGAAATCTCACAAATTATGAAGTAAGGCTTAAATGCAGGGTGGAAAAGTCCATTAAGTATTTAGTGTAGCACTTGGCTCTAGGAGGCATATTGTTATTAACATTATTATGCTTCACTGAAATTTTGACTTCCCAGTAAGATAATTATTAATTTAAGAGGAGTCTGTAGCTATACTGTGCATTTGTTTCTGAGAGTGTCCCACCAGCAGCAATCACGTACCCAACAAACTCGTTTCACTAAATGACAGCAGCCTTTGACAAGGGTATAGAAAGTGCAACTCATCGTACAACAAACCATACCATGGACACTACCATTTGAAGCTGCAGCAAGACGGTTCATTTTCAAGACTATGTAAGAAATTTGTTGCAATTGAAGAGCATTATATAGGAGACAATGTGGTGCTTTATGATTTTAGCCCTCAGAGCAAGACAAAACGGGGGGGGGGGGGGTGGTACTTTTTCTTTTCATTTCAGGAAAATGAAAAACTGAGGAGAGTTTAGCTGTGAAAGTCTTAACTGTGAAATACCACCAGGGTGAAACAGGGTGGCGTGGAAACACGGGAGCTCCAGAGCGCAGACATCAGGATAACAGAACATCAAGTGGCAGGGACCTCTGACTACATCCTGTTAAGCCTCACAAGGCCAAGGTTCTCAGAGGCTAACATAGTGTCAGTGCAGCAATATTACCCTCAGCCCTGGGACCCTGGATCCTCAGAAATATGTTCCTGAAGTAAGAAAGAAGTAGGGCCACCTGGCGGATAGACATGGTTTGCAGATTCTGTGGTTCCTCTCCATGCAGGATCTGGGAGAGGCATCTTAGTCTGCTGTTGGCCTTGGGTGTTCTTTTCTCCCATGATCTGGAGAGTGGTGCAATACCCTCCTCCTTCCTGTGCCTCTCTAAAGCCCACAGCACAGGCTATTTGGTTGGTGAAAATCAATTCAGGATCCTTTTATCTCCACCTTAAATCCCCATAGCCAGCTGTTTTTATATGGAAGTCCCCACAGGCTGGGCCTGCTCTACTGACCATTAGCAAGAAAACAAAGAAAGAGGGGGAACAAGCTGATGGTGTAGGCTTTGGGGCTCGGCCTAGCAGTCTAAAGGGAGTGGCAGTGCCTGTTAAACTATGCCATTTCCATGCGGCCATGAAAGAAGACAAGGAATCTTCCTCTCCTTGAACAATAAAGGCTCCAGCTAATTTTAACTAGAGTTGGCTCTAAAAAACCCTACAGTTGACTGTGAGTCACTGGCCCTCAGGGAATAGGAAGGAGTTAGGGGGTGGTGGTGAGAGGTGTGTGTGTGTGTGTGTGTGTGTGTGTGTGTGTGTGTGTGTGTGTCCATTCATGCGTACGTGTGTGCAAACCACCGTGTATAATCTCACAGTGCCCAGAGCCCTGGAGATCCTTGAACAGTTCAGTAGCACAGGCCAGATTCATTAAAAACCCTGGCTACAGGCCAGCAGTTAAAATTGAAGCAGCATATTTATTGCATTTTGTTCAAATAAATCTGAAAACGTGTGAATCATACTCCTCGGAGAGATTGGGAGAAGAGGTAAACAGCATCGGGCTAATACTTACAAGCCATGGTAGAAAGAGAACAGAGACACTGGAGGGTCTGCTGCCACCGGAACTCAGGGCTGCTAGCCCTTTGTGGGTGACCAGAGGAGCCCCACTCTCCCATACCCTTCCCTCTTGGGCTCAGTCCTAGCCTCGGCCTCAGGCGAGGTAGGGCCTCTGCTTTCTGCCCTAGGTTTCCCAGTTGTTCCCTGGCTTCTCCCACCCTGCTTGCTGGGAGCAGTTTCTCCCTGACACTGTGCCTGCCCTTCTGCTGGATCACAGCAGCTGCAGAAATTAGATTCAATTACAGGTTTCCCTAAAATAGTATATAAGAGATAATCCTCCCAACACACACACACACACACACACACACACACACACACACACACACACACACACACACAGACACAGACACACACACCATCCTCACCAGTCCCCTTCCTATGAGGCTCAGCAGGAGCTCAAGCTAATTACTGAAGCAAAGGAAGCTAGCTGGCCATCAGTGCCACACCTGGACTGCAATCCCTTCTGTCGCTACTGAGAGCCTTCAGTTAGCCCCAGAGGGCTTGCCTGCTTCAAGGTGTCATAGCTCAATAGGTGGAGACTGGGAATTTGGGGACCTCAGTTTCTTTAAGTACAAAATACTAATAATGCTTCTCGGATGGTAATTAGGAAGAATTAATGTGTCTTATAAAAGCTCCCGAGTCAAGAATGTAATACCTTCACACCAAATATCACACTTTCTACTCCTGCCTGTGAAAGATAGGACTTATGGCATGGATACGTAGTGTTCAGACTCTAGTTTTCTCTGTTCAGCCTGTTTATTGTCATAGCATCGTTTTGCCACCAACCACTTGCCATCAAGACAGATTAGCAGCTGTGAATTGTCACCTAATACACCCTCTTTATTATAGTAAAAAGAGTATTTTTACATTTTTCAAAAGCTCTTTGGTCTTTCAACAGACACAGGTGCATGGCTGGGCAGTCTGAGCCACATTCACGATCACCCAAGAAGTTCAAGTGCATCTGTGTCACAGTTAAAGGCCTTGGGAAGGCAGGAGCACATGCATCTAGGCATTCTGCATGTATTGACTGGTATTAGGCTCATAGGCAAAGCTTCCATGATGAGATCAGCAAAATTCAGCTCAGTCATCAGTAGCGAATCCATAAATCTAGAAGCGCAGGTCTGAGTCAAGGCCAGAGCGAGGTGACCTGACACATGACCCGAGGACCCATTTCTTGCTCAGAATCCTAGGGATGAAGTAGAAAAGATGGCCAAACTGCAGTTTCACTTCAGCTCTCCAGTCTGCTGCCTCCTCAGTGTTGGGACAAACCCAACTCCTTCTTTTCTGCTCTGACCACGTTTAAAGACACTGCTCTGTACTCTATGTGACCTGGAACCTAAGGAGCATATGGAGACTTATGTTACCTGCCTGTAGCATTCTCTTCTAGTTCTGGAGCTCTAGATGCTATTTAGATCCTTGTTAGCCAGGAACAGAAGGCAGACAAGATCAAATCACTTACATACTCCACGCTCCATTTCACATTTACTATGACCCACTTTCTGGGACCTTATATTCATTCCCACTTTAAAAAGGAGAAGACTGAGATAGAGTAAACCATATTTTATCATCAAAACTAGATGATGTTAGAAGTTAGAGTCCAACCTAAAGAACCAGGTACTGAAGTCCCTCTGTGTTTGTCCCCCAAGTATGTGCCAGGGGGAAATGAACTAAGTAGCTATTAGCCCAGATGTTAACTAAGTTAAGCTTTCCAATAAACCAAGAGTGTGTTTAATAATGTGTTCTAATCTAAAGGATCCAAGCACTGCTGCTTCAGTTAAATGTTTTATTCACATGTAACATACGAAGGCAGACTTGACATCTTTTCATGAGGAGGATAGATGTGTCCCAACTCTTCTGCATGGCCAGTCATTTGCTCTTTTCATTTTATGGCAAGTGGGAGCTACGAGAAGACTCAGAAGCCAACGACTGAAACTGGAGCTAACTGGGGTCTGTGGGATTGAAGTCAGCTCCTTTAAGCCTTTAATGCCTCACCTTCCTCAGGATCCTGTAAAGCGCAGTGATTTCTGAGAGATAGCCCTGGGCTATCTTTACAATACCCTTCCCTTCATTCTGGCTTCAGCTGTGCCACAGTCAGTAGATCTCTCTATCCCTCCCACCTTGGGGAAATTTCAGTCCCTAAACTCCATGTTCACTTTGTGGTACTATCTTGGAATTGTGAAAGAAACGTTTTCTGCCAAACATCATTTGCTTGTTGAATGAAAGAGTGAAGAGATTATTGAATTAAGGCAGACCCTGAGAAGAAAGCAAGTTGTTTAAACACATTTGAGTATTCCCAAGTGTCTTGGACACCATAGGTATTTTGCTAGAGTAAATTAAGCAAGAGAATGGGAGAAACCTGGTGGGTAAGTCAACATGATTATAGCTTCAGACCTTCACCATGATTGGGATTGCTGGTGACTGACACAAAGTAAGGCCATGGCATGGACAGATGCTCTTAGGCAGTCTGTGACTAGGAACTATGTCTCTGTTAAGAGGCCCATGTGGTTGAGGCAATCAGATTTCTCTTGGTCATTTACGTCATGTGTTATCAACTGTAGAACGGTTAGGAGGGGCTGAAAGTAAAAAAAATGGTAAGTTCCTGGTCTCCCGAATCATCTGGACCACTAAGAATGCCAGAGAGTAGTGTGCTGTGACTGGCATCAGCCCATCACCACAACCTCCATTCCAGATGTTTGCAGAGCACTCCTTCACCTGGAAGATCTACACAGAAGTGAGTTTTCTAGAAGCCATCACCGCGCCTGTCCATGCCAACTGGACAGGAGTGACAGCTGATGGTGTTATTCATGCATTTATGTCTCTATGATGCCTTAGTGTTTAGGGCCTTAGTAATCCTGGGGACAACAGGATTTTCCCAGGGATAGCTTATCCCTAGAAATAGCAGAGGACTCCCCTGGAATGTAACTTTCACATGCAAACTAACTGAGTCCTTACCGGCCAACCACCTCCTTTATGGAGCTCTTAACTGTCTTATTTCTCTGCTTCAGGAGTATTCAGAACCAGGTACGAGATCACTAACAGCAATTTCTGTACCCTGCAGCTCCCTGAAATGAAATAGCTAGCCAATTCTAAAGCTGCCACGCACTGGTTCCCCTCACCTCTCTGCCTGCTCACTGACCCTGGTGCTTTTGCAAATGGCCCCGGCAAAGCGCACCATTGCCACCCCTTCTGTTTATAAGGGTCTGTGATCATACATGTCTTCCTTCATGAAAACCACTTCCATGTCTCTGTGTTAGTCTACATGTGATTAAAACAAGTCCTGGGAACATTTTATAGACCCAAGATTCAGGTCCACCCTCCTCTACCTCCAGGGTGACAAGGATGGGGAGATCATTTCTCCTACTCTAAGCTAGCTATGGTTGTAATTTTATTTTTTATAACACAATTTTTTATGTATTTAAAATTTTTCCAGGGTTTCTGATAATCAACAATAATCCATAAATACAAAGTGTTTCCACGTGTGGGGCATTTTTCATGGATTATTTGATTTCATTCATATCCTTTCTACTTGCCATGTTCCAAGAATAACCTATTGCCCCAAATCACACAACTGGACAGGCATGGCATTTAGACTGAGTTAGTCAGGCTGCTCAGGCAATACACAGAGACAAATGCTCTCTGATGGGTAGGGGCAGCCACTCCTGTGCAGCAGGTCTTGGAAGATCAATGAGATTATTATATATAGTTCCATAAACGGTTCAGCTAAGGTTGGCTTGCATGCTGGCAGTTGCTTGGCTGGCTGTTTCTGGCCTGGCCTCTGGAAGCAAGGGATGCTTCTTGTACCTGTTTGCAAATAAATCAGGAAGGTGAACAGATTATCCAGCTGCGTTTTTTTTTTTTTTTTTTTTTTTTTT
>CM052715.1:61473353-61503536 GCA_028551405.1 Uromys caudimaculatus
CTACAAGAGCTCACAGGGGTGAAGGTCGTGTCTATCCCTTGGGTGTCGTCTCTTCCCCCCTAAAAGTCAGTTCTGTTTCAAGGAAATCGAATCAATTGTAGTTGTGTTTTATATGTTAATACTTAATTTACTTTTAACAGACTGTACCCCTAGAACTGGTACACAATTCTTTAGTATTCTCAGAACATCAACATCAGCAAATTGTTTGATTTCTCTAGATCACATGACTTATGCCGTCTGCTGAGCAGAACATGCAATCTGCTCAGCATAGGTTATAAAGGGATCACTTGTCTTTTGAAATCAGAGCTTTGTTGTGCCTTTCAAACCCTGCTCTATGTTAACCACACTCTGAAGAAACTACTTAAAGCTTCTCAGCTTGAAATTTTTCACCTGTAAATATTAGCAGTGCTCATTTCTATATGGTTACTGTAGGAATGGATAAGTAGTGAGTGTTTATGCATAAATGTACAGTATTTACCAGGATGTCTGATGCACACATGATAAATGCTCAGTATTTGCTCTTATTGTTGTAATTGTGAATTAAAGGGAACAGAAGGAAGCATAGACTGTGTTTTGTTGCTGTTGTTTGTTTTTTGGGGGTGGTTACCACCAATGAGAACCTTCAACAATGCATGCTGCCTCCAGATGTAAGAACATTCTTGGCTCGCCTTCCTGTATGTATAGTTATTTGTTTAAGGAACACAAACTTTACATTCTGCCTAAACTAAAAATACATCATGGCATATATTGGTAAATTCAAAGCACAGAGAGAAAGAGAGACAGAGAAAAACAGAGAGACAGAAAGGCAGAGGTAGCGTTTGTCTGTGTGTGTGAATATGTGTAATGCTTTAATTATCAGCTTTCACAGATTTTCTGGGCCTAGATATTCCCTATCCCACATTTAGAAGGAAGAAAAGTTAATTGTCCACTGGAATGCGACTCTACCAAAGGACCTCAGTAAAAGCATCAGAGGAGTTTTAGCTACAATGCTTTGGGCCCCAAAGTGTTGCTTTCCTCATGGCCAACAGACTGCAAACCTCCAGGGGAGAGAGTAGTTCTTGCCAAAGCAACATTCTTTGTGTAGCCTAGAGGCTGACAGTGATCAGGCCTGCATAGAGAAGGGACATGCAGAGAGGCAGAGATGCTGTGATAACTCAGAGGTCCCCCTTTTCTATTTTTTCTCCTGTGCTCAGTTACAGACCCTCTCAGCAGGGGACTGTGGTTAGCAGGCATTGATCTGTGTACCAAAGGCAAGACCACAACCGATCAGAAGAAAAGACACGCGATTAAACACTTCACTGGCCTCTGGAAACAAAATATCGAGGCATAGCGGGAGGCAGAAGAGGTCTCTGTAGACAGGGAACAGCTAAGGTACCAAGATGTGATTTGAGAGGGTGGCATCTACCTCTTCAAAGAAGTCTAAATAAGAAACTGGATTTAAATGTGTCTGTGAAACACATAAACACAATAATAATTTTTAAGTGGCTAGAAGCAATTCCTTCTGGGAATTGCAAACATATTAGTCAAAGACCTAAGCAAATCCACGAATGATATTTAGGTTAAATGAAGACAAACAAACAAAGAAACAAACACAACAACAGAAAGAAAGAAAGAAAGAAAGAAAGAAAGAAAGAAAGAAAGAAAGAAAGAAAGAGAGAAAGAAAGAAGGAGAGAAAGAAAGAAAGAAGGAGAGAAAGAAAGAAAGAAGGAGAGAAAGAAAGAAAGAAAAGAAAAGAAGCAGGCACATGTTATGATCTCTCATAGCCTCTAAGAGACAGCTACGGACCCCATGCTGAGGTCATATAATGCCCCATAAAAACCAGTGCAATCATTATCTTTTCACAATGGAGGGGGGGAGAGTACAAATCTACTCCATCCTTCCGGCCACATGCTCAGAGTGGCAAGCCATTTTGCTATGGCAGATCTGCTAACCTGGCATATACCTGCGTTACCAAGGGGAACCTGGCAGCTAGCACCTGCAGCTGCAGCTGCAAACCGAGCTTTCCTGTTGGCAAACACCAAGAAGCATTTTGTGAGGTTGGCTACAGGGCCCAGTGCTGAGAGTGATCCTCTTTCTGGTGCCCCATAGGCATGGTTGGTGGCTGGGAGGGAACATGCTTCTTCCCATGTCATCCTCTCTGTGAACATGACTTTGGGGGGAGCCTCATTAAAAGGTATGTTGCTACTGCCATGCAAGGCTGCACTTGCTTTCTTGCTCTCCTGGTTCTTTATCTGTGGCAAACAGGTCTGGAGTGAGGTACTCTACACCACAGCTAAGGGCTCCCCGATGTTCTACATCTCTTTCCTGCCTTTGCTGTCAGACCTGCTGCAGTCATTCTTAGGTCCAAACCTAACTTGGACAGGAGAGTTCAGATGAAGTCCAAGGATGGCTGTCTTCTCTCCACCTGACTGGGGCGGTGCTTACATCCAAGTGATCAGATCTGCTCTCATTAACTTAATAGGGTGGCAAAAGCCTTCAATTGACTAGAAGAAAGAGAGTTAGAGAGCTTGAGGATGAACTTTTGTTGCCCCTGGCCACATTAAGGTGTGCACCACTGTTCGCACAGGGTGGTAGAAACTGAGCTTGATTAGTTTCCCTACTTTGCCTAAGGTCAGAGCTGGTGAATGTGTGGAGGCAGAAGTAGAACCTGGGTCTCAAACTCCCGAGCCTTCACTCTTTCAGTATCTGCAGGTTGTTGTCTTGGGGAGATAGGAATGAAGTATGGGCTCTGGCTGTGCCCCATTTAGAGCAGACCTTGAGATGTTTGTCCTGGAACTACATCTGGATTTGATTCTGCTACTATGATTGGGAGAGGTATAAATTAGGATAACATCTTCTCAAGAGCTCAGAAAAAACAGACTGGTCTCTGATGAAGAGTGTACATCATTTTAGTGTAAGTATCAATATCAGCTCCTGAGTTGTCACTGACAGACTCAACTCACTCAACACTTAACTGAGTAATGGGGGAAGCTACCCTTCCCTTGGACAAGATAGAGTTTGTTTTATGCTAATCAAACCACAGAAATTGTTGTCAAAATTATGTAATGATAACTGGAGAGTGATCGTGAGCTTTCTCTGGACCATCCCCTTGTTTGCACAACAGGTGGGATGTAGACAGCTTCAGGGGTTTACTGAAATAATGTGGATCCTTTCTTGGTGACTTGGGAGCATGGAAGGGACCCTTGTCATTATTCAGAAGTGTCTGGAAACATTACTGGATCTTTCCTGGGAGAAGCGCCACCATAAAGTGCCTCGGGGGGCATAGGACCAAGAGATACAATTTCCTGTAGTTCGCTTTGCATGATTTCTCATCCACAAGCAGTCTTGAAGTTCACTGGCTCACGCAGAGTCAAGAAATAGTTTGCCTCTATTAAAGAGAAAACTCTGTGCTGGTGATTCAGTTTGTGGAAAAGTCTTCACTTTCGAGTGTTGCTAAGTAGGAATACCTCCAGGTTCAATGTACAGCAAATCCTAATGGGGACAGGAAAATGAGGAACGGAAGAAAGGAGACATAGCTAAGCAGCGTTTGGCAACCCTGCCTGGGAAAGGTCAGGAGGTCACATCGCAGTACAAGGGTGTCTGGAGGGACCAGATGAAAGATGGCTGGCAGGTGTGTAGAATCCCACAAAGGCCCTCCCACCCCAGAAGAAGCCCAAACAAATTTGAGAGCAATCGAATAAGAGCAGGGCTTTTTAGTATTACCAGAGATATTTCATTCTGTTCCATTAACCTCCCCCCAATACATATAGTTTTATAGTAAGCATGTTAAAAGCAGGTAGAGGGAAACACAAGAAAGACAACTCTTCTCTGAAAAAGTATTTAACTACAAGTAAAGAGATAAAACCCACTGCATAAAGCAAATATCAGTCTACTGATGGGAGAAGCTGTAACTAGAAAGTCATCTAGAAGAGATGAGTGAGGCTAAAATTGGCTCAGGGACTGGCTGAAGCGAGAATGGACGTTTACTTTTCTTTGCATGGCACAGTTGAGCCATCAAGCACTGCCATCAGCTATATAGTCCCAGATTTACAGCTTGTAATGAGGAACTTCTTAATGGGAGAAATCTGGCAAAGCTTGAAATAACTTCTCAAGAGACAATATCGGAAAAACAGAGTTCAATACCTCTGCCAAGATCACGCATAGAAATGGATAACTGGCCACATCTCTGATTAATTCACAAATGTCACCTACACGTTTAATCAATGCAATAAATGGGAGTTCTTGTCCTTAAGAACTAAGGTTTAGTTGCTATTATGGGTTGAATTGGGTCTCACTCACAACAAACAATGATGTAGATTTTTAGTTCATGGAGGGGTCAAACGTGGAGACAGAGTCAATATAAAGGGAATCAAAAGCCGAACTTTGGATAGATATACCACCTGAATTTATAACTTGTTTCCCAGAATGGAATGAGTGGGAGTTGGTAGAACTTTTAGGAGGTGGGATTTAATGAGATCACTGAGGACATATCCTTGAGAGAGATTTCAGGAACCAAGTCTCTTCCTTTTCCTCTTTGCCTCATGACTCATAGGGCAGCAAGTTTATCTGCCATGGCCATGTGTTTCCACCATGATGTTCCCTTCATAGACCAAAATCTGTGAGCTGCTGGATGCTGAAATGGAGTGTCTAGAGTCATGGGCACACAGCAACATAACTTCCTTAAAATTTAATGATCTCAGGTATCTCATTTTACTTTTGAGACACTCACTAACCCAATGAACTCATTATGCCAGTGTCTAATATGATTGATATCCTTATGAAGTAGAGTGATTTGAAGATAGACATGCACATAGGAGGAAGACTGTGTGACATGAAGTCAGACTAAGGCCTGATGCTTCTGTGAGCTAAGGAATGCCAGAGACTGCTTGTAAGCCATTAGACACAAGGAGAGAATTAGGCAAAGAGTCTCCAGTGAGTCTGAAAAAGGACAGAACCCTGCATATACCTTGATTTTAGACTTTCCGTCCAGAGGACTGGGAGCCAATAAGTGTTTTCCGATTGAGATCACCAGCTCATGATATGCTCCTAACATGGCCTTAACAAACTAATATATTTGCAGAGACTGAACAAATCCACAATAAACAATAAGTACCAGTTAATAGAAACAGACTACGTTAGGTAGAGATATCGAGCCAAAAAGAGAAATATGATGCTTAGCAAAGTTGACAAGACCTGAAAAGAAAAAGATGGCTTAGTTAGGCCTTCAGCAACTTTTAAAGCTCAGTTCCTGACTTGAATTGCAAGAGATTCTACACTATGTTCATTCCAAGCACACGTAAGGAGAACATTATTTTTGACCCCACTTTATTTCATTTCCTCTTCTACATAAAATGCTGAAGTTAGATTCAGTGTTGACTCTCTGGAAGGGTTTTGGGATGGACTGTACATTCTTTGCCACTTTTAAGCATCTATTGGCCTTGTGGGACTTGTACACATATCATCCTAAACCAGGGTCACTGTCTAAATGGATTTTGTTTTTTTCTGATTAGTGTTGCCATCAGAGAAGTAAGTTTTGTACCTCATTTTACATAAGGTAATCTGAGGAATGGTTTAGAAAATGAGAGGGGAGTATCAAGGAACAAATAATCTGATCAGAGAAACGGACAAAAAGAGGTAAGGGCTCTAATTATGACGAGAAAAAGAGAGGTAAATACAGGAGAAGGAAGAAGAAGAAGAAGGTAACAGTAATTAGATGTCTGGAAATGTCATAAGGCATCATACAATTAACTATTTACCTAAAACAACCTATATAATACATGTAAGTCTGTGTAAAAATATACATATATGGTTTTAATAAAATGTTCCCATTTGGGCTGATGATGCTCCTGCCGACAGCCAAAGACCACCTAACCAAACCAAACAAAACAAAGAACAAAAACAAAACAAAGAACAAAACAAAACAAAAAACACAAACCACACACACACACATACAAAACCACTTAGGCATGAGAAGCCCTATTGTGAATTGTTAGTCAGTGTTGTTCACTAGACTCTCAAAACATTACAGACTATTGCTATTGTCCTCAGTTGCCCCCAGAGGTGCAAGGTAAGCCCCTGTGGCTGAAGACACCATGCTCAGACACAGAGGGCCAGAATACCCTGATCTGGAATTTGATGCTTCTTCCCTGAGGACTTGCTTTCATGCTACTGGAAGGTAACATGCAATCTTCCAAAGAAGAGAAACAACCAAGAGGCCTACTGAGCTAGGATACCTACCAACCACAACAAAGACCAGCATGGCATGATAATCCTACAGGTGCAGTAGTGGCACCAATATCTTGGCAATCATCAATAATAGCTCTTTACTTGGACATAAAGACAACTCAACAAAAGGGAAATCATGTCTGATACAGAAAACCTAGCCAACAAGCCAGGGCCAGCAAAGTCATGGATGTTGGAGAAGAATCTACAACCACTACTTTACTAAACCAGCACAATCCCTAACTATAATCTAAATATCTGTCCTTCGACCCACAGATATGTGTAGTCCTCTTCCTTCATCAAGGAAATGCTTCTTTGAAATTGATGGAAAGAACCATTAAGGAAAATCGCAACTAGTCAAAATACAGAGTTGTGGATCTCTGTCCCAGTGGACACAACTACAAAATATATCCTATTTCTAAGGCTCAGGGAACACTGCAGAAGAGGCAGAAGAAAGATTATGAGAGCCAGAGAATTGGAGAGTTTTCTGTGTCTCCTACTGAGGTCAGAAGTAAAGACTCAGGGATATGATTACCCAAACATGGGCTGACTAAAGACAACAACAATAGACATGTCAAAGTCCTTGAGGCCTCAGCCCTATACATAGGACTATAGGCAACTAGGAAATGCTGAGAGTAGGAGAAATAGTCTCCAGGGAAGCGCACATGGCTAGTCAATACCGTATGGTCATCCCTGAGAACATACATACATACATACATACATACATACATACATGTAACAACAATTAATGAAAAAAATAGGCCATGAATTTGAAAGAGAACACAGAGAGGTATACAGAAGGGTTTTGAGACAGGAAATGAAAGGGGGAAATGATATAATCATTAATTTCAAAACTAAAAGAAATAAATCAAAATTTACATGTATGTGGAGTTGTGTCCTTTGGAAGAGCAATCTCTCTAGCCACTTGAAAGTCATCTTAATGTGGGACGTTGTAAGGGTTAACTACCAAGATTATTATTCAATGAATTTCAAGGTACCAGGATGTGACTAATTAGTAAACGGGGCTTGTATATTATCACGATAACATCCTCCTTGGTAGTGATGACGGCTCCTGACTGTCGTGTCACAATACTGGTTTCATTTCTTCAGCGAGAAATGATGGCAAAGCCCTCACAGCACTCTGCAGATCACTAGTTTCCTTTTATACTAATAACCACAGCCCCTGAAGTCCCTTTGTTGCTCATCAGCTATACTGCTGGCGTGTTCCCTGGTCGTGATGATGGCGAGGCTTATCAGGTTCACTCTCAATGCCAATTAACAGTGTCTTACAAATGACCTTTTGAGCACACTGAAGACAGAATACCATCCTCTAATCTCAGCAGCGAAGCCAGGAGATTGGGCTTTACATGTCAGAGACCCTGCAGAGACTGACAGCTGAGAAGGGTAAGCTCTAACCCTTGACTGAAGTTTATGATTTTACTACCTGGGCATGTGAGGAAATCTGTTATAAGCTCTCAGGCTTGCTCACCAGTAAGATAATGGAAAAACCCTTTACAGCTTAATATTCTTTGTTTTCAATCATACAACTTAATGTATTATAGGAAGACAGGGACATGGAAGGCAGAGTTGTTGGAAGTATTCTGAACACTTGGATGGAATGCAAAGTGTCCAGGATAAATACCAATCCTCTTACCAAATATTGGTGAATAAAGGATGGATTTGGGACACTAAAGCCAATATATACTTGGAACACTTCTATTTTCAAGACATGGATGGAAAAGAGTCATTGAAAATGACTTCTATACAAAATCTGGCTCAAAGGCGTCAGGAATGGACATGTTATTTTGACAACACTATGTCCACCTGTATGCTTCCTTCACCTTCATTAGGTGAGGCTTTTTCTGGGGTAAGTGCTCCACTTCAGCTCTCCGCAGTTAGAGACTCCCTTTTTCTTTATGAAGAGGGCTTATGTGTGTACTGTCCTGTACCTAGTGTGTCTCTAGTGTTCAGACACTGTTAGCAATTCCCACTCTTGAGAATGTCTCTAGACACTGTTTGGCATCTCCAGATAGGACACAAAAATCACAGGAGAGGACAATCAGTGTCACAGAAAGATATATCTTGTTATAGGACTATGTACAACTAAAGTAGGTAGTATCAAAGAAAGCAAGCCACTCCTGCTGAGTTTTAAAATAGAGCCACTACATTAGACTTCTAAGTTTAAAGTTATTTGAGTCCCTATGCAACCATATCTTGCAAAGATTTAAGGAAAGTAACTTTGATAAACTCTTTTTGTCCCCTCACCCCATTATCCTTGCAGAATCTGACATGCAAGGGCAAATGAGATCTTTTGTTGGATTCATGTGGGGATGGTTTGAAATAGGGAAACAGAGATGTCTGGCTGCTTTTTCACCCATCTGTAATGACCAGCACTTCCTGTGGTAAACCATGTACTATGAACCATGTAGCTGGTTCATGATGGTGCTGTACACCACAATGTAGTTATGGCTTTGAGTAGGACAAAGGCCCACTGAGGTGGGTGGATCACAGGCATAAATGGTGCATCATGAAAGGTAAGTTCCTAAAGCCCCAAATGCTGCCATTGTTTAAACATCGCTTCCTGTTTAGAAGCATTGGAACCAGACAGTGATCTAGTCGACTAAGTCAGCCCCAGCATCCTTGTATGATCATGGAGTTGGAATCACAAATTACATTGACACACTAGCATTGTGTACACACGAAGGTGATGTTTTGACAGAAAGTACATATACATTTGGCAAGAGATTCTAGAGTTTCAGAATATAAAGATTGCCTTGTAAATCTGGAGTTCTTAGAAGAAATTTTATAAAAGTCTCAGGGAATAGATCCAGAAATAATTTTAATATTGGCAACCATATGGAAGGTGATATACTCAGATGAGCATCTATTCTTTTGGTTAAGTGTATATCATGGATTTCTTAAAGGGACTAATCTAATTATTTATTACCATAGCTGATACATGCCAGGAAGTCTCCCCTTGATTCTGCTCCCAACAATTGAAGCACACAAGTGGGTAGGAACCCATTATTCCGATTTCCACCCAAGGTTCTACTATAGACTCTCAAAATTGGCCTTGAAGAGGTAAAACAAATCAACAATCTTCAAGATAATGCCAAGAAAACCAAGAATATCTTGCTAGGTAAAGGTATGGCTGAGGTCTGAGAATTTTAAAGAAGGATTCACAAGAAACCAGCACAAAATTGGCTGTAGGCATACACCCAAGATAATAAAACAAAACCCAGAGTTTAAGAGCCAGCATTGCTCTTGAAAATGTATATAGAACTAAACATAATTATGAAAAAATGGATATGGGGGAAGAAAGGCAGGACAGAGATGAGGAGGGATTGACCTGGCCCATTCATTCCTGAGCACCATCAATACCTCCAAACTCAGTCACCTCCAAATGAACAGGAAGGGCCCTGGAGAGGCAAACACTGAATTCCAGAGATCAGGCCTGAGCTTTCAAAATAGGGCCATGTGCTTGGGGAGGAATGCTGTGTGCTTAGTCTTGTTTATAACAACATGGCAGAGGGTGCAAGAATGTGATCTGCAGAGAGAGAGAGAGAGAGAGAGAGAGAGAGAGAGAGAGAGAGAGAGAGAAGCTTCTATGCCTTTCTTTCTTTAATCCCAGACCTGAAGGATGGAATTCTGCAGTGAATTTTTGGAATACTTAGTTTGGGCCTGTGTTTCATCAGTGTGGCTACACAGAGAGGGAGAGGGAGGGAAAAGGAGCCAGGATCCTGAACCACATAGAAAGGGATTTCTTTTTCTTTCTTTTTTTAACCTTCCTTTCTTCAGAAAGAGCAATAAATAAAAGTGCAGCTTTCCTGGGAAAGCTTTTAAGATGTGTGTGCTCTGAGGTGATTTTAGGCAGTTAGAGATATTATTAAACTTTTGGTAAGGGAGATTGAGATCATGCACACAGTCTGAAGATGAATGAAGCGGGGCCCTGCTAACAATGCATTTCATTCAGTACCTTGACTCCGTTACTAGTTTCCCGAAGACTCTCCTTGTGCGTGCAGGGCACAGTAGAGGGAGCATGGACTTAGGAGTCTAAGGTCATTTGCTTTTTCCCAGTGTACCATCTGAGGTGTGCCTGTGAAGCTTCAGCTCTCCTAGCCACAAAAGGAGAATGGAAATATCTTCACGACAGGAATTTTATGAGGCTTGAGTTAGAACACATCTGTACTGTCCAGAACACAGGATGCCAGAAATGAAAATCTTTTTTTTCCTCCTCCTCCTCCTCCTCCTCCTCCTCCTCCTCCTCCTCCTCCTCCTCCTCCTCCTCCTCCTCCTCCTCCTCCTCCTCATCCTCCTCCTCCTCCTCCTCCTCCTCCTCTTCCTCCTTTCCTCCCCCCTCTCTCCCCACCCCCGATGCAATGCCTTAGAAAATGACAGTATCATCAGTCCTAGACTAGGAAATGTCATTAAACTCCAGCCACCCCAGCCTTTCCTCCAAGAAAAGTCTCTTCTACAATCAAACAAGCTCTAAACGCTGCTGAAACACAAGGGGAGATAGCCAGCTTGCCCCCCCCCCCCGGTAGCCCACCCTATGTGGACAGCACTTCTTGGTAGAAAGTTCTTTCTGTGAGCCTTTAGTGGACTCCCTCTACTCCCCACGTTTATAGAATACTGACATTTTGCCATCAACAAGAAAACAATTACACCTTTTCACACATTCATTTCATAGCAAGTACTAGCAGAATAGATTTTCAGTAGGGAATGAAATCATCCTTACACACCTTGAGGTGGTTACACAACTCCATAAAGAGTTCTGTTTAACACACGGAGGGCACACACTGATCCCAGACCACAGAGTAGTATCTGGCACACCAGGGGCTGAGGTCAGAGGTGGGAACAGAGGTTTCCAGCAAATGGACATTGGCGGGATGAATTAGCAGAGGCACACATGCTAGGGAACAGCCTATCTGCAGAATGGTCAAGCCTCTGCTGCTGCATCTCCTGTTTGGCTGGAGCTACTACTGCAGTATATAAATCAAAGTGTAACTCATATTCTCTTTCCATAAGAGAGAGAGAGAGAGAGAGAGAGAGAGAGTGTGTGTGTGTGTGTGTGTGTGTGTGTGTGTGTGTGTGTGTGTGTGTGTGTGTGTAAAATGTGTATGTGCATGTATGTGGCTTTTTTATTTGTTTGTCTTTGGAACAGGGCTCAGTGCATAGCCCTGGCTAGTCTGAAAGTGGCTAAATGACTACATAGATCAAGCTGACCTTGAACTCACAGAGATTTGTCTATCCCTGCCTCTAAAATGAATGCTATGATTAAAGACATGAGCCACCATGCCCAATGAAGCATTTGTTTTTAATCAAGATTTAGATTCATTATGAACTGATTTGGTGGGAAGGAGGCACTGTTTAGGATGCACAGGCTCTTCCTAACTGGGGTCTCTAGTTTCTATCTCACTGTACTCTGTTTTCTGACAAGAATGTACACAGAAGGCTTTAGGACAATACGTGGATTACCAGGGTCCTACAGCCTTACTGTGAACCCCAGTTTACTTGGGACTGATTGTCACCCACAGCTTTTGTTTGATCCTTGTGACTTATTCTTCTGGATAGTTATTTGACAGACACATCATTATGTTTACAGTATCCAACTCCAAAGGTCTATATGGGTCCTCAATGATGAAGACCAGTATCCTGTTTTATTCTCTTTTAGGGATGGTGTTTTGGTTCTGAAGTCCAAACCAGGCACCATCATGTCAAATGTGGTCTCTTCACCTCTTGTTTAAGTGTCTTTGTGACCATTTTGTGGCTTCCGTGCTAGAATGCAGAGTGCTTCACTACTCTGGGAGTTGGCCATGCAAACCTGTCAGTTACATAATCTAATACTGCATGTAGAATCAAGAGTATTGACAAATCTGATGTCTGGCTAGAAGGAGAAAGACTAACAAGCTCTTTGTGTCAGTTTATTCTCCTCTTGGTTAAACATCTTAATTTGGCTGTCTTTAATTTCACAACGATTAGCCATGAGTTCTTTTAGACTGTAAACTACCAGTCAGGGCATAACTATTATCTTATTACTTTTGTTGTTAATTGCTCAGTACTACATGATTCAGAGGTATGCCTTAAAAATATTGTGTGAAGCTATAAATACACAGACAAATAGAATCAGCCACAATGAAATGGACGAACCAGGTCAGTACATCTCAAGAATGTAGACACACTGATAACTGTGGTTTTCTCCTTCAAAATGTGTCATGAGTTAGGAAGGGTCACTATCCCTGAGATTGTTGTGACCCATTGTACCTCTGTAGAAAAAGCATCAAGTTCATGGTGCATTAGCATCAGATAAAGCAATGTCAATTAAATGGACATACACTGCGCACATCGTGGGGTTCTTCTCTGCTTGCATTTAGTGCATAATGTTAAGATCTAAAGAGTCTCATTTTCCCTTTCTCTCATATTGCATAATGTAAATACTAAGATCAGTGTAAAAATAATTTAAAAATTTTCACACTTCAGAATTCCATTCTTTGACTTCTGAATACTTCTTAACATGCTTAATTTTCAATGAATCAAGATCTTATTTGCGCGTGAATGTGTGTGTGTGTGTGCCTTTCCCATGTGGAGTGACTTAGTCATCTAAGTTTTTTGTTTTCAGTCTGGATCAGTTCCTGTAAGTCTGAAAAAGAGCATATCACAGGAAGATGTCTGATTATGGATATCTACCTTACCCATAAGATTATCATCAGCCAACTTAGAACTGTGTACACACAGGTTTCACAGTGATAAACAGAAGCTAAATAAAGAACATGAACAAGAAAACACTGCAACAACTCTTGGAAGATTGACTAGTGGGCGTGGCTTTGCAGAGGAATGGAGCCTTCACTGCAGCTAGAAGGATGTTTGGCGTCCATAACTGCTTACTGCATGGGAATGAGAGGACTCTGCCTCCAGTACACCAGGGTAACTGTCTCAGTTCAGCTGGCTGTTGGGGAAGCTCTTGTCCTGTCTTTTCTTTCTCAATGCACCATCAAATGTGAAGAGCTGGAATGGGAGAATAACAAGGGCTTTCTATTAGAGTTATTTTGGAATTATTTCTCTTAAACTACCAAGAAACAATATTGTTTATGGAGTGCCTGTACCACAGGTGGGCACATTGTAAGCCAATACTCCTGTGGGTTTATTGTTTTGTTTCCAACTTGCCTGTGACATCAATGAGGCTTTAACTCTAGACTGTGAAAGAGCCCAGAGAAGAGGCCAAAAGGCACGCTGGTAGGTGAGCTCGTGCTCCAGGACTTTCCCATGGATGCCTTGAGAGTTTTCTACTGCTTCAGCTGTATATGGGAAGGAACGGCAGTCATTGAGAACAGTGCTGGAAGCTGTGAATAGAGTCAATATGTCTACTGAGTGCTACATATGTTTGACTAGAAACAGACACATGGATTTATGTGTATACAATTGCATTCTGTGCAGGGCAAGTGAGTTCTCTAGGGTCTTCGATGTTCACTCAGCTCTGAAGAGAAAAGCTCAATAAGCGGCCAAAGGCAGAGAAAAGGTAATTTAGAGGTCCAGAGTAGTCATGAATGGGAGAAATTCCTTAAGAGGGCGAATTAATAAATGGAGCTGCCAGCATACTAATGTTTTCCATGCACGTCCACCTGGAACAGCTGGAATTGTCCAGAGTGCATTAGCCTTGGGTTTCCCATTCTCTTTGTCCCCACATCACCACTGCTTTCTGACTGCATGACTCAAGGGACATTGGTTTGGCTTTTGACAAACCCCGAAGAACTAGAAGGATTGCGATCTCCCTCCTCTTTAACTAGTACAGGGGCTGCTAAACGGCCTCTTACTGCCTTTTTGAGTGTGGTGCTAATTAACATGATCCAAGTTCCAATATGTGGTAAAGATTCCAGTTTTGTTACTTATTTAATGAGCTTTGTGGGATTTGAACATGAGGCTCAAAGTAGCAGGGGAAACCTCATAATTAGTTTCAATTACAAGAAGTTCCTGCACATTAAGACTACGTGACGAACTGCAGAGAGAAAGAACAACCAACCAGATACAAATCACTAATTTTGTTTCATTTATTATTATACTTATTTCCTTCCTAATTAGTACTGATTGGCTTATGATCCTAATTAATGCAAAGGAATTTGGAATGGTATACAATGGTATGGCTCAGAAGATGCCAGCATGTACAACTGCTAAATTATTGCTAATTGTTATTTACATGGGGCCTGGAAGACTAAGTAATGCAATGGCTAATTAGAATTAAAGATATGGTATCCATTTCCAACTTACACCAATGAAATAGAGATCAAATCCTCGTTAGTGTGAAAAACTCAACCTTTAGCTCCTGAGATCACATTATTGTATAGTGACCTTTACCTAAAGGAAACAGTTTGCTATTGTCTTCAGTTACATCTTGCCAGGGCTTAGCTAGAACTGTGCATAAAAGTTACATAGGAACTCTCAGCATCAGGCTGGCAGTACTTAAGTACATCATAGGCTGCGGTACTTAAGGATTAGGGTTGGGAGCCAACTGGCAAATAGGCCAAGCATAAGGCGTGGGTTTGCTCCAATGCTGGCAGGTGTATGCTTTCTGCAGAGTGGAGCCCCGAGATGGCAGGTTTCTGAGAATGACTAAGCCCATCCTGACATCTTGGTGCCCATGAATGATCTTTTAAGCAACCAGCCATACCAATTCTAAAGATCCAGAATCAGTCACCAGGATAGACTGGTGCAGATGCTGCTAGATTATGGGGGTGTGAGATGGAAAAGACCAAGGGATGGCCCTGGAACGAGGGGACTTAAATTTCAACTCTCAAAAGGTCCTGATATGACCAGAATGCATTACTTTCCAATGGTAAACATCACTGTGTCCAAAAAAACACAAGAAAACATTTGAAGGGTAAAAAGCATTGACCTTGATCATGGTTGCAGAGATTTCAGCCCATGGCAGAGCCTAGTAGAGTACATCTTCTATTCATTTCCAGGTAGGTAAGCCCTCTGTTTTCCTCCTGTACTCCACCTTGGCCCCTAGCCTAGGGGATTGTGTCACCCACATTCAAAGCATCTTTCTCTTCTAGTTAACCATTTCTGGAAACATCCTCCAAGAAAAACTGAGAAGTTCACTTTACTACTCTCCTAGATACCTCTCAGTCTAATCAAGGTGACAATTACCTACGACACAGTCCAATCTTCAACTTAGTATAACTAACGGCAAGCAATGGCAGAAACCCACAGGGGGATAGGCAGGGGTGCACCTTTTTGAGATGTAATGCCTGCATCCTTTCTCCCTGATGCTGTCCTTGAGTATCTACAACCTGACTCAGGTCATATTACAAGTGTCCTTTCACATGTCAGGGCATGAAGCGCTCGGTCATAAAGGTGGAATGCTGTGACTGTCACCTTGCCCCTTTCGTCAAGCATGTGATAGCGTACTATGTGAAAGTCTTGTGGCAATGACACAATTAGTTCAGCCACATCACCATCAATGAACAAAGCTTTGCAGTGGACCTATCTCCTAAAGCTGGCTGAAGACACAGAAGTATGCTTTAAATTTCTTGTCTGTATGTCTGTCTATCATCTATCTATCTATCTATCTATCTATCTATCTATCTATCTATCTATCTATCTATCTATCTATCTATCTGACTGCATGTGAATGTGAATACCATGGTACCTATATGTAGAAGTTAGACTATAACTTGCAGGAGTCAGTTCTCTTTCCAGCCTGTAGGTTCTTGGTCTCAAACTCAGATTGACAGGTTTGTCCTGGCAGCAAGTGCCTTTGGTCACTGGACTATCTTGCTGGACCCCTAGGAGCATCATTTAAAGGTAGTTCTGCCTCAAGGAAACCAAGGAGAGAAGATGGCTTCCCCTGAGACCCCTGAATTCTGCAAGGTTAGTTCCTCTTCTTCAGTTCTGAGTATCTTGTTTGCCAAAGACCTGTTGGCCCAGACAAGGCCAAGGTCAGCCAGCTTGAATTTCTGTAACTTTCTAACATTCTTTAGAGAAGATTTTCCATGCTTAACTTTGTCCAAAATAAACTTGCTCCTGGCCATTAGACTCTATTTAATCATGCTGTTCCTTGTAGCCTAATAAGCATTTGATATTTTTAGAAAGAAAGAATGAGCAACAAGAGAAGTAGCCCCTTGGTGTTTGATAGAACACAAGCCGCATGAAGCATCTTTGCTGCAGGCACATTCAATTTTTACTATGGCCCATTGACCTTTGACTCTCAAAATAGATAAAAGTCATTTTCTAACAAATCTGTTCAAGTCATTTGATAAAGTCTTATGTAACACACACACACACACACAAACACACAAACTTCAGATAGAGTGTGCAAATATTTGGAAAACTGATTTGAAGTACATAGGAAATTCATGTCTTACATTTAAAGAAAATAAACAAATAGCCACTTCCAGAAAACTGAATTTTATGTGTTTAAAATTATAAAACATATTCAAATAAAGCAATACATATATAGTATATTTATATTCTTTACAGGCTTATAAACTTAAAGCAGGCTGTATTATATGCATAATTCCATTTATTGTGTGTGTATATATATATATATATATACACACACACACACACACATTTAAATAATGTATTCTTCATAGATTCATTTATAAATGTAGCTAGCCAGATCATTTATCTACTATCATTAACTTAAGACAAAAACTAATTTTAAATTCCTTTAGCACTGTTGTGTGCGTTAATCTTACCTTTTACTTGGTGCTTTGGGTAAAACTGGAAAGTTCCCCATTCTTATAGTGAAGATGTGTTCTCACACAAGAGCTTCAAAGGAAGCCTTGCACTTCAATAGATTTTTGGTTGTACAACGTACAACTGTATAGAGGAAGGACACAATCTTTGCTGTTTTATATAATTCCTGTCATATGAGGTGCCACTTAAGTGCAGGGCTATAAGCTGAGACATATCCTGTTAGGTGACTATGTACCTGCCATTTTGGGACATATACAACACCAATATGTCTAGAATCTCTAGAAGATACTATCTTTATGGTACTTATGGTGCCAACACTTATATTGTCTGTTTTGGATCAAAACAGCATTATAAGATGCAGGAATGTATATATCTATTTCTAATCTATATGTTTTCCATATTTTCAATTTTATATAAAAAAGTTATGTTCAACATCCTGCTTCTAAAGTTGATTAAGGCTGACATGCGTAAATATTGTTTATTTGATGTTTTGGCTAATTCTTTTTTATGAAAAACCTATTATGTATGCATCCATTTTCCTGTAAATAGACCCTCAAATACATGCAGTTATTACAAAAATATATTTCCTGTGACCACTCTGATATTTATCTTTGACATATGTGTAGCTAAGAATGGAACCTCTGGATAAGACATGGACACCTGAGTTATACCTTTAATTTTACTACAAAATGTCAAAATGTTTTCTAAAGTGGTAAATGATAGCTTCACTAGCACGGTATAAAGACTTCTCATTGCTTCCCAAGTTCCTCAACCTCTAAGGTAGTTTAGTGACTTGTGATCCATTGGCTATGCCTTTCATTTGCATCTTCCTGATGATGAATGAGTTTGGACACGTTCCTCAACTCTTCTCAAGTGCAATCACCTTCATAGCTTTTGTCAGATTGTTCATAGCTTTTGTCAGATTGTTCTCAAGCAGTCAGGTTGCTTATCTGTTTCCTTGTTTGATTAAAGGAAGTTTTAATTCTGACTCTCCTTTGTTGGCTTATGACCCGTATGATAAGTTATTATCTTATCACCTTGTTCAAGTCTTTTGGTGAATATTTTCCAGTGAGATGGGCAGTTTTATTCTTTGTAGCTTGCATTTTTACCTTAAGGATTGTTTTCTTATTCTTTGGTTTACAAGGTACAATTTCTAAAAGTTTGTTTTCACTGAACGCATTTAATTAATTAATCCCAATGAGATCACAAGAGCGGGTAAACCCCTCATGCTCTCTTCTTCCTTGAGAGAAATCCTGTCTTTCTACTGGTGTCTCCTAGGAATTTTAGAATTACGCTATTATGTTCTAAAAACTCTGTCTTTAGAGACTAGGCCTGGAATTCTACTGAATCTTTAAATCAACTTGGAGAAAATGGATACCTTCTTTGTACTGATTGTTTTTCTATTCACCAATACATATTTTACTTTTTAACATACTTTAGTAAGTCTCATTTAAAAATGAAATCTTATTTATGCTTAGTTAGGTGCATTTCCAGCTAACAGATTATTACTCTTCTATTTCTTTTTTTTTCTTTCTCTCTTTCTTTTTTTTTTTTTTTGCTATGACTCACTCACACATCTCTGTGTTCTGGAAATAAATAGAGATGTATATCAAAGGCTTCTCTTCTTTGTTTCCTCACTGTCATTCTTGTTTCACTTTTCTTACCTATGATAGGCTGTGCATTTCCCCTGGATTTCAGTAAATCATATCACAAGCAAATAGTGCTGCTATTACTACTTTTCCAAAGCTATAATTTATATCTTTCACTGCCTTAGCTAGCTGACTGGAATCCATACTGCCTCACTGAGTAACTGTGAAGATGTGGGCTTCTTTGCCTTGTTGCTGATATTAAGTGGAAGGCTTTTAATGCTTCAGTGATGGGTGTGGTACCCACTGTATAATTTTTCTTGATATTCCTGATCAGAATGAGAGTTATTTCAAGCCTTAGTTTACTCAGAGCTTTTATCACAAATTAGTGTTGTCTGTTAGCAGATGTCCTCCTCATCAATCCATGGATTTATCTGACTTTTGCTTTTGTTCTGTTAATAAAGGGAATTATATTAATAATATAGCATATAAATAGTAACATATTTAATAGCATATAAAATTATACTCTTTGATTAAGTAAGACTTAGCCAGGATATATTATTTTATAAACACACTTCTTTATGTTTTCTAGTATTTTGTTTGGAATTTTATATTTATGTTTATGGATAAAACTTATCTGTTTTAAGCAAAAGTCATTAGTGGCTATTTTAACTGATATTGATGCAATCAGATAAACTTTTTATTCCTATATTCACAAATTTTAAGATCTAGAAATGTATATAAGACCCTTTTATGTTTGCTGTTATTAATTCATTTTGATTACCTATGACTTATACTGTACAATTTTTAGGTCTTTGTGTTTGTTCATTTTGATTATTTTTCTAATTGGATTTCCTCTTTGAGATAACATCACACATTTAATCCTGTTTAATAGCCATCCTAGACATCATAGAGACCAAGTTTGACTTAACAATGCTGACGGGATCTGAAACATTTTTGTAAATATTTCATGAATAAAAATTAAGTAATACGAGATACTTAAATCTGATTACTATTTACATTATTCATTACTTAGAGCCTTCCCTTGCATTACAAGTTGAACATTATTTTGTAATTTGTACCAGCAATGTCTGCATATTTAAAAAGGAATTTATCTACATTTTCCTCTCCCATTGTTTACTGTAGCTAAGTTTTAAAATTTTTAGAAATATCTCTAGAAAAAAATACATTAGTAATAAACAGTCTCAATTTTATTAGGATTTACATACTTTATCCTCAGTTTTGAGAAGTGTTATCACTGTCTCTTTTCCTAGAGCACCTAGGCATATTTCTTTCTTTCATGTGACAATACAAGTGTATTGATAATTCAGAACTGTTGGCCAGAAGATTAGCAATCTTTTCTATTTTTCTCGTTTACTTGTTTATATACAGGAGTTCATCCTCTCCTTGTCCTTGTCATTGCTGCTTAATTATGCTGAGGCTATATTAAAAATGAGAACATGATCTGTTTGAATTCCTGGACTTCTGAATGCTGGGTATCTATATTATGAATTCCTAATATTGATCGATTAAAATATTTTCCTTCCTACTATTATTTTCTGGAGCTTCCTGAAAGCGTATCTTAAAAATACTGATTTTTATCCTGTAACTCTCCTAAATTTTTTTCCCTCATTTTTCTTCCAGTTTATATTATCCGTAATTTCTTTGGACCTATAGTTCATCTAATCTGTCTTCATGTTTCTAGGCACCCCCATCACCACATTTACACCTTTAACAAATCCCCACACTTTATTTGGCTTCTAAATGTTTAATATCTGAAGGCATATAAAGGTTATTTTGTCTAATATCTCTTAAAGTAGAGAGTTTTCATCCGGTTTTAGTTTTCAATGTCAGTGCTGAGAGGATCCCCGCTGCCTCCAAGTTCCCTTTCCATCTATTCCTCCTTAGTTTTATTCAGACAATCAAAGAGTAAGGTATAAGATTCTATACAACAGACAATGTCCATCTCTTATTGAAAAGTCACCTTAACATGTTTATATTAGATACATGGAGTGATGCAAATTTTAAACCGGTTTTTGTTTTAAATCTTAGACCAAAAGTTCAGAGTATGATATTTCTATTTTCTTTTTTTCTAATCATGTATTTTTTTTCTACAAAAGAATTTACAAATTTCAGCAGACTCTAAAGAGAAATATGTAAGTTTCAAAGAGAAAAGGTTAAGAATTGTTTATCTTAAGAGGAATATCAACAATTTAAAAGTTTCCCATTGGTGGGACATTTCTGGAGAGTATGCCTGGGAAAATGTAAAATGAACTATCCCATGAGAAGCAGCGCATACAGCTCCATCTGCCTGTATATGCCTGTATAAGTGGGTTGAGCTGTATACTTACATCTCTGGAAGCAAAAATATGCCTATGCTCTCACTCCCACAAGTACATGTTATCCTGCTAAAAGGCAATAGAAGGGACTACGTATTGTGGTTATCAATAATACGTTTGTTTTAATTTTGTGTAGTTTTTACTACATGCTTAAAGATAACAAACTACTTCATCTTCACTGAGAAAATCAAAACATCTATCCCTGAGAACACTCCGAAAGCAGTCTATCTAAAAGGGGTGATTCTAAGCTAACATTACCCATCTTGACCTCTCTGCCAGACGTGGCTCCAAGTGATTTGTCTGTGTTCATAAATCACATCTTCCAACGACAAAGACATTTCAGATATTCAGAGGAATGTGGCAGGCCTTGAAAGACTTTCCAGAGCTTTCAAGTGTTTGAGCAGAAGCATTTGCACCAGGGAATACTGCCGTCAGTCAGCAATGCTCATTTTGGGGCTTGGCTGACAATGACTTCATGATTCTTGGTATCTTATTCCACCTTATTCTCATGTTTATGTGATTATAGAGAGTTTTACAATGTAATTATTCTGCTGATGATAAGATTAATTACTTTTCTCACTGTTGTGACAAAAACACTCAGCAAAAGAAACTTAAGGACAAAAGGGGATGTTTAGGTTCACAGGTCAAAGTTACGAGTTTAGAAAAATGAAGGATTTGGTCACATTGTGACGATGGTTAAAAGGAGAGAAAGATGGATGACGGTGTTGTCTATGTTTTTTCCCTTTTATTTAGACTGGGATCCCAGCCCATGTAAAATTTCTAACCATATTAGGAGTGGGTATTCCTACCTAGATTAATCCAACCTAGAAACCTAATCACAGAAACACTTAGTGGTGTGTCTTCCATCTTCCAGATGATTCTAGGTCCTGTCAGCTTAGCAATAAATACTAACCATCACAAATCTATCCCTTGTCAACTTGATACGAAGACACATCACTTCAACATCACAGCCTTCCACTCTTCCTCATGGTCTCATGGCCATTTCATATCACAATTTTAGAAGTTTCATTTGGTCCAACTTCAAAAGTCTATGGGGTCTTTATCAGTCCCAGTAATGTTTAAAAGTATAAGTGCAGTCTTTTCTGAGACTCCGACAGTTTCTTAACCATGATCCCCCATAACTTTAATAAATTAAAATAAAATTATAACCACAGTTTCAACATGCATACTTTCCACATACAACAACACAGAGCAAACATCCCTATGCCAAAAGAAAGGATAATGGCATCACAAGGAAAGACCAGACCAAAGCAAGATTGAAACAGAGTCGAGAAAACATCAAACTGCAGTTGCAAGTCCAACATCTGGGGCTCATGATGGCCTCATATGGCTCTAAGCAGCTTGAGGACAGATAGCTCTTGCCCTCTGGCTCTGCTGATGTCACCAAGCATTCTCTCTCTCTCTTGAGCTTACTCTTCATTGTGTGACCAGTGGATTTCCTATGCTCTTGCCATCTCCAGAATGCTGGGGCCTCCACTCCAACTTACCTAACTTCATCTCCCCAGCTTCAAATAATGGCCATTCCAGATGTGCGTCTAGGGAATCTGACCTTGTCATGCATTATTTGCCTGGCCTTAGTGGGCTTCTAGGGCATTGCCATAAGTTTCCACGGTCCCCTGACCCTTGCATCTTTTATAACTGTAAAGCAAGTGATGTGTGAATGATATACCACGTTATCACATTCAAATGTAGCCCAGCATCCTCCACCATAGTTGAATTGTCTTCTGTGTGTCTTCTGTGTGTCTTCCCGGGTGACCTTGGGGAAACATTTCCCTGGGTGGTTATTGTCAAGTATGGAATTCCTTCAAAGACATTCTCAATTTAGGCTCACTCCTTTCATATTATTTTAGATTGTTCTTAAGATGCAGTATTTGAAGGGTAGTGTCTTCTCCTAGAGGTGCATTTCCTACTGGCATTGTGAAGAATGGGATGCTTTCCTTTAAAGGTGGTAATCTGCTTCACAATTACAGCTGCTGTTTTTAGCCTATATCTTATCTGCAGCATGAAACCTCCTTTTTTTCCATGCCAAATGTCATATTTTAAAAATATTTTTTCTTCTTGTAGTTTTCTCTGTCTCCTTGTCTCTCCCTGTCTCTGCCTCTGTCTCTATCTCTGTCTCTCTCAATTAGATAAGAGCAGTAAATATTAACCATGGTATAGCTTGGATGATGCCTTGTTCTAAAATGTCACCCACTAAACAATTTAGTCTATCATGTGTGCATGTTTGCATGCGTGAGTGCATGCGTGTATATTTTAATTGAAATTATTTCTTCCCTCTCTCTAACTTCTCTTATGTACCTCTCCAACTTTATTCCCTATTAAAATCATGACTTTTTTCTCTAATTGTAATTGTTGCATGAATATATACATACAACTGGCTCAGTCTTTTCAGTACCACTTGTTTGTACGTGGTTTCAGAGCTGGTCACGTGCTATTGGACCAATTAGGAGGGTTATCCCCAAAGAAGATTCATTTCTCCTGCTTTCAGCACACCTATATTGCCTATGGCTTTTTGTTTTCAGGTAGAGCCTCATGAAATTTCCCCTTCCGTGTTGGCATGTCTATCGGTGTTGTCCCTTATTCAGGTCTTGTTTAGGCAACCATATTAGTATGGTATCATGAGTAAAACATCCTGTTATTTCTAGGAGACAAATTCTCATGGCAGGTTTCCTATTCCTCTGTCTCTAACAATCTTTCTGACCACTCTTCCAGAGTGTTCATGGGTTTTTCTAGCCCTAACTTGTAAATTCTGTAGTCCTCCTACAAAGTCGCCCCAAAGGCCACTGTCCACACAGCTTTATCACAGCAATGGCCTCACTTCTTGGTACTAATTTTGTGAATTAGTTATTTTTTGTTACTATGGAAAAATATGGAACAAAAATAACTTAAAGAAGCAATAGTTTATTTTCGCCTAAGTTTTGAGGGTACAGTTCTTCATGGTGGAAGACGGTACCGCTGAAAGAAATCAGTTAGGCAGCAGAGAGGGATGGTGCTTGTGCTCTGCCCACTTTTACTATTTTTATTTAACTTGGGGCCCAGCCCATGAAATAGAACTGCCTTTATTTAGGGTGGTTATTTTCACCTCAGTTTATGCACAGCCTGCCCAGAGGCTTTCCTCCTAGGTGATTCTATAGATTCTGCTTGGTCAGCAATGGATATGAACCATTATGTTAATGTATGGACATGTCCCTGGGTCAAGATCACAAAGTGATGCTGAAGATATATTACTCACCAGAACAAGGAAGCCTGGTTATATCCACTAGAAGCAGAATAATTTTATAGCTGTTCAATACTATTCTGTGGTATAATGTACATTTCTTTCTTTATTGCCTTAAATTAAAAAGTCTATAAATTGGTCCCTCTTTTCTTCTGCGAACAAAACTACACAGGACTATTGCATATATTCTATTTCTTTACTCCAAATACTGTTTCCAAACAGAAAGATTCAATGCCATCTATCCCTGTTAGTATCCCCTCCACCTTCTTTGCAAACCAAAGGGGAAATCATGATCCTTACAATGGGGTAGCTGGGTAAAGGCTGAACATTGAAAGTGACCAGTGGTGTGTTCAAAAGAGTAAAAGCTGACCAAATGTAATCCTGCAGATACTAAATAGCACATTACTGAATGATTACAAACAAGTTGTGGGCCTGGCATCTAGACATTATAAAAACTTTACAGTTATCTTCCAGACTTTAGTGCTCTAGAGAAATTCATCTGGACAAATTAAGAATTCAAAAAATTTACAAGTTCTATGATAATGGAAACAATAACTCCTGCTGCTAATGACAGAGGCACAGGGCGTTCTCTGCACACTGAGCATGTACCTTTAATTCACTGCTGGATGCATCAGCAACTATAATGATAATAATTATTAATAACAAACATCTGCTACTTGTACGTCGCACTCCGAGAGGAGACAGATTTTGATGTATGAGCTCATTTACTCCACACCACACCATGTGCCTTACAGTGGTTTTCTCTTATCTACGGTTTCACTTCTGCAGTTTGAGTTACTCATGGCCAACCATGGTGAAAAAAAAATTAAATGAAAGATTTCAAAATGAAAAACTTCTTAAAGTTTCAGACTGGACACCATTCTGCGTGGTGTGATGAAGTCTTGTACTGTGCTGTTCATCTCACCTGGGCTATAAATCCTCCTCAGGTCTGGTGTACTCATGCAGTATATTCTAACCATCAGTTAGTCACTAAGTAGCTGCCTTGGTTACTAGATGCTCTGTAGCAGTATCATAGTCTTAGCGTTTGAGAAACCCTTATTCAGTAGCTTAACAGTATGCCAGGGTGCTTATGCCATAATCAGCAAGTTAGGTGAATACAGATGCTAGTGTTCTGGGTGAGGAAGCACATCCACATAACTTTTCTTGCAGCATTGTATCATGGTTGTTGCTGTTGTTTTATGTATTATCTCCATTGTGCCTAATGTTCAACACACGCTTGACCATAGGGACGTGTGTATCGAGAACGAAACATGATAGGTTGGATTTGGGGATAATCATGATTGCAGAAGTCTTGGGAGTTCTTGCTAAGGACCTTGCATTGGAAGAGGAATTACTTAATAACAACGAGAGAACGCTTTATCATTGTCATCACCGCAATGGCTCATGGGTGATAATTTTAACCCTACATCTTTTATAAGATAGTCAGGATAGGGAAAAAATAAACAACAAATAAAACAATAGGAATTTGGAGATAGCGAGCTACTTGTACAAAGATGACAGAAAGGAAAGCAATTTTGGGTGTTTTTGAAATTTCATACTAGTACAGATCAACCCTAGAGTATGACAAGTGACATTCTACTTAACCAGGTAGAAGGACAGTAACTGTGGACAGCCCAGAAGAAACCACTCCAAGCTATTGGCCATTTTTGTTGTTCCTGTGAGCTTAATGACCTTGGAAAGCAACCTTGCCTTTTCAAGACTCAAAGACCTGATCTGTGTAGTTGAGAGCTGGTCAATGAAAAAAATATGAATATGTTTATAAAAAACTCAGGAAAGCATCTGCCCTTTTGTCAGCCTTCAAGACTAATTATCATTATTAAATTTAATGTATCATAAAATGTGCCTGAGGGAGGCTATGCACACCTTTTCCTTAAACTACATTTTGATACACACAGAAGCAGTTTGCTTGAGCAAGGCCATCAGACCCCATGATCCTAAAGTGTCCTTTACTTGTCTTTTCTCCTGTTTCCTCCCAGAGTTCCTGCTCAATAGGCTGGCTTAATTTGCTTCCAAAAATGCAAGGTTCTGGAGACCAAGCATCCACAGAAAATGTTGCACAGAGTTCTGCAGTGACTCTTGAAGGGACTTCCATTATTACAATAACGATCACACTCATGGATTATGTTTTGTTACTAAGTGACCTTAAAGAATTCTCTTCAGTATTCTAGATCTTGTTGTTACCATCTATAAAACCATATATTAAAATACAGGTATGTTTACATCTAGGACAATAGACTATTTAGATGAAGAAGCTAGTTTTGAAAACCAAGACTCCTCACAGGTATCAATTCCAAAGTTTTTAAGACAGGGGTCAAAATACTTCCAGAAGCAGTTTTGATGAGTCAGTAGAGAGTATATCTACTGTGAGCAGGAATAAAATAATAGCAGGCATCATATGATCTTGCTGTATAAAAACATAGAAATCATGTTCGGTCTTTGGAATGAATTACAGGGATAAATATTTAGTTCACTGCTCACCAAATTCTCTGCCTAGCTGTTACGGATACAATGAAGATGCTATGCTGTCGCATGGTTTTAGATGCTTTCCAACGATGCATGTCAAACTCAGAAGAGAAAAACAGCTAGTCAAACCAGAACCATGAATAAAAAGAGAAAAATAACGGTGGGCAGGGAATATCCTAACTGATGTAATGATTGCATAATCACCCAAATTAGATAGGGAAGGATGGAGCTGGGGCTCTGGGCCCCTGAGGCAACTGCTCCAGAAAGCCAAGGTGGAGGAATGCTCTGTTTGGAGGCTCCTAGCTCCCCGGCCCAGCTCCCTGCCATATGCTCACTTCCTAGGTCTTTTGCTTGTATGCATTTTAATGCTGGTAACACTTTGCACTGTCAATTTGTGTATTTCACACCTGTATAGGAAAATGTTACTGAGAGTGTCATTTCCCCCAGAGCTATGAAACCCAAACAGCCTTCAAATGTTCTAGCAACTCCCGTACATACAATCAAGCAACTGAGGCACGTGGACTACCTTCAACTTTGCACCACCTTCCCGAATAGTGCTTTATGGGGAGTGTTTTTATGCCTCCTACAATAAGCCTGCTCTGCATATAAATGTATGTGGCACTTGGAGCAGCGTGGGTAGAATGTCTTGCAAAGATGTGGAGTAGAGCAACTGCGCACATAGCACCCTGTGGTTTTTATTGCTAATTAGAGACAAAATGCAAGTTCAACCTTATTGCAGGCTAATCAGCTATTAAAACTAAGTGCCTCTCAAAACATCAGATCCGGTTGCCTTCTTTAGATGTACAGCAAAGAAATGGAATCCAAAAGGGAACATGTGCTACACAATCTATTACTTATTCTTTTCTGGGCCAACACGAACTGATCGAGTGGTGCCGGTGTAAAATGTGATGTGGGCAAGGCCCTTGTAGTCTCAAGGAACTGAAGTGGCTGCCATATTAACCCCCAGACACTCCTTTCTTGGAAGTTCTGCTTGCTATTGTCAGGAAGATGAATTCTAAAACAACTCTAGATTGTGCAGTTTGAAGATTTTATTGACAAAGGTGTCAAGACTCACAGAACTGAAAGTTGTTTCCCCTGTCATGAAATAAATAAGTAGGTTTTCTTGAGCTCCCAGTTCCATTCAATTTGCTTAGATACAAGGTGACTGTAAGCATTGATTCTACCTAAGCCGGGTATAGATTTTTAAAGGAGGGTACGTGAACTGAGGGATTAGAGTCCCTTCTTGCAGCTGCTGGCTTTGTCACCGGGCTCCTGGATTGCAAGGAGATACAGTGAGAATTGTAAAGCCACTGGAACTGGTCAGACTAGAGTGAGGGGAGAAAAAAGAGAGCCACCACGATTTTGAGTCTTCTGTCTTAGAGAGACTCATAGGATGTTGTTGCTGGAAATGAAAGCCTTGAAGACCACTCGGGACTTCAGATCACAAAGCTGAGTTTACTTCCGTTTTTAACAGATAGCTGGTCTCCCACCATAGAAATTATAACATGGAAAGCCAAGATAAAGTCATAGAATTTGCACTTTTAGATAAGTTCACAGGTTAGACTGATACTTGAAGCTAGGGGAAGATTCGCTGCTCCAAAACAACTCTTGCTTTAGAACCCTGAGAGACTTGCTGACCAGCAGAAGCCACACTCACACAGACACGGGGCAAAGAACTAGGCACAAGAATCCCTATTTCCTGCTTCCATGGGCCCCTGCTACCTACCTAGAATTGTGCCTTTCCATGCCGAACAAAAATAAACCTAAAAAACAAACAAACAAACAAAAACCAGGAAGCAACCAACACCCTTTTTGGGCATGGGTACTAGCAGAATTCTCAGTGGTACTGGGTCAGCTCTAAAGCTTCCTTATCTCCAAACTGTCATCCATGGAGCTTTCTAGAAACATGAGGCCAGGAACTAGGAAGCAGCTACTGTGCTTATAAAACTCTGAAATGAGGGACATAAATGGAGAACCTAGAACATCCCAGAGTTCTACCTTTCAGTCAACTTTACCCCATAACTTTGAGTTCCCATGTGTTGATTCAACAAAATACATACCGACAAAAAAGAAAAGAACAGAACAAACATCTGGAGCTATCAGAAGAGATACGTAATCCCAGCTACTTACTCAGCAGACCAAGGCAAGACGATCACAAGATGAAGGTTCAAGGCCTGCTTAAGCTGCAGAGTAGGCTCAAAGCCAGACTAGGTAACTCAGTTAGCCCACGTCTCAAAACAAAGTTATTCTTTGAAAGGCTGGGGATATAGCTCAGTACAAGAACATAGGTTTGATCTGCAGTATTTCCCACCTCCAACCCTCCAGGAGAAACACCCACACTGCCTGTGTATATCCATTTTTTCTGGGGGGGGCACTACTCTTCAAACGATACATTGGAACGATTGTTTGTATAAAATGCCCATTACACTGGGAATTATAAGTAATGCAGAAATGATTTAAGTCATAGGAGAGGGTGTGCATATCTCTTCTATAATCTGGGAATAAGTTCCCCATGATCCTGAGGGTTGACTGTACATGTACAGCAGATAACCACACTCTCTGTAACATATTGTGGCTTTAGTCAACTCGAGGAGTGAACTTTACTAAGTCCCATTTGAAATTATAGAAGATAAATCTGTTCAGACATTTTCCTGACTACCATTTTGTTACTTATTAGGGACTGGGCCTTAAATAGAACCAAAGTGGGCATGTGCAGTGACTAGCAGTTCACTGGATTTTGTTCCAGAAGAGCAGTTCTTTTGAAGTTTTCCTGGAACAAAAGTCCAGACATGTATGAAAGGTTTAGGGGTAAAGTTAAAAACAGACCATTTCCAGGAATACACAGTTCAGCAACCAAAACCCTGAACATACCGGAGCTGACCTCTCACTTTACAATGGGAAAAAGCGCAGATTCATGGGTCTGAGTCTGCAAAGGCCAGATGGCCACGGAAGATCCTTCACGTAGCTGTGGTGGAATGAAGCTACTGGGAGGGGAGTCCTGTGCTCAGCTCACCTTTCAGAGCAGCACAGAAGTAGAACAGATTCTCCTGAGGCCTCGAAGTCACTCCGGCCAATATTTGTGGAATGAATGCATGGTGTAAACTAGCAGCTTAGTAGAGAAGAAGGACTGCTCGTGATCAGAAAGATTTGATTTGAATCCTGTTTTGGCCTCTTGCTTGATTCATGATCAAATTATTCACTTTCTTAAAGCCAATGTACTGTCTTAAAGTTGGTTTAATAGTGTCTATAAAAATCTTTAAACATTCTCGGATAGGTAAAGAATACCGAGGTAAATCAGTCACAAAAGAACGAACATGGTATGTACTCACTGATAAGTGGATATTAGCCCAAAAGTCCAGAATACCCAAGTTTCACTTTACAGTAACCACTGGACTGAGAGTGATGTCCCAGATGGAGGAGTTGGAGAAGGGACTGAAGGAGCTGAGGGAGTTTGCAGCCCCATGGAGGGAGCAACAGAGTCAACTGGCCTGACCTCCCAATGTTCCCAGAGACTGGACCACCAACTAAAGAATACACATGGAGGGACCCATGGTGCTGGCCACATATGTGGCAGAGGAGGGCCTTGTTGGCCATCAGGGGGAGGAGAGGCCCTTGGGCCTGAGGGTGTTAGAGGCC